>JAPWTK010000534.1:0-35000 GCA_029963805.1 Aromia moschata | reverse complement strand
GTGCGTCAATTGTTTGTGGATCGTAGGAGTAACAACGGTCCTTAACATGTCCCCATAAAAAATAGTCCAACGGTGTTAAATTTCAGCTGCGCGATAGCCAATTATTGTCTCAAAAACGGGTGATAATACGGTTACCAAATTTAGTGTTCAAAAGATCGATTGTTTCATGGCTTGTGTGAAACCATCCATCCGTTGCTCCATCCTGCTGAAACCAAAGCTCGTCCAAGTCTAAATCGTCGAATCGCGGCCACAAAAAATCAGTTAACATGTCTCGGCGTCATTTTCAAACTCATTTAAAGCCCACACGGAGAAGCGATAACGAAGTGGATGGTCATTTTCCATTACCTCTTGAGTAAGCAACTTGCAACTGGTTAAGCAAATAATCCGAGGTCTTTATGCAATATTCTCCTCAGAGAAGTGCGACTGACATTAAGTTGTGCTCTGTGACGAGTTGAGGTTCTTGGGTTTTTACGCACATTCTGGCCAACAGCAGCAATTCTTTCAGCTGTGCGCATCGGACGAGCACGTGGATGACTTCTGTTATCCATAAGCACGCCACTTTCACGAACTTTCTTAAGAACTTTCTTACAACAGGCACTGACGGAGCTTCATTTCGACAAAAAATTGTTCTCAATTTTCTCACTGTTTCTGCAACATAGCATTTAATAATAATAATTTTAATTTTTAAACAATTTTTCAATATTTCCCAATGTTTTTTCAAGCTTAAAACGATCCATTTGTTACAGCGGAGGTTAAGCGCTATGTCAAATGTCAAGCGCGTCAATGTAGAAATAACACTCAGTTTAAAAAGAAACCAATAGATGGCCCACCCTTTATATACAGGAGTTGACGATATACTTTATTAACGTGGCACATTAACATAACAGTATTCCATTAACATACAAGCTCTACTTACAAATAGCTGTATATATAATATATACATATTATTTGTTGTTCTTAATATTACTTAAAAATGCTATTACTTCTTTCCTTTTAAGGTCTAAATTACCTCGATCTTCTAAGTAAAAAACCGTTTAGAAATGGTTTTTACTTTTTTTTTTAATCGACCGAAAACTGAAAAATCAAGGGTTGGCCTTCATTTATAGAACTAGCTCTGTACATAAACTCTATGGATAAACTGATAATTCTTTTAATAATAATCTCTCTTGAGGAAGCCCATTAAAAGCCAATTCCTCAAAACCAATACATTATATTTTTTTTACGAACATTGAAAACTTTAGATATCTTATATGTATTTCATCTACAAGTACTTAATTTCAGGAAAAAAATGTATCTACTGACGCTGAACTACGTTTATTTTGATCCTCTGAGGGCGTCATTTTAGGATTGATTATAAGGAAAGTGCTCTATCCGGTGTAATCGATCAGCCATGATCGATCTTGTTCTGTGTACTGTTAGACAGGAAGATAAATTGCGAAATAGAAATAAAAACTGAATCATAAATCCGCTACATATAAATGGAGAAACACAAATGTTATTAGGAAGGCTCAATCAAGCAATATCGTGTGACCCATTTGAAAGCTGGACGTCCTTCTAAAAAATACCGGATGTTCGAACTTTATTTAGACAAGCATTATCTCGGAAACGGTTCGACACAGTAAAAATGTTAAATAGAAAAGTTATTCTGTTTAAAAAGGTTTGTCTCACCATTTTATTTTTTTAAGTACAGGGTGCCTAAAAAAGGCAACAGGTTATGCAACGTTAATTCTTCAAATGGAACACCCTGTACATTTTTCCATGATTTCTGTATTTTGCAGATTATCCTTTAATTTCTAAATAAATATTTGCAGTAATAAGAAATAGTAATGCAACAGGAAAAAAACATAATAGTACTACAAAAGATTTTCAAGAAGTTGTTGGTTTCAAAAGAGAAGACAATTTTTGTTGCACAAACATTTTTAGCCGGTAATTTTTATTTTTACGAAAAATTAAGACTTCACCATAAGTCATTTCAAATGGAAATGTAAAAAAAATTGCCGTGTAGTACATTTTAAATGGAATATAATTATGTAAGAATTTATAAGGTGTTTCCAGGGCCGTAGTTAGGGTGTTCAAGCATCCCCCCGAAATGAGAAGCAAAAATTAGGTTGGTTATCGCATATTCGCATCGCATTTGAATGTTTAATGTTGTCAGTTTTGCTGAAAAAAGAATATTCTACACCAAACACCCCCGAAAAAAAACCATTGGTTACGGCACTGGATGTTTCCTTTGAAAATTTGAGGTTCGTTGCACTTTTAGTAAAACCAGAAGTGTTATTCACATCTCTAATATGTAAAAATAAATCAACTTGGGTCTAATATACATACACGTTCCAATAAATAAGAAAACGACAGGCTGATGATTTGATTGACACTCTGTATATTCTTGAATATAGTTTATTGATAAGCGTAGATATGATATTTCTTTGAATTTGGTTTTTTAAAGAGGCCTTGGTTCTGTTAAAATTAACACAATTAATTAACTAACAGTATTTTTCTTAAATAGATCATCCTATTTTATCTCAAACGTTGGTTATCCCATTCCATCCCTCTTTGTCCTATTGTGTTACTCCCATTGTGATGTTATGGATTACTACTGGCGTCCTCAGTTGCGGTAGTAAATAAAGTATTTTTAATAACTGAAACCAGCTTGGAATCCGCGTCATCCGCGTCGTAAATAACCTTTTGATGCTCTTTCAGTCGAACGAAATCTGATGCGTACACGGACGGTTTGTAGTTAATACTTCACAATTATTCACTACTGGTGAAACCAGCATAATGATGTGGTTGACGAACTTAGTTAGTTTGCTTAGTCTCTATATTGTTATTTTGACGTAGCTACAATAAAATATTATAATAGATAAATTAAAATATAATGATATTTCTGTGTTTAATCGTAATCGTGTTTAACTCGTAATGTGTTGTAAATATGAAATTAGTAATACATTTTAATGCACGTATATAAATATGTTGCTCGCAATAGCTGAATTTGCCCATTGCCTGAATTTTTTTTCACACACCCATAGCCCAAGAGATGTCACATTTCGCTTTTTGGGCCCGTGAAAATACCCAAATCGAGTTATAACCATTTGGATTTTATACAACGTGATATGAATATTATACCCGTTCAATAACGGGTAGGGAGAGTCTGGAACAGTGGCCACGTTTATAAAAAAATTGTAATAAAACTAGAATTAACCTTTTTTCTCCACCCTGATAGTACTAGATGACAAATTCTATCTTTACAGATTTTCACTCTAAGACTGAAAGAAATAATATTTTAACTAAAATTTCGGAGTTACAAAAATTTAAAATAAAGTGGCCACTGCACCTACTCTGATGGTACACTGGCCATTATGATTACGGTATAGTGGCGATTTATTTTTAAAAATAGAAAACAATGCAAAAGGGTGATATTTCTTTCTAGAATAGAGATATATTATGTTAAAAATATGTCACATAAATAATAATAATAATAATGCAGAAAAAACTGAAATGTATACAGCAAAGTAGCTTAACTGCTAATTGTTAACAAATACCATACATGGAGAAACTAGGGTAGAAAACAAGAGTATAATTTAATTTACCTGCTAAAATCATTCTAAATAGTCCTCTTTTTAATGGTATTAAGGTACAGCAGTCATCCCTTATTAATATAATAAAGTAGTAGCCACTGTACCTACTTTTAATCTGACCAATGTACCATCAACTACATGTTTTTTAAAACAATGCTATTTAATCGATTACCTTGAAAAATTAGGACTGTTATGTATTTGTATACAAATAAAAGTGGACACCCTGTATGTACCTTTGTACTTGTTGTATGTATCTCTATAAATTCTTGGAATATATTTGATTTTAGTAAAACTCAAACATCCGTTCCGGATTTTTAATACCGGGTGCAAAAAAAAATGAAATAAAAAAAGTGGCCGTAACCGCTAAAAGTTAAAGTGGCCGTAACCGCCATAAAACAAAGTGGCCGTAACCGCCATAAAACAATTAAATGCTTTACAAAATATCAAAAATACTATGAGTGATAAGCTGTCACTGTTTAGGTTCATGAAAATTGCAATACCAGCATCTAAAAGATAAAACCCAAATGGGTATAAAAATGTTATTTAACATTGTTATAATATTTTTGCAATAGTTTCTTGCAGCAGTTCTGAAGAACAATATTTTTTTCTTGGCAATGATTTAAATTACCTTGCGAAATGTACTTATTACAAAACGTGCCCATATAGAAAGAAATATCTGAAAAAATCCATAACATAAAGTTGGTCACAACGCACAAACATACGTTTGGTTATGTAAAATTAGAATATAAAAATCAGGGTATAAATAGAGTATGCGATATAAATACAGTTATAATTGATAATGTGATAATCGATACTGAATGTTACAACTTATAATTCCACGTAATTTTACATAACCAAACGTAGGTTCGTTATGGCCAACGTTATGTTATATATCTTCGCAGATATTTCTTTTCGTACACTAAAATCCCTACGAATCCTGTCGACTGATATACTGACTCTGAGCACAGGCTAGAAAGAAGCTAAATAATTCACTCAGTCTGCAGTCTCCTCTGAAACATTTGCGTTTTCACTGAGGAGCCAATTACCAACGATAGCCTCTCTTGCTCACTAATTCAGTAGCTTGAATTAAATACCAATTACATATTCACTTGGTAGTACAAAAGCGATCGATGAATTGAAGCGGCAGCCCTATTAGATGTGTCAAGATTAAAGTTCGTATCACGTTAGCAATTTAAACACCTCCCCTTCTATAACTTTTGGAATAAAATTTAGCATCTCAATAAGCAGATTGAATTAATTCAGCTAAATACATAACGGCGCTCAAACCATTCAGCTGAGAAGCTTCGCCTTGCTTTTTAAATAATTTAATTAAATACTCAGCACCTTATTCAGGCTTTCATTCTACATATTCAAGTAAGTAAAAAGTCTACATCTACAGTGGAGTAAAAAGTAAAAAAAAAAAAACGTTGAAAATAGTCTGAAATGGCATGATTATAAGAGAATGAAAAATCGTTCTGTCGTTTAGCCAGCCTATCTGTCTAACCTTTTTTATGTATGTAGATACGTGATAACGTATATAGGTACGTGATCAGAAAGCTTTAACGTGTTAACATAAAACTTTATACACAGACAATGTGACCTATTAAGAATCGGAACACATCTGTATTTTTTTTTGTTTTCTATTGTACAATTTGATCGATTAATTATACAATATATAAATATACTCATAACCATACCATATTAGTGTAAAAATATAGGGTACAAAAAATTTATTTTGTTTTTTTGGTGCTCGAAAATTGGGAACGGGTTTTAGGTATTCTTTTGGCAGAAAATCAACGACGCTACTGTCTATGTGCCCTTTAAAACTAGTGTACAGATATATCAATTGTCGCCGAAAAAATAAAATTTATTTTTGTGTTTCTTTTATCGCTAATCCTTTAATTATACCATTTAAAAACTCAAAAAAAAATAGTTTTTTAATTCGTATAATCGATTTTCTGGAAATATATTTAGTGTAATCTTTGTGTAATATTTACCCAATTGTATGTATTGGGTGAGTTCGTCAGAATTCCCACCTCCCCTTTCTCCGTTACTTTTAAAGTTGTATGATGTTTTCCATTTTTTTCAGTTCAAACGAGTAGCAGATGTTTAAATCTTAACATTTTATTTTTTTTTTAGACGGACCACTATATTTCTTTATTTGTCGAATTCCTTTTGATCTTCTGATTACAATATAACATACGAGTTACGAACATAACTTGTATATCATACTTGTGATACCATTCTCGTATATCATTCTTAGCTGTATACTTCGTATATCATTCATAGCTGTGAATAGTTGCTCTTTATTGTGAAAAATGTCACACGGCTATTAACTATTCATTTTACGTATTTTTGTAAATGATGATCATTACTGAAATAAAATCAATTTTGCGAAATATTTATTTTATCAGAGTAGGTAATAAAGTAAAATGACAGGGTAAAAGATGCATCTTTTCTTTTCATTTCCCTTCTTTCATGGTTAGTTTTTGAAAAAAATGTTTGAGGAATAATAATATATTTTTATATTATTATTCATATACTGCATAGTATTTCAAAAACCTGTGGCATAAAGTACGGCATCGTTGTAATCAGAAGAACAAGCGGAATTTAAGAAATAAAAATATATAGTGTGTTTCAAAAAAATAACGTTAATTAAACAGCTGCGATATTTTGTCAATTGTTTTTCTGACAGGAAATTTCAGAAAAAAAAAATAGTTATCCCTGTAAAAAAATTGTTTTCGTAACTATATCAATGACAGAGAAAAAAGGGGTGACAGTTCCAACCCCTAGGGGAATTCCAACAGGGCGCGTTCGTGAGAATACGCGCGTTGACAATAATAACTTACCCTGTACAAAAAATGTTCGTTAATTCAGTACTGAAAAATGGGAGCTGACATTTAAAAAAAAGGACCAATGACGACAGTCGGTTTGAATATGCCCTAAATGAGATTTAAATTTCAGCCAAATATGGTAATTCATATTAATTGTTAGACATGTTTCAGCGACTTTTCAAAAGAATAATTCGACGAATTATTTTCAAAAAGAATAATGACGACACACAGTGGGAGGAAATGCCGTGGACAAAAGTCCAGAAACGAAAGTTTCTATTTACGGATTTTGATCTATTGTGTTGGTAACAGTAATGTTGGCACTACCAATTGTGTCTTCCTAAAACTGCACAGCAAGTCAAACGCGGCGTTCTTCTGTTAGTGAAGCATCAGGCAAATAAAACCTAAAACGTGGTGGAGTGCGAATGTGAATAAAAGTATTCTGTATACTCCGATTTCAAACATTAAAAATGGAGGATGTTTCCCAAGGTATGTACATAATTGTAAATATCTATGCACTTGTTGAATAATATATTAACTATTGTTTTTGCAAATTAACATTTATATCTACTGTAAAATGAAAAAAAAAAGAACATAAAATATAATGGAAACTGAGAAATAAGTCACGTATCGGGCAGCACTGGGCTAAATTTCGTATTCTCGTAAAACTATATTACATTTACTTTACTACTAGTAGATAAAATCCAGCTACTAGCAGCAACTCCGGTAATGAGCCACACTTGGAGTCGCGACTGCAATATATCGATTTTTATGCATTTCGTAAAAAGTGATAAAAAAAGTATAGAAATCGGTCCACATATCTATAAATTATATATTTATTGATACCTAGAGTATAGTAAAAGACAGGACGTGACCATGAGACGATATTCTATCTTATCTTATTTTAAGGAGACCTTTCCGGTTTTGAATACGAAAAATTATATAATATAATAAATATTTTTTTAAATCGGTTTCGACATGATTCTCTGTAGTCTTAAGTAACTTAAAAGAATTGTTTGATGTAAAAAAAAATATAATGGCGATCAGTAGCTGAAAAAAAATGAATGAAGCAAATTTCAATTCAAATGAATTTGAATTCAAATTTTTATATACAAATTCGTGATTAGCGAGGTCGAAAACCCAATTACACCAATTTTTGTCTAAATTTATCAATATTCAGGTTTTTTTCCACGTTTTTGGAAATCCGTCCCACTGTGCGACAGTCGGTTTGATAATGTCCGAAATGAGATTTAAATTTCAACCAAACATGGTAAATCATATGAATTGTTAGCGAGTTGACATGTTTCAGCGGGTTTTCAAAAGAATAATTAAATAAATAAATTCCGTTTTACAGACTTTATCTGCAACCTTGGAAAAGCACCGCATGTTCATTGGCGCATTCGCCATATTTTTAAATATTAGTAATTTCGTTTGTCCTAAAATTAACCTTACCAATTCAAATTATTTTGTGTAATTTAACTGTTTTTTAGTTTATGTACGAAAAGGCCTACGAAAAGATCATTTTTTAATTATGTGTGCCATAACGCTGGCACACAATAAAATTTATAAGTATGATATATACAATAAAATTAATAATAACGCAATAAAATTTCTAATTACAATTTTTCATAGGCGGTGTACGCATGTGTATACTCCAAGGCAAAAAAAAAACACTAAAACACTGACTCACTGACTTTTATACACGGTGGAGACTTTAACTGGAATATATTCGCTAGCGGGGTGGTGAATGATTTTTCAAAAAAATTCCCGAGACACGTCAACTTTTAAATGTATTTACCTACATTTTGCAAGTAATATGAAAAATATAGCCCTTCAGGGGTGGCTGAAACCACCCTCGACATGATTTTTTTCAAATGCAACCCTATGGCTTGTGACCCCTCATTGTAAAGCTGGTGGAAAGAGGAATCCAACGCACTGGTCAAATTTTAATTTTTAGTATATTTGTAGGGTTGCATACAATTAAAACAATTTAAAAATTAAATTTATTTTCAACGTAACAATTGTTCAAAATGTGCACCATTCACTTGTTGGCAGTATCCCAGTCTGTGGTAGGTTTCGTCCCTTACATTATGCAACATTTGCGATGTTATTTTTCCGATTTCCTCTCTTATCCTCTCCTGCAGATCTGCTATGTTGTTGGGTTTCTGAATGTAAACCCAACTTTTAAGATGTCCCCACAAAAAGAAATCCAGTGGTGTAAGATCTGGAGATCTTGCTGGCCACTCAATATTACCTCGCCTCCCCAATCCACCTACCGGGAAAAATTATGTCCAGATACTGACGAAAAATGGCAGCATAGTATGGTGGGGCCCCATCTTGCTGAAACCATAACCTCTCGTCGGTCAATTTAGGGTTTAAGGGGTTTGGAAATAAATGACATAGCACTGGCATTAGTTCGTGCTGGAGTAAACGCAAGTATCTTGCTCCATTAAGAGTGCCATCAAAGAAAAATGGTCCTACAATTCTATCTTGTATTATTTCGGCCCACACATTCGTTATCTGTGGGCGCTGAGTATGAAGTTCCCTCATCCAATGGGGGTTCTCTTCAGCCCAGTAACTGGTAACTAAGTAATTTTGGCGATTTACGTGTCCATTTAATGTAAAAGTAGCCTCGTCAGAGAAAATTATCCACTCTAAAGATAACTGGTTTTGATCAATACAAGCCATCAATAAATCGCAAAATTCCAACCGTCGATCTGGATCATCTTCAAGTAGCTCTTGAACAGCTTGCATTTTATATGGGCGTTTTTTCTCATATTTAAGTATTTTTAAAACTGTTTTGTGATTAAGATTACTATCACGGGCCAGTTGACGGGCTGGAGTGATTGGATTTTCTTCTAGAGCAAGCAACAAATTCAACTTCGTGTCGTCATCAATAACAGCCTGCCTCTTACTCGGTACTTTCCTGACATGACCCATCTCTCGATATTGTGCCTCAATTTTACTAATGGTACCTTGATTTAGTGGTGGCAAGTCAGGATGCGTTTCTCGAAACAAGCGAACAACTTCGCATTGAGTTCGCGCCCTATCACCATATCCAATCATCATCAAAATTTCGATTTTTAGTGATTCAGTTCAATAAGACATTTTCACCAATTTGAAATAATACTTCGTTTCAAACTCTGAATACAGCATACAAACTAAATTACTCTTTGCGGCCGTGTAAAAACACTAGCAAAAAATAACAATTATCAGTTGTGGCAAAAAATTGCTTGGAATTTTTTGTGGGGACATATGAAAAGTAAGGTTTACATTCCAAAACTAAACAACACACATTTTGAGTACGAAATTGTTGCGTTAAAAATAAATTAAACTATAAAATTAGGTTTTAATTGTATGCAACCCTACAAACATACTAAAAATTAAAATTTGATTAGTGCGTTGGATTCCTCTTTCCGCCAGCTTTACAATGAGGGGTCACAAGCTATAGGGTTGCATTTGAAAAAATCATGTCGAGGGTGGTTTCAGCCACCCCTGAAGGGCTATATTTTTCACATTACTTGCAAAATGTAGGTAAATACATTTAAAAGTTGACGTGTCTCGGGAATTTTTTGAAAAATCATTCACCACTCCGCTAGCGAATATATTCCAGTTAAAGTCTCCACCGTGTATATCCAGCTGACCATAGAAAGAGAGAGAGCAACATCAAAAATATTGATAAGAAAAATTGCTCGCCTCAAAAAACATCCAATAACTGTTGTTTTACAAGAGTGCTGTTTAGTTTACCTCCTAAGGAAATTACGTTGACATTAAACTAGTCACATGTCCATTTCCGTTCACATTCTCTTTCCTGAAAATTTTGCGTACGAACGATAAACGAATTACCGCTTGGGAAACAACATTCAGTGTTGAGTACAGTGGAGGCTCGTGCAATTTTCGACTGTGTGTTCAATTTGCTGTTCAGATGCACAAAAATGCATACATATACAGTATGTCACCGGATCGATTTTGGAAAAAATTTTGTGTTTTTGATTTCTCAGAAAAAGTACCTCTTGATGATTTGCCCTGCTTGATTTCAAACCCCCAAAACGCAAATTACTTTTTATATAACTCAAACAGTTCTCGAGATAATACCATTTTTCTTCATAATTTGGACTTTTTTTTTATGATTCTTTAAAAAAATTCTAGTAGGCGGATTTCATTGCAAGATGTCACTGACAACTGCTGACAACTAATAAGTCAGTATAACTTCAAATTGAATCTTCTTCATTTTGCTACTATTTATATGCTATAATGTTGACTAGAACAAAGAATTTATTTGATTCAATGCTCCGGAACTGGGGAAGAGTGCTATCGTATTGTTATTAATAAATTTAACGAAAAATACCCGGAAGTTAGCATTTCTAATGTCGGAGCGAATAAGTTGGTGACCAAGTTCTTAGAAACAGGCTCTGTTTTAGACATTAAAAAATCAAAAAAATGGTTGAATGAAGATGATGCTGATTCAGTTCTTGTCCTCCATTCCGTGAGAGAAGCTCCAAGATTATCACTTAGAAGAAGGGCAATTGAAACTGAAGTAAGTAAATCACATTTACAGAGAATTTTCAAGCAGAACCGGATTTTACCATTTAAACCAAAATTCAGGTGATGAAGCCAAACGTTTGGATTTTTTTTTTGGAGATGGGCAACAGAGTTTTAAATGACGTAGGATTTCATAAGCGAATTTTGTTCTCCGATTAATCTACTTTTTTCAACAAACGGCGTCGTTTCCTCTCAGCATTGCTGGAATTGGAGTGAAACAAATCCCCACTTTACTATTACTTGTCGAAGACAATATTTTAAAAAAGTTAACGTGTGGTGTGCGATTTCATATACAAATGGCATTATTGGTCCATATTTTTTTCAAAGAAAATTTAAATTGTAACACCTACATATTTGGAGATGCTACAAAATTTTTTAACAGATAAACTTGATGAACTTCCTTTAAGTTATCGAATGAGAATGTTTTTCCAACAAGATAGCTGCCCTGCTCATCATGCCGTTACTGTCCGTAATTGGCTCAATTCCGAATTTAATGAACACTGGATAGGAAGGGATGGTCCCATTTTATGGCCGCCGAGAAGCCCGGATCTGACAATATTGGACTTCTATCTATAGGGACGTTAAAGCAAATTGTTTATCGTGAACCACTAGAAGATGATAAAGAACAATTAAAAACAAGGATTCAAAATGCAGTCAAGACCTTGTCAATTGAGGAAATTAGAAATAGTTTTAACGAATTTAGAGGTCGAATTGAAATGTTTGCAGAAAAAAGAAGGAGCATTATTTGAAAAAAAAAATTCTGGTTTAATTTTGATTTCATTGTATAATCAGTTGTTTAATTCAATGATTAAAACATGAGACTAAGTAATTCGAATCATGTTTTTAGCTAACTAATTAATTGAGTTTCTATAGCATATAGTATCCTAGACAACGAAACTATTGGGTTAAATCCGCCAACTAGAATTACTTATAAAATTTTGTGAAAGGCCAAATTATAGAGAAAAATTGTATTATCTCGAGAACCGTTTGAGTTATTTAAAAATTAATTTGCGTTTTGAGGGTTTGAAATCAAGCGGGGTAAATCATCAAGAGTGACTTTTTCTGAGAAATAAAAAACACAAAATTGTTTCCTCTTTTCAACTCGATCCGGGGACATACTGTATATTAGGAGGGAAGAGGATAATTCTGAATTTTACAAATTATACGAAAATAAAAAAATATACCGGTTTAATCTCAAAACCCTATTTTTTCCAAGTTGTACAAATAACCCATTATCTTGTTTTTTACTTAAATTTCAGTTTATAATTTTCGTTGATGTATATTTTACTGTTGATAAAGTAAAAAATTTCTCCCAAATTTACTTCCAAAGCTTTACCGAAGCGGGAAACAACTTTTTTTTCTCTCTTTCTGTGTTGATTTTTGAATTTCAATTCAGAAATTCTCAGCTCAGTTTTGGAAGTAAAAAATATGATATATCTAAGTATATTTCGAAAATATGTATATATGTATGTATATGCCAAAAATGTTAAATTGTTAAAAATTAAATTTTTTGTGAAACTGGACTAAGTGCTACAATTTTTTTTATATAATAGGGTTATATAAAGTTTTAGAGTTATAAGAAAATGTGTTATTAATGACCACCCAGACTTTTTTAATACACTGAGATAAGCAGTGAATTGTGAATCACAACATTCACGACACAAAAATTTATTAACAATGTCAATCTTTGACAAATAATTTTTTTAATTCTGGTGACATGACATCAGAAATTACACTGATATAGTACGATCCGTACGGTAACACTTTTATCTACAAATTTTAAAATACATTCCAAAAAAAATTAAATCTTGATTTTTTCCACTTAATTGACAGCGTTTAGTACTGGTTATAAAAAACAAACAAAGCAAAGCATTGTTTAAGTTTGGAAAATAAAACATAAATTATTAATTTATGTTTTATTTTTTTTATTATATATATATATATATATATATATATTATATATATATATTATTTGTATAAACAAAATTATTAATTCAAAAAATTTTTGGTTAGTACTTATTACGGATGAGGCAACATTTACGAGAAGAGGAATTTTCAACCACGAAAACTGTAACAGTATTTCTATTAGATTTTTATTTGTGAGGATATATTAAAAATCTAGTTTATTCTGGCGCTCCTGTTAATACTGTTAATACTGTTAATACTAGAAATAAATTTTGGCAAAAAAGTAGCAACTGCAAATGGTATTGGCATATCAATTCGACATTCTTCGCAGTTAGAAGAAATTTCTTAAAGAGATGTCGAATATGCATTGAAGCAAATGGCGGACATTTCTAAAATCAAATTTAAAATAAAGGTTCTGTTGCTGTTGATTTATAAATGGTTAAATGGTTAACTAAAAGTGGTTTATATGGTTATTTTTACCTTGTTGTTTTTAAGACATCTACTAATCAGTTATCCAATTATCAGAACCACAGTAGTAAGCAAAAAACATTTTAAAATAATATGTTATAATTTGTATTATCTTCTAAAATCAATAAATACATAAACGCAGTTTTCTATAAAATTATTCATTTCAGCGAAATGCAACAAGTATTTTAAAGCAAATTGCATGCTATTTAAAAATAATAATCCCAAAAATTTATATCTTTAAAAAAATCTGCAGGGAACACTCTAGTGACACAGGCGCTCAGAACGCTTTGTACATTTAACGCAAAAAAACAAGCAGATATTCGTATTTACTACCACAAATATTTGAATACAATTACCCAAAAAATAAATAAATCGTCATACAAAATTGAAATAAAAAAATATTTTTCCAGGGCCATAACTTTTTTTGTGAAGCAAGATCGTATTAAGATGAGTTGACTTAAATTATTTTATTTTCGTCTAAAGAATCTATTCCTGAAGTATGGTCCATTCTTTACTGAACACCCTGTAATGTTGATATATTAGACGTATTAAAACCAACGTATCTACAGATACGAGTCTCCGAGTGGAGGATACATCTACTGTTTACAAATATGCCGGGGCAGTGCTCATGACTGTGACTCATGCGTTCGAGTACTTCTTTGTTTGACACACGACTTTGCCACCACCACTCGCGTTTAGTTTCGATACTGCACCGGCTAGAGCTTAACAATAATAAAATATATGCAGACTGCGCATTGTAGGAACAGAGCTTATTATTTCTGAAAATGTGTAATTCGAATATATTTATATTTTTCTATTATGAATATGTGACTCTTATTTCATGTAATTTGGCCGCGTGTTCACTGCACATTTGAACCAACTGGTTGAGCAGCATAATGTTTAAAATCGCGTCTGTTTAAAAGTTGTCGTCGTCGTCGTTTGTGTTGAATAGTCCTTTTATTTTATCGTATATCCGCGCTCCTTCTTGCAACGTTGCGACGACGGCTTCAGTTTTAGTCCAAACACGAGCTGTATACATTATGCAATAAGTTCACAATGTATTTATCGTTCAGTGAAGGAAAGTTTCAAAATCCGCCTCCAAATCGGTTCTCTAAATAATTAATAAAAAGTGAAAGCAAGGGGCAATAAATCTTTCAAAAAGTTCTGAGAAAAATACTGCGATCTGGCAAATTTTGCTGTGGCACCGAGCGTTGGAAACTTTTGCCGAATATTCCTTTTTAAAATTCTAATTTAGATTTTCTAAATAATTAGTAATAAGTAAAAGCATGGGGCAATAAAATTGTTCTAAAGAAGTTCTGGAAAAAAAAACAAGACGACGAAGCGAAATCCGGTGCTGGCGTAGAAACTTTATAAATATCCTTCTTTTGAAACTCTTGTTTGTGAATATCCTTCATGTATTGGTTCCTTTGGAAAAAATATTTATAATTGCACATTATTATTAAATTACTTAGGTATACATACATGTTAGTATGTAGGTGAGGTATTATTTTCCAACGTTACACTCATAGGGAACTCCCATCCCCATAGGTAATCCCCATTTTCTTGTTAATCTAAATATTTAAAAAAAGTCTTAAAACGTACCGGAAAATTAATGCTTACGAATGGTGAGTGATAAAATCACCAAATTCAGTCAGATCATCCTCTTAACCTTCGGAAATTGACAACCTTCGGACAACCAAAGAAAAACAATTTTAAAAGTCGAAAATCAATTTTATGAAGAATATTTTATTATTATTGGTAATCACGTGCTCATCATGCACGGACAGCATGTTTTTGAGGTTGAGGAGACTTAGTTACCTATTATATCCAAGGATAATAAAGTTTGTTGTTTTAGGGACAATAAAACTAATTCCTTCAGTTTTCATTAGTCACATTAATTCACAAAATTCACTAACACATAATAAAACTAAACGAATTTTGAAATTTGGTATGGATATAGGTATACTCTTAAATAACAAATTCATTTATGACATTTTAGACTTCGAGTTCACAAGAAATGCTTCCATCTTATTTATTTTAATGGAAAACCTAATAGATTTTTACATTTTCGGAAGTAAAATAAAAAACTACCTTCATAAATATCAACATATTAAGTTTTATTGATAAGAATGCAGCATAAAAAAAAAATACTACCGTTAACGTAAAATCAAGTTATATTTGAAAACAACCTTAAATTTGATTGAGACTACAATAAATGATCCTTATTAGTAATTTAACAAAATGTCTAAACGAATTCTGTATCACTTGTGTGGTAAAACGGTTGATTCCTTCAATTATTCGTCTTTCTAGCTGTAACATATTATTTGGATGATTTTTATACATTTGACATTTAATGTGACCAAGTTTTATTATTATTATGACAAATGGGGTAGGTACAAGCCTTGTGCACTTAAGCCGATGCTTATCGTGCTCTCATAGGCTACTCATTCCATTAGTTCCTTAATAAATTTAAGGACAGTTTCTAATGGAGAATCTAATTATATCTATCTATATTATAATCTGATGGGTGTCCAAAAAGTCTGGAAACACCCGAATAACTTCCAGGATATTATTGTTTTTGGAATTGTGAAGGTCATTTCAGTAGTAACTTTTAACGATGAATCCTATGATGATCTTGGCAATGACCTTAAAGGTTTTTTTGAAGGTCATCTTTGTTTTTTTAAATGGAAACCCCCTTTTTTGACCTCGGCATTCGAAAGAGCGGAAAATTTTACGTCCAGTTATGCCCTTCAGAGGTTAAGGGCGACTTTAAGGGCCACTTGAAGATCTTTGAAATTCAACAAGATTTTTGAAAAACAATATTTTTTAAATGTTATTTTCTTATTGCTATAGTGGTCATTAAGGTCACACCTGACTTATTATCTAAATACCGTTGCTTTAAGTTGTGAATGAAAATGCGCGGGTTACCGGTAAAAAGAAAAGTGACCTTCAAACAACCTTGAAGGGCATTGGCAAGTTCGAACCTAAGGTCACTACTTAAGGCACGTGATGTCAAATAGGATGGTATCGGTGATTTCCGGATGCAGCTCTTTGCAAAAGACAGACAAATCTTGTTGAACTTCAAAGACCTTCAAGTGGCCCTTAAGGTCGCCCTTAACCTATGACCTGAGGGCATATCTGGACGTAAAATTTTCCACTCTCTCGAATGCCGAGGTCAAAAAGGGGGTTTCCATTTAAAAAAACAAAGGTGACCTTCAAAAAACCTTCAAGGTCATTGCCAAGGTCATCCTCGTTGAAAGTTACTACTGAATTGACCTTCACAATTCCAAAAATAATAATATCCTGGAAGTTATTCGGGTGTTTCCAGACTTTTTGGACAGGCTGTATATAAAAATCTCGTGTCACGGTGTTTGTGGTCGCACTCCTCCGAAACGGCTCGACCGGTTTTTATGAATTTTTTTTTATGTATATTTGGTAGGTATGAGAATAGGTAAGTATATTTCATACCGTTAGGTGATTAAGGTGTCCCTATCCAGAAAAAAAATTTCTATTTTTTTGACTTTTGACGAGTTCTATTAATGCACGCTAGAGGACAGTCCCATATGTCACCACTGTGTATACATCTTCTCTATATACATACATGTATGTTTCGCTTTAGTCCAGAAGTATTAGAGCACAATCGTAAATAAAACTGAATATTTAAGTTTGAATTCGTGTTTCGATGCTCATAGTATTCAAATACTTTTACTCAGTGATTTGCAGAGAGTTTCCTGAGATTCTAATCTATTTAACTTCCTGCTCTTTGCCATTTTCAAAAGGAAATAGCACGATTTTATCTTTCCGTAGACAGGAAATCGCAACAACAAATAGCTAGATCTACAGTGGCGCCTTTTGGCCTACCGTGATACTTATAAGGTGAATTTTTATAATTATTAATATGCAATTTGAAGTATTCGCAATCGTTAGGAAACTATTTTTTTTTAGAAGTAGTAAATAATGACTAAAAAAGAGGTAAAAAGGATATATAATACAACTACGAATGAATATTGTAATTAAGATCACTGTGGAACATATTCCTTCTTTCGGCTGTTACGTACTGTTTACTTTGAAACTTGATAGAACAATCTTATTATTTCATCAATATTGCAACTGCGCATCGATATATTTATAAAATACAGCGTAATCTCTTTAATCCGAACCTTACCAGACCCTATTCGGATATTATCGAATCGGACTTTTTGGCATATTAAGAAAATTCCAAAAAATTGTGGATTATTTTTTTTAAAGAATGCCATAACGATGTAACTTTAGAGTTTAGCGTAAAATTAGATTAGATTATGAGATATTGCTTAATGAAAATTGTATCCGTTATCGAAATTAATTTAACTGTACATATTATATTTAAGATTGAGATTTTTGTTTCTGTTTGTGTTAGGATTTTATATCTGTGTTATGTTTTATTTGTATTTGGGATACATTTGAATTTGTTTTAAACGTGGATCTCACGGAAAACAATATTCAGAGGTTTACAATATCCAATATTCGGGAAACAATATTCCGTACTCAAACACCGATTGCCATTCGAGAGCAGTGAGCAGTCTTTTCTTGACAGTGTTCGGATTACTGAGGTTGTGTTCGGACTATAATCTCATGATCTGGCCATTTAGACTAGCGTGTGTTCGGATTAAAGAGGTTGTATTGCAATACGAAATAACTAACATTAGTTTATACAAATTTCATTTACTTTCTTGTTGGAAATAGTCCGCTTCATGGTCATATTTTCTCGAATTTTGCTGCTGTGCCCCTGAAATGGACAGTGTTCGTAATAATGGTTATGAATATGATTAAAGTTGGACATTAATAATAATGTTAATAACGAAATTAAAACGATATTTATAACAGTTTAGATTTCACGTTCATTTCATCAATATGACGACCGTTTCGCCACACAGTGGCTTCTTCAGATAGTACCTACTATGACTAATTTTTATTTATTTAATGCAAAATTAGTTTATATACTATCCGGAATATTTGGCTTAACCCTAGCAGGTAAAATGAAGGAAATAAATGTCACTCTGTACTTAATTTTTTGTAAATTGAAATTTGCAAAATAAAACACAATCAAATTTTTGGAATTTCATGGGATATCAATGGGACCAGGCATATAACAGTAAAACTGTTAAACTGAGATAAAACGAGAATGATTCCTCGTTCCTTGTTACTCGCACGTCAAAGGACACAAATCCATATTTCGATTTTACTAGAACTGGTTGGTGTCCCATACTTGATGATTGAATAATGAATGACGACTTTTAGTAGGTTACATCCTGACTAGGAAGAGGGTACTGAGACTTTCCCTCTAGTGCATTTTAATAAGACTAGACATACTTCGCCGCCATATATGTATGTCATACTGACGAGATCTTATAAGACCGAGATCCGGATCTGTGGCTTTTTTTTTTTTGGCTTTTTGGCGAGTAACGAAGAACGAGGAATATTTCTCCCTTAAACTTCTCTTCATTATCTAAATCATTCAAATTGTCTTATGTTTTATGTTTTATTTATTTTTATGGTTAATTTGATAAAAACGAATACTTTAAACGATAAAAACAAGTACTACTTACTACAATCGATTATTATAGTAGGTAGCATATAACAACATCTTTGCGTGTAACATCTTTCTTCATAGTTTACCGCTATTACATGCTATTCATTTAATAACATTTAATGCTCTCGGTTCTCGGTCAATTTCGTCTTATCACATATTTTATTCTGATTTTATAGGATCTTGGAGATTATAATTTCTTAATACTTCACTCAAAGTACTACATGACCCTCATTGAGCAGCCTAACAAGTTAATAATGGCAACGTATAAGGCAAGCGAAAGGGTGAAGCATTTTGAATATGAGCTTACAACGTTGTATTTGATATTCATATTGATACATTATTCAGTTAATAACGCGAATAATAGGGTACCTCACAAGCGTATAAAATTCTCCTACGCTAACTTATAGATGCTGCCCACGAATTTAAGCCGCCTACAAAAGGGAATATTAGCATCTAATTAGACCAATTTTCCTTATCATTAACATAATGGGCTCTCTCTTTCCTTTGAAATCTCACAAATTTAAATATCATTCATGCGAACTCTGTGGCAAAGCTGGAGTTCAAATTGTGTATTAATAACTGTTTATTAAGGATATTGGTTCTCGCTAATGAGCAATTGTCCTTCCCGATATTATGCAAATCTAAACAAAACTGCCAACATGAATACTGTAGATAATTCATATTATATAATTATTAAAGAAACAGTTTTTATTTCTCATTTTTGACTGATATGTTTTCATTTTTTTATGCTGTAACGAAATTTTCATTGATTTCGTTACATCCTCTCACACCAGGTATGTATTAAGCCTTAAAAGAGAAAAAGGGTAAGCCGCTATTTGAATCCGTTATCTAACTTACATTAGGTAGTGCTTCTAAGCTTAAATATATATCTATGATTTACCTTCTACACTTACTTTGGATTCTCTGCTTTGCGCAATCGCGATGACTTTAAAATATCGTTTTCACAGAAGGGATAAAAGAGTTTCGGTCGAGGTCTCGAGCAATACAGGTAAGCTGTTTGATTCAGATAGATAAATTATTAAATCTTCTTTTATTTGTTAATCCCTTTAGGATTGATATATTTCTGTTGAGCGAACCATAGTGGAATCACTAATCTGTTGCTTATCTATTTTCTGATTTCGTTAGGAATTTATCAGTTTTTTTTTCGAGCACGAGGTGCCGTAGCATAGAGGAGAGTTGGGAGTCTCCAATCTCTTATTTTTAGTGCTCTATGAATAGATATAATATGAATAGATATATTAACGAAGCCTAAAATATCCACCTGTGGAACGAGGGAGATAAGCTATAGATAGCCGATAAAGATAGCGTGGCTGTCACGGCCATTTTGTGGTTTCTGAGTCAGGAAAATCTGAGGGCGTCCACGTGACCACTGGTTCTGGAAGTCAGGTAAGGCTTTTACTCTTTTTATTTTGGCTGTGTGCCATGTACTTTTTAAATTTGCTAAAGGAAGAATAAGCCTTGCCTGAACTTCTTTTAAAGAACTTTTTTTCATCTATAGCGAGAAATCTCTTATTGCAGTAACAGGTTATCTTCTGGGTTTTTTTTTGTAATTTTATCGTGATTTTTTTTTTCGAATTCCACAGCTAGATTAGGTACTGCTGTCACGGGCTCTCTCTGCAGATACTTTTTATTTTTTTCTTACTTATCTTGAAATCAATGGCTGCCTGAAAGTGTACTGCTGTCCTGGACAGGGGTATAATTTGCTGGTTCGAGATTCGACCTTAACTCATATAGCTTGCGACGAATTATTGTAAAAAAAAATATTTTTTTGTCAATCTCATTTATGTAATATTTAGAAACGTAAGACAAGGACGGAATATACCGAGTGTCTCTGTGCATAATTTTTAATTGGTTAACTTATATTTAGATTTATTGTTACCTTGTAGATATCTATAGCCCACTTTTGGCTAACTTTTATTATCATTTTTTATGGATGTACAGTTTGCAAAGAATTTGTAGTATATTTAAGAATTTTATTGTAACCAACGTACCAAATCTAGCTCCATTACTAGTTATATCTCAACTTTTTCATGTACCATTTCTGAGCCACTGGAAATCGAATAAGTCCTACCCGGAGTAGCTGTCAGGGAGATAATGGTGGACACACACCCCACTCCGAAGGTACCTGACCCCCAGGCTCGTGTAGCCCGACCAGTGCACTGTTGTCAATCTACTCAGGACCTTCTACCTACTGTGTGTAACGTCCCGACTCCAGGCTACGGTGGGGTAACAATTTTCCACTTCTAACATTGGCCAGAAGAGTTTCTCATCAGTTATTGTACTAATTTAACTTGAGCTAGTAATCCTTGTAAATTTTTTTTTACAATTTGTTTTATTGTAATATAGATCTTATTTTAATCTAGAGTATTGTCTGTCCTTTAGCTGGCGCCCAACAATTTTTGCAGGTTACATTTGTTATATAAAAAAAATCACGTACTTACGACTCCCCTGAGCTAGCTGGAGCTACGTGCTGTAAGCTCTAGGGGTAGTTGCCAATCGAAACCCTCAGGGTTACATTGCAATGCAAACAATAAATAATAATTAATTATATCTTGATAAATGTTTAAAGTATATGGGAACTAAATCTAGTTACCAATTACTTTTTTCACTAATGATGTTATATGATTATATTATATAGCGTTAATTTCCGGTTGATTCATTAGTATTGAGCCATTCCCTCGAACTGCCTGGAATTTTCTAGACAAGTCTGGAAAGTGGTGAGGTACAGGTTATAAAAACGGTTACTTATGTGTGTTAAATCTTAGAGGCGCAACTGGAATGTGCAACATGAAAATGAGCGAAACTTCAATTGAGATTCGTTTAGGCCATAATACACACAATCGAAGTACACCGAATTCTAGTGGCCGCGTATGGCGATAACGCCCCTAGTTTAGCAACGTGCAAAATATGGTTCTCGTGCTTCCGATCTGGCGACTACATAGACGATAAACCACGACCTCGTAGGCCACCTCAACTGGATATATCGAGCGCTTATGTACTGTTGTCGAAGCAAACCCGTATGGAACCACACGAGATATGGCACGAGAGCTCGGCTGTAGCCAGGCCACGGTAGTACGTGGCAAAGTCTAAACGTTGGGTAAATGGATACCATTTTTATTAAGCGAAGCCGATCGCTAGCATCGGCATTGGAGTAACATTTGCACACAACCTCTCTACCGCAGTCGTCGTGCAGTCGTCGCGTCGTCGTCGTCTTGACTGGTTGCCTAATCTTGTTATCGGGGATGAAAAACCGTAAGTGTCAGTGGGTAGACGCAGATGCTAAAGCACAATCGGTACCTGAACTTAACGTCCACCCGAGAAAGGCGATGATGTAGTTTGGTGGGGCCTTCGTGTATCACTGGGAACTCTTGGAGGACAATACCATCGTCACCGCCACTGTCTATTGTGCTCAAGTCCATAATTTGGCCGCCTAACTCGGATCTTGTCCGCGGCTGGGCAAAGTTGTACTACTGCACGGTAAAGCGCATTTCCATGTAGCCAAACAGACACGTCTTGAACTCTTGTACAAAAAGAGAATCTTGTACTAAGTACAAGAGTTCAAGTTTGGAAGCCCCATCCACCGTATTCGCCAGACCTTTCTCTACCGGATTGTAATTTGTTTTGTGCCCTTAGCAAACACAGATTCGTATTCCTTTTTATCAATGTCGCAATAAAGAAAATAATTGACTGACAACAAAAAATAGATTTCTTGCACACAAGAATCGTTGAGGGTCATATTTATAGGTGGATGTAGTTGCACCCTTCCCACGCTAGTAGTCAGACGGATGTTGTCGTAGAAATTTGTACAGACTTCTATAGCCACTTTTCGCAAACGTTGTTACGTTCTTTTTGCGAGCAGCAAATCTGCTTGAGATTTCGTTTCTGTCTTGGAAAGACAGCTGCGGAAATTAATACAAGGACTCAAACGGCTTTTCAGGAGGAGGAAGCACTGGAGTCGTACTCAAGTTTTGCACATTTCAAAAGATAAGAAACGATACTTCAAGGTGATCTGCATTCTGTTGATAAAATTCGACAAAAAGATAACGAGCATCGGGGGGTACAGAATTGGAAGCTTTCAGAAGCAATAGGTGTGAGTTGAAGTTGCTGCTGTCAGTTTTTGACCATGTATTCCAGGCTTCACGATTTCCCAAGACGGGAGTTACAACGTGCCAATATAAGCCCGTACAAACGTCAACGACCACATTCATCTGGCTATTTACACCGGTAGACAACGAGAGTTATTAGTTATTATCTATTTTTATCTAGTAGTTTTTAATTACAATTTATTATCGTAAACTTGAAGTATCTCGAAAATCTTTAATTTAGTGATAGATCAAATAGTTAAGTAACATTAAATACTTAGTAAAAGTAGATTTCAAATTAGACATAAAATGCAACATGACGTGCCATTTAAAGTAAAGAAATTAGTATTCGCTTCCGATATATCCGAAAGTGACAGAAAGTAGCCACTATTTCAGGTAAGTAGAGCATCAGTTCGTATGATGAGTTCAGATCCATAACATGTAGACGAAAAAAGGTATCAGGGGAATTGTATAAACAATATTATTATTATTTATAGTTCTGCCAAAACATTTAATAAGACGTTCTTCGTGTGAAGAACTGTGGATGCATTTAATGCACAGCAATATGCTTACGCTGCTACAGACTGTTTCCTAACTCTATGTTATTATTTTACGGAGATATTTTACGGTATGAATAAGACTTATAAGTGTCTCAAAACTCACCTCAAGTTTTGAAAACTTAGAAATTACTATAAATATGAACTTATTTCATTTTTTTCTTTGCTATGAATGATTGGATTGACAGGGAATTTGATACATTTTAAGGATTGCAAGAGTGTTCTTTTCTCATATTTTTTTTAACACTCAGTTATCTTTAACAACACGTTAAATTAAGGGTAGACTTAAATTTTTGGATACAAGCTTGTTCCCACTTATCAGACAGAAATGGTAGTTTTCTATAAACTTTCATCTAATGCATTTCTTTTTTTAAACATAGTAGTTTTCGAATAAAAAAATAAAACAGCGAGTTTTATCATTATTTATTTCATTCATTATTTACATCTGCTTTCAACTTCAAATTGGTTTATAAAGCATTTTACTCCAAAAAAAAAATACTAGTAAAAGAATAATAAGTTCATTTTTATACTTATTAGCTTTTAACTTCTGATAACTTGACAGGAATGAGTTTGGGAACACACCTTCGTAAGTAAAGAATTTACGTATTTCTTACCGTACAATTACCCCTGAAGTCGACATGGAGTTAGGGAACACCCTGTATATAACAAATAAATCCAGATAAAAATGTTCGTTTTCATTTATTCATAATTCCATCATAAGGGTAATATCTAAGTCTAACCGGTAATGTACGTTCATTTAGCATGTTTTAATTGCGTAAATTTTAATAAAGTTCCTCCTTATATTTCCCTCGTAAGACTTTTACTGAAGATAAGTTTTCACTTTAAGAATTATTATCCGGAATATAATATTATCCTCCAACAATAAACTTCCTCTGCGAGGGCAAACGTCGATGAAATCACGTAGAACGTTGAGGACTGCTCCAGTTTCGTCTCTCGGGAGTAAGGTAATAGATTTTCTTTGGCCTACGACTTGGGAATCGTTAATTATGTGGTTAAGACATGCAAATCCGACTCTACGGATGTGCAAACTTTATATAGGGAGCACGAGGGAAAATTAATTTGCTAAAATGTCTGTTTGTTTACTCGTTATACTAATTTCGCTTAGACCTTTGATGTTTAACTTGATCAAATATGTCTGTCCGGATTTCTATTAATGGCGAGAGGCGGAAACTTTTGATCAAAGTAGGTATATAAAAAATTTTGTAAATTAGGTACAGTCGACCACAAATATTACATTATTCAACAGATTTCTATGCTCGAATAACGCACAGTATTCAAGCTATGTGTTTCCGAAGAAATGTAGACTCTAATTGCGTGGTGGATTGATCCATACATGTTCTCTCCCTTTTCTTTTACAACGTTTTGTTTGCTTTTGACTGGACCACTATCTTTCTCCATTGTTTCATATCATTCAGTTTCTGTTTATCATCATCCAGTCTATTTTTATTGTTCTTAGGTCGCTTTCCTCTTGCTCCTTCCACTTTTCTCTTGGTCTTTCTTTTGATCTTCTTTTTTCTGGCTTTCGTCAATGCATCGTGCATCCGATAATTAGGCAATAGACGTGCAGTTTGTCCACCATGCCAAACGTTTTATTGGGGAGGCGATGATCGCCAACGCACGGTTCGTGTACGTCTGTAAATTCGGCAAGCATGTGTAGTTTAATATGAACTTAAACATTTGATAGACTTAAAAACCATTAAAACAAATCCATTATTTGCCGCAACGTAACTATGTGATGAGAAAGTGGAGCAACATACATACATAATGCCAACTAACGGAATGGAGTTATCACTGTTTTACTAAAAAATGTAATATAATGACAATAATTAAACTGTACGAAAAACACTAGAACTATACTTATTATAAGCATAAAACATAAGCGTAAACCAGAATATAGAGACATCCAAAAAAAACGTCATCAAAGTTGGCCGAGAAAAAAAAGACCTATTTCTATCCTTAATCGAATGTATAACCTTATTTACTTGTCAAGACTGTCACATCATATGACAGACATTGTTCATTTTACAAATTGTGACAGTCACTTGTCAAAAGTTTGACATAACCGAAAAGCTTAGACATGACCGCTATTTCCATCTCTCTCGTTCATAGCCAGAGTTGATGACGTTTTTTTTGGATGTCTATATTATGTACGGTTGTTTCTTTATCTCGTTGTATTTAGACAATGACCTAGTTTACGCTACTTGTATGTGGTAAAAAACATTTGAAGAAGTGCAAAAAAAGCGAACACCTGCGGCCGAACGTGATGCAGTGTTGAGTTGTAGTGATATAGTGTTGAGGAAAATAGTGAAGTGGACAGACTGTTCGTCTGAATTACACCACTTATTGTAACGTTCGGTCATTTTGCCTAGTTAAGTACATTTTTTGTTATAGAATTTGGGCTTTGTAATTCGGACATCTCGGCCCAGATCAAGAGCAGTCCAGCCTAGCACAATACAGGGGTAAACTCGGGGGTGTGGTTGGGAGTGCGATCTGTTGATCACACACCCAAGATTATTGTGTTTAGTGTTGTGTAGCATAATATAGTGACATATTTGCTGGTAGCATTTGGTTTTCTGTTTTATGCAGTTGTGTGTCAGTAATTTGATGATCTTCCGGTTAATGATATAGTAAATTTGGATTACATAATTTTTAGTTGGTATTGAATAGTGTAAACATACAACTTTTAGTCAGGTAAATATAGATTTTTTTTGTTTACATCTTCTTACCTGGATTTTCAGTTTAACTCATTCACGTCCAAACGGACACAATTTTTCGTCCTCTTTGGAGCGTCAATCTCGAAGGGAAATTAATGAATTCACTCAATAAAAACCACTTATCCTAATGTTTTCGGATGTGATCTTTCGATTTCAGAATTGTGATTAAATGCTCTAGAAAAAAAAATATGGCTGACTTTATGGAGAAAAGTACTGAAAATTTGGTGATTTTTTTTTCATATATATTTTTTTTTGTCCAAAAAGTACTTTCACCTACTCCGGATTATGGAAGGAGGTGGATACAATAGTTGGAGTTGATGATAGGATTTTTTTTGCCGACCTCAACTGACTCTAATCTTTTCAAAATGGCGGATATTGCATAAAATCTCGTGAAATATTAAGTTTTCTCTAGTATTAACGAGAAAATAATGTTATTGTGAGTTTTCTTGATCCACAGCCATTTTCCTCAATCAAAACAATATTACAGAATATATTTGACTAAATTTTCAATTTTCAATGATGGCGGATTCAATATGGCGGACATCATTCTTGAAAATTGAAAATTTGAGAACCGAAAAATTAGTCATATTTTACGTAGAATTCTGATGGAAAATGTCCTCTCAATCTTTTTCATAAAAGTGCGTTCTATCTGAGTAAAAAATTATTTGTCATTCTAACCTTAAAACGAGGTTTTTTTTCCGGTGTTGAGGTTCTCATGATGAAATCATGAGAATTATACACGGTGGAGACTTTAACAGGTATATATTCGCTAGCGGGGTGGTGAATGATTTTTTCAAAAAATTCCCGAGACAATGGCAGCATAGTGTGGTGGGGCCCCATCTTGCTGAAACCATAACCTCTCGTCGGTCAAGTTAGGGTTTAAAGCGTTTGGAAATAAATGACATAGCACTGGCATTAGTTCGTGCTGGAGTAAACGCAAGTATCTTGCTCCATTAAGAGTGTCATCAAAGAAAAATGGTCCTACAATTCTATCTTGTATTATTCCGGCCCACACATTAGTTTTCTGTGGGCGCTGAGTATGAAGTTCCCTCATCCAATGGGGGTTCTCTTCAGCCCAGTAACGACAATTTTGGCGATTTACGTGCCCATTTAATGTAAAAGTAGCCTCGTCAGAGAAAACTATCCACTTTAAAGATAACTAAAAGAAACTTCGGTTTTGATCAATACAAGTCATCAATAAATCGCAAAATTCCACTCGTCGATCTCGATCATCTTCAAGTAGCTCTTGAACAGCTTGCATTTTATATGGGCGTTTTTTCTCATATTTAAGTATTTTTAAAACTGTTTTGTGATTAAGATTACTATCACGGGCCAGTTGACGGGCTGGAGTGATTGGATTTTCTTCTAGAGCAAGCAACAAATTCAACTTCGTGTCGTCATCAACAACAGCCTGCCTCTTACTCGGTACTTTCCTGACATGACCCATCTCTCGATATTGTGCTTCAATTTTACTAACGGTACCTTGATTTAGTGGTGGCAAGTCAGGATGCGTTTTCTCGAAACAAGCGAACAACTTCGCATTGAGTTCGCGCCCTATCACCATATCCAATCATCATCAAAATTTCGATTTTTAGTGATTCAGTTAAATAAGACATTTTCACCAATTTGAAAAAACACTTCGTTTCAAACTCTGAATACAGCATACAAACTAAATTACTCTTTGCGGCCGTGTAAAAACACTAGCAAAAAATAACAAATATCAGTTGTGGCAAAAAATTGTTTGGAATTTTTTGTGGGGACATATGAAAAGTAAGGTTTACATTCCAAAACTAAACAACACACATTTTGAGTACGAAATTGTTGCGTTAAAAATAAATTAAACTATAAAATTACGTTTTAATTGTATGCAACCCTCAAACATAATAAAAATTAAAATTTGATCAGTGCGTTGGATTCCTCTTTCCACCAGCTTTACAATGAGGGGTCACAAGCCATAGGGTTGCATTTGAAAAAATCATGTCGAGGGTGGTTTCAGCCACCCCTGAAGTGCTATATTTTTCATATTACTTGCAAAATGTAGGTAAATACATTTAAAAGTTGACGTGTCTCGGGAATTTTTTGAAAAAATCATTCACCACCCCGCTAGCGAATATATTCCAGTTAAAGTCTCCACCGTGTATATTATGCACTTAGGGATGTAGGCGCATTGAGGAATTTTTTTTTTTTTGGGAACTTCTCCGCATATAAATAGAAAATATATATTTTGAATTCGGGCGCATTGAAGAATTTTTTTTCCGGAACTTCCTCGCATATTTATTCAAAGAATAGTACGTAGAACGTACTTTCTGGTGGGTGTGAGAAAATATCGTATATGCACCATGAGAAACAAGTAGGCTGTGTACCTTCGGCGAGTAGTTTGCGCCCGAGCATCCCTAAGTGCATAATATATCGGAAATCGAAAGATCACATCCGAAAACATTAGGATAAGTGGTTTTTATTGAGTGAATTCATTAATTCCCCTTCGAGATTAACGCTCCAAAAAGGACGAAAAATTGTGTCCGTTTGGGCGTTAATGGGTTAATAGTTAGGTAAATATAGAAAAATTAATTCATCTTGTTTTTGATTTCAAAGCCACCTAATGTCGGTGCATTAAAACAAAGCCGTATTTGTGTTCATATTTCCAGGTATTTGATATTTGATTGCGTTTTTTCTGATTTTCTTGAGAATTGTTAGATAGTATTGAATTGTGTGACATCAAAGTGGTGGTAACAAAAATCACCGACTTTGAGTTTGAATAATCTTATGAGCTATAATGGTCTCATTTGAAGAAATCGCGAAGACATGAAAAATGTTTGTTGGCCACATGTAAAAGCTTAGAAAACGAAAACTCTCAAGAAATATCCAATTCCAAAGTTAATTTTTTTATTTCTGAAAAAAAAGAGGGTGAACTTTTTTTGAGTTACTGAGAATCGTCCGGTATGTATATGCACATACATATATAGAAGGTTAAAAGTCCATTAAATGGCATAGTATTGCCACGATTTTGTGATATCTTTCCATTGATTGACAAGACAGAAGACATAAAAATATCAAATTTTAGAAATTGGCCAACATACTCATATATGAACGTAAAATTGCAAAACAAACATTTTCTCTTAAACTTTTGCATTTTTTTGTTTCAATGTTAAATAATAGATAACCATTTTATGATAAGTATTGCACCATAACCTCATTTAAACAATACCTAAGTACGTATATGGTTAATATACTTAAAATATGCATTAACACATTCCAAAATTAGATTTTAGGAAAAAACTTGTTATGGTAACATTCGTGGACACTGTATATTATGTAGGAATGGGACTAATATAGAACTGAACATTTTAATCCGAAAAAACAATTATTTTAAGTGAGAAAATGTAACTGTGATAATTCCATTTTTTTTTATTAATCTCATTATTATTATAGAATGCGTAGAAGAAAGAGTTTATACATATGTATACCGATATTACCGAGCATGTTAAGACTAGAATTTTTTTATGCTCGTGTCTGAAAATAGAATATGTAAACTTTCATATCCTTTCCACTTATTTTCCATGAGATAAGGCGTCACCGTGGTTACATAAGTATATTGGTTCTTTTTCCTACAAAGCTTTTATACGTACATCTTACGTATTTTGCATAAGCTTGGTTTTCGTAGAATGTCTTATATTCAACACAAAAAGGAAATTTAAATAAAATATTGGTACTCTGTTGTTCCATATACACAGCGTGGTATAAGAGTGGTGTAACTTTTTAAAAACCTTGTATATGAAAAAATGATGTCCTATTTGCCATGTTTCTGTCAATATGAAATAATGTAATAAGCTTTATCTTTTCGAGTTTGGTTGTTATCTGAAAGAGCACTTTTCTACTTACTGTGCACTAAACATTTGATATGGTAACATAAAGAAATTTTCGCAAAAAAACACGTTTAAAATTAACTCTTTGAAACTAATAAAAAAAGGTATTCATTCAAAGTACCCATGAAGTTAAGATGTTCTCGTGAGTTTAAGTCATAACATATGTCATTTTTTATTTTCTGTATTGGTGTTCAATAATTTCTTATTTGTCGTATTGTTGAAGTGACTGTCACAATTGTAAAATAAATAACGACTGTCATATAATGTAACAGCTTTGACAATTAAATAAGGTTATTTTAAGATAGAACAGAAATACGTATTTTTTTGTTCGGCCGACTTTGAATACGTTTTTTTTTTGGACGGCTCATTATAATTATCTGTTCAAAACGTGGTTCAAAAAACTCAACAACGGGCAACTTTTGTTCTTGTTTCAGTATACTATTTTTCAAAAAGGACATTATTTTGCAATAAAAATAATCAACGGTGAAGATATTTTTCAAATAATTCGATAACGGTGGCTCGTTGTCGACCACTGTGCCGGGCTCTAAATTAATAAATATGATAATATATTATAATATTACCAACTTATTGATACTGAAAATTCATACTTCGATCAATAACTTATTGATATATGATAACTGCTATTAATAACTGAAAAAGAAATATTTGACTACCTAATTTAGGTTGTGTTATTGTTTAACGAACATTAACCAAACCGTGCACGAAACGCAGTGACGTTTGAAATTATATTTTATATCACAGAAAACTGCCACGACAACAATTTGTGCAACAATATTTTCACTTGTTATTTTGGAGGATTACCGCGAATGTTTTCATCTCACTAAGGACTTTTAAACATTTTACAATTGCGCTAATCGCATTATGTCGACGACAAGCCATAAGCAGGGATTATATTCGCTAACGCGAAATATAAAGCTTTTCAGATTTTTTCTCTTCTCCAGCTTTAAACTGTTCTTATTAAAGGCACACGTTCTTTGATCTTGCATTAAACAAGATACTGGTAGAATGTTCGCGATGTTGCATAAAAAGATTAGAGCGTCGGAAGAAAAAGGCAAGGGACAGTTAAGTTGCTTCTATAACCAAGTTAATAATTTTTTTTAACGTTTTTTTTTTACCATTTGTCGTAATTTAGCGAATTATTATCTTATAGTGATATAGTCTTTATTAATAACGAAAATACACTGAGGTCGAAGTTTAGCCAAGGCGTAGTTAGCTCATGCACTTGAGTTACATTGAAACTAACTAAACTGATCCACAAATTTATCTTAAGTTAACCTAATGGTAATACAAAAACATAAAATTTGCATGAAAACATTCAAAAATAAATTATGTTATATAATAGAAATAGACACAATGTTCCAATAAATAAATAACAGAATATAATGACGATTAATAAATATGAAAAAGGATATATGTAATAAAGACGATTATGTGACGTATAGGAATATGTAGTACTGTCAATGGTTTTACGTATTACAGAATGAAGGGAAACTGGTAACTGAAGCTCTCTTAGGTAGACGTGACACAAATATGAGAGTGAAGGGGCGACCTAATCGCGAGCGAAGTGGGCGAGGTAGTGGGACCACCATAACCGATTGACGGTAGGTGTTAAGTGTGATAAAGCTGGTTAGTTTTTTCTATTATAACGAACCATTAAAAAAAACGTCATCAAAGTTGGTCGAGCAAAAAAAGACGTATTTTACGTTTGTAACCTTATCGAATTGTCAAGATTGCCACATTATGTGATGGGTACTTTTACTGGGTACACAAAAAATGGAAATAAAAAGCCTTACCAAGAAGTGACTATATTTTCGAAAAATAAGACACTATTAAAGAAAATAACGACCGCCCATATTTAAACACAAAACAAACAAACAAGAGCTCTTATTTTAACTGTCAAAAACGTGCTGGAGTATCTACTGTGTTAAATTAATTTCTTCAATTTTACTGACAATACACTGCTTAAGGTCTTCCATATCGTGAACGAATTGAATTTTCGTTCAAAAATACAAATACATTAAAAACACGTTTGTTTTTGATTCCGTGACTTTTTCGATGGGCACATGCAGCAACGGCGTTTTTTGACGGGAGAATATATTATTCTTGGGAAGGACCAGCTTCTACCTCCTGGTTCCGCGTCATTTTTATGAAACATGTTTACATCTTTCAGTGTCTTTTTATAAAGAACAACAAATGACTTCTTTTTATCAATTTGTTCTTTAAATTCAAAATCAGGGATCAATTTCCGAAGCCAGACTTTCATGTTCCGATATTTCTGATGCGCTATCTGGCTCCGCTTCCTCTTGTTCAGTTTCAACCACTTTCATAATCGGTCAAATTATCAATTATTTCTTCTAATTGTTTTCGGCTCAGGCTTTGGTCTTCGTATTTATTCATGATTACTAGAAAAAAAATTCTTTTGTTAACTTTATAATCCGAAGAAACGGGTGCATTATAATCTATAATATTGAATAATAACTTAGCGATTGAATCCAATTTGTCGTAAATTTTTACTAATGTTACAGGTAAAAATGAGATTACTGTGAAAAGAACGCAATTAGTTGTTCAAGTATACAAAGTTTTTACATACCTTTAGGTAATATTGGCATTATTTTGTCAAAAATCACAGGAACAAAGAATAAACGTCTGTTGGAGGCGTTGACAGGAAACATAAATGCACTCTAACGCGTTGCAACGTCCAGTTCTAACACGTTTTAACTCGTTGCACAGACGTGTCCAACGGGCACACCATAAACGCTTATGAATGAAAAATTTAAAATTTATTTTTGTACATGCATATAAACATTTTTTTTTATATATGGCTAAGTGATTCAGTACCTGAGGAACGAAGTCACGGAGGGATACTTGTCTAGGCGTGGAAAACAAATACAAAAAAATTGGTTTAAATTCTTTGTTTCCGACTGACACACCTTATCCGGTTACAGGTTTAATAAACATTTTACTGACCGGCTAAAATGGTCGAAGTGAATAACTGCATTAGAAAAACTTCCATGAAGTCCTCATATACAGCTCTCATTGAATATATCCAGTTTCCATTGATTCTGCTGTTATTGCTAAAATATTTCAAGTGAAATACGCCTCTTTTATTCATTAAAAATGATTTCCACTATTTATTTTACAATCGTGACAGCGACTTTAAAAGTTTGATAACAAAATATTTGCTTCGAGCTTCGACATAACCGCTATTTCCATCTGTCTAGTACATAGCCGGAATTAATTACATTTTTTTAGCTAATGAAGAAATCTTTTCTGAATATTTCATTTAATTGCATTTCTTTTCCTTGCTTAAATAATATTTTGCTAATATGCAAGAATGCACTCATTATGTCGGTTAAGATCTGGTAACAGCACACATTTTTATGGACAAGCCATTCGCCCCGTAATAGTTTTATACAAATAATTATTCAATATCAGCATCAAAATAAAAATTATATTAGCATCAAAATAAAATTACTAAGAAATCGCAAAATTTTGTGAAAAAATGTTCAAAAACGCAGTCATATCTAGTAAACAAATATAAAAATGTTATGGTATGCTACAGTAAACTTTATTATTTTGCAAAACTATGTTTGAAAATGAAATTATCCAAAAAAAATTTATAGCGTTTTTATAGAGGAATAATGTACAGAATTACAGAGGGGGGCGGGGGGCGGGGGAGAGCGCCAGTTTTTTTGAATTTTTACATTAAAATGCAGCGTTTAATATCCACATATGTATGTATGGTAGGTACCGTAAACATCTACTGTAGCTTATTTTTTAATTTTGGCGAAGGACCCGGTGTGATAAAAAGTTCCAGGTATTCAAGTTTAGGACTTCTTAACTTGCACTACGGCAGAATATTAATCTGGGGAAGCGCTTCCAAAATAACCACATTTGTAAGGTGTGACCTATGTAGTTGAACGTCGAATACTCGAAGTAAAACAAAAAGATAAAAAATCATCTCCGTAAAGTAGTATATATTTTTATTTTAATATAGTTTTATCATTCTGTAGATATCGGCGAACTTATTTATGACGTCATAAAAAACTTTTGATTTTGTCACAAATTTCAATAGAGTGTTTTTTCAATAGAGATAAAAGCGAAATTGTAGTCTTTCTTCAGCAATTTGAAGTAAGATTTTACTGAAGAATTTGATTTCTGATCTTTTCCTCTTTAGGTATTTAATAAGATTTAGCTCGTTTTTGCCAAGAAAACAACTAACATTTGAAACGCTTTAACATGTCTTTATTATGTGTTGCCAACTCATTGTAAATCCATCATTAACTGTGTTTATTGATCCATCTTTCAATCTATGTCAAAACTGTGCTCAATGCGATTTTACCGATTTTTTTCTTTAATCAGCGCTGTAAAATGACTTTTTGCTGTTAACCTGCCTTTTGACACTTTTGTGGAAGACTTGAACATTTAAAAAGCTGTTTGAGTTCCACGGAATATTTTCCTCTGTATTAAGAAAGGCAAGCCCAACAAAACAACTAAAAAGGAAATATTTCGAGCTGTGCCCTCCGATTTCGATTAAACTCGGTAGGGTGAAAGAGGACATACAAATATGGGAAGCTTATTTCTTTATAATGACTCATAAGGCCACTATGGGGATGAAACGGGGAGCTGAAGTTCACCCCCCAAAAGTCATTATCTCGAAAACTAATGGAGAATAAAATTTTAAATTGACAATATATTTCGCTTCATGCGAGCTACCTTTTAGGCCATATAGCGTGGGCTGTTCAATGGGGGTTCAGGGTGAACTAAAAATTAAATTTTTTTCACCCCCGCGTATACAAGGACGAATTCAGTTCAAATTGTGCACAGAGCA
>JAPWTK010000533.1:0-290131 GCA_029963805.1 Aromia moschata | reverse complement strand
CTCGGGCGCAAAGTATTCGCCGGAAGTACACAGCCTAAGTTCCGAAAAAAAATTCTTCAATGCGCCTACATCCCTAAGTGCATAATATATAATTCGCATGATTGCATCATGAGAACCTCAACACCGGAAAAATATCTCGTTTTGAGGTTAGAATGACAAATAATTTTTTTATACAGATATAATTTTTATGAAAAAAGATTGAGAGGACATTTTCCATCAGAATTCTACGTAAAATATGACTGTAATTTTTCCGTTTACAAATTTTGAATTTTCAAGAATGATGTCCGCCATATTGAATCCGCCATCTTGGATTTCAGATTTTTTCACCAGGAATAACTCAAAATGTTATTATAACATGAAATGACATATGAAAAATATAATTACAAACTCCTATTCACTTTTTATAATGAAAAACGCGCCATTTCTTGAGAAATCCGGCCGCCATTTTGAATCCGCCATCATTGAAAATTGAAAATTTAGTCAAATATATTCTGTAGTATTGTTTTGATTGAGGAAAATGACTGTGGATCAAGAAAAACTCACAATAACATTATTTTCTCGTTAATACTAGAGAAAAATTCATATTTCATGAGATTTTATGCAATATCCGCCATTTTGAAAAGATTGGTCAGTTGAGGTCGGCAAAAAAATTCTATCATCAACTCCAACTATTGCCTCCACCCTCCCTCCACAATCCGGAGTAGGTTAGAGTACTTTTTGGACTAAAAAATAATTATATAAAAAAAATAATCCCCAAATTTTCAGTACTTTTCTCCATAAAGTCAGCCATATTTTTTTTCTAGAGCAAAAGTGGTTTTTATTGAGTGATTTCATTAATTTCCCTTCGAGATTGACGCTCCAAAAGGACGAAAAATTGTATCCGTTTGGGCGTTAATGGGTTAATGCAAAACAAACAATTCATGATTGCCCGAACGTTCGAAAATAATTTAAAACGATCCGCCTTAAAAAAATAGCATAACCTGAAACAGACCTGTATGTATACATTTAATATTTTCCCCTACCTTGTCTCGCTTCGCGTCAAACCCACCCGTAAGGGTGAATACATTTTTGGAATCGTCGATATTTTGTTTAAAATTCCCCTAGCGTGTTACATACTGTAGGGTACAGGTGAAACGCGTGGAATACACCGACTCACAATTGACGGTCTGAAGTACGTATAGCGAAACTTTTTCCAATAAAGTTGGAGCTACCGCAACTTCATACCCATTTGGTACCGATACAATATTCTGAATAGGGCCAGATGATTGCCAACTATAACTATAAATTTGTAATTAATGATGGTAGTAAATTTAAGAAGTGGCAAAAAAACATCCCTACCAAAAGAGCTTTTTTAATTACTGATAAATTATACGTATTCATTTATTCATTATCAGGGAACTACAACCTCATCACAAGCGTCACCATTTAGTAAAATTTAAATATCGCATCTACGAGTAGCTTAAAACGAGTATTAGTCTAGGCGAGGTAGCAAAAAACAAGTGATTTTTTAAAATAATTAGTTGCGGCACTTTCTCAACGTGATAATTAGGAGAAAAATCGTACGAATCGAATGAAAATGTTTTGGACAAAATCCGATTGTAGGATCATTGCGAAAAAATTGCAGAAAGTTGCGAAAAATAGTTTTTTTTGACTTTTAGGCACGAAAAAAAATTTTTCAAAAAAAATATTCCAGTTGTAGATCTTGAAAAGACGAATGAACAACTTTTATCGACATTTAAATTGGTTGGTGCCTAAAAGTCTAAAAAAACCATTTTTCGCAACTTTTTTCCAATGTTTTCGCTATGTTCCTACAATATTTCGCTGTCCAAAATATGTACATTCGATTCAGACGATGTTGTTGCTTATAAAACCGTTGAGAAAGTGCCGCAACTAATTATTATTATTAAAAAATAATCTACGCCGCCTGGACTATATGTATATTAAAGTTAGAACATAGCTTTAAGACAATTTCAATAACAAAAGTTGCGTTCAGAGATTTTTTTAGGTGAATTTAAGAAAAAAAGTGACGACGGTGCCAATAGTAAAGAAGTAAGGCGCCGATGGTAAATCTAGGGTTTTCGCCACTTTACCATCGGCGCCTTCTTCATTTTTCATAAAATTTGCATTCGACGCCTCCACCATTTTCAATCAAATTTATCATTGACACGTTTGTCGTTAATTATTTTTTTAAATGAAAGATCAACAATCTAGAACCAGACTGTTATAATACCACTGTAACACTTTATTTTTATATTTTATTTACCTATTATATATTATCATTTATCTTTCAAATGAAACATTAACAATGTAAAACCTGTGTAGTGTTAAGTATAAATGAAATATTGCGTAATATAAAATTCAACGAACTAAATCAAAAAAGTTGGGGTGATAATATTCGAGTTCAAGCCATTTTACTGCTTACAAACCATTAATTAAACAGTTTTATCATTTAAAAACAGAATAATAAAATATTATAAATGGTTAGGGTTTATTTAGTCACATTAGAGGCAGTCTCTATACTCATATATCGCCGCTTTCCTACAAACAATTACAATGAATTAGTTACTACCTACTGCCAACAATACGCACACCCAACTGTCAAGCACTTACCCCAGTCCGCTTACCACAATCCGCAACACCTTCGGGCCTACCATATTCGTCGGAGGCGTCCGACATCCGGGACCGACACTTTCGACCGCACTAGGCCATCATCGGGAGGGGGATCGGACAATGGTTGGTGGTGGTGCTGGTGGTGGATTTGGAAGGCTACCCTGCTCTGCGGCGACCTGCACACAGACAAGACAGCCACACGTGAGTCCATCTGCAGCTTTTTCTCTTCATGTATCATTTTGTCTTTGGTTGGTGATGTGCATGATGTTTGTCTGTATGCAGGGCGCGCAGTTGAGCGTCATCATTTTTGGTTGTCTGTTTGTGTGAGATTCTACGTGGTAAGCGGATGTGGTTTTAATATAGGCAGGGGGTGCGGGTCTGTGAGAGAGAGAGATAGAGATAGATGCGGGGGTGAACAGAAGCAAAGTTATAATCGCACATAGTTATAATTACTCATGACGAGAGCAATCAGTATTTCATCAACCCTAGAGTAAGGTTAAAATAAAAAATAAAATAGACGTGTAACTTTTCTCAAGGTACGGTTAGTATTTTGCTAATGTTCTAACAATTTAATTGCAACCAAAGGAGCACTTCATCTGAGGAAGAACATTTTAGTTCAAAATGAGATGATATGTAATTATGACAATTACATCATCAACCAAGTGATCACCAAAATACCATTTAATTATTTAAACTTTTTGGTCAATGTGATAAGTATAAATTTTTATTTGTATTAATGTATGTAGTGCTTCTACAATACGCTCCTAATAACGCACTTTTCTAATCAGGCACTAGACCAGAATAAAATATAAAATTGTATTTCAAATTTTAACTCAAAACGGCCCTACTAACAGACCGGATGCCTTTCATACACCTGCGCTAGCGACTAGATTGCGATTGGTTCTCACCTCATGTTTACCATGCTCAATAAAGAAGTTAAATTATCAATTGCCCTTCATTCGGCTATGTACGCATTAGAGTGCCGCTTACTGTATATTTTCTTTCTCTTTTTACATATTAAGGTCCAACTTCTATGATGCTCACTACACCAACAAAAAAACTCATTCTCGAATATCTACAAATGTTCGCTTTTACAATGTTTTGGTTTTTTCAAGCTACCTAACACATCTCCTATGTATATCTAGAAGAGACACAGCTTAGGTAAATTACATTATAAACTGAAAGGAATTGTTGAATACACTTGCGATGAAACTGCTCCTTTGGTTAGAGATCGACGTGTCTTACGTGTTCCAGAGGGTAAAATTGCAATCTTAAAACTAAAGCGCATAAAACGGGAGAGCAAAGTAGTTTGAAAGTGGTCACAGCTGTGTAAAATGAACAGAATCATTCAGTAGTGGTAATATAAATAAAATTTTATGTTGCAAATTATTTCACTGCTTTCGAATTACGGACAATAATCATAAAAATTTTACATCAGCCATCACTCGGAAACGTACTTCCGAGTTCGTTAGTTTTTAAATACAAAGAGACATTAAAATACAATCGTGATGATGGCAAAAAAATTGACACATTTTTCTAGTTATAAGAGATGTAATTATATAGTACCTATATAACCTACATAACTAGTTTTTAACCCCTTGATTGCCACAGTAATTTAGAAGCTTTGACAACTTTAACTAGACATATCATTTCCGACGAATTTTGACCCGCTGAATATCATGGCGTTGTTATAATTTAGTCTAAACCCTCTAAAATCCAAGTTTTTGATGAAATTGACCCAAAAAATTACTCTATTTACGACATGTTGCTACTTTTACCTGACATATACTTTCCAACGTATTTTGACCCACTGATCAGTTCCACGTGTTATCCAAATTTGTCTTACACACGCCAAATTATCATAAAGTTTAAATTTTATCGTTGTATCGCCTCGCAAATCCTCAATTTAGACATTATTTCTAACGTATTTGGGTCTAACAGAAATGAAAACAGTTTTTCCTAGTGCCATAAATTGAGTCATTTTTGGGACAATTTCCCCTTAATATTGATCTTTAGGAGCAATTGACCAACATTTTGACAACAGCATCTCTTACAAAGATCTTTATTCTCGGTAGTTTTCACACTGGCGACTATTTAAGGTTCTATCGTATTTATGGTTCTATCTAAACATATAATCATTTTTCCATACATTTATATTACACACTCCAGGGCAAATAATACTAATAGTCTTCCCTTCCCCGCACAGATTTAAATAGGACCTTTAGTTATTTAGTTATACCTCTATAGATGTATGGCAGAGTATGTATATCAATGTATTCCCAACATGTCCACTTTCTTCCAACTCCTGCCAATAAATAAACCTTATGCGAGTCATACATCACTGATATTTACCGTTTGCATTAAAGTTCACGCCCAGCACTTTTTCGTCATATCTTACTGATACAAATTTACTATCCGCGTCATAAATTACTCTGGTTTTACCGGCCAATAAACTTCATATCTTTAAAAGGGTACGCGGTATCATAACTTTTCACATTAATACCTGTAGTTTGAGATAGGGAACCCCAATTAGAAGAGACCAAAATAGACTTTTATGTAGTCTATATTTTAAATTTAAATTGTGTTCATTACTACTTAAGGAAATGATTCTTATAATTTGAGTTGTGCACAAATATATATTACTTTTATTATGCCAAAGTACATAATAAAAAACGATTGATGTTCACAGACATTATACGATGATTGTCCATGTCGCTGTTTTTACAAGGTCATATATTCAAGGTCGAGTAGGAGTGGGGAGGGTTCTAGAATCTAGAATTACCACATTCCATTTTAATGCCACTCTATCTATGACACATCTACTCTAAGCGTGTTTATTATTTTAAAAAGATCATACTTAATATCTAACATATCAAATATTATATTTTGTATCCATTTTTGTAACCAAAAACATATACATACGAGGAGTGGCTATTAAATAACCGAACTGATGCTGCTATCAGCGCGCTGCGAGCGTGTCGCGACAAGTTTGAACAGAACTGTGTCTGGTGATGCTTTTCCCACCCTCAGATCGCTGGACAAGCCAGTGGGTTGCTGGACAAGAAGTGTACGGGAATGAATGTTAATCTCGCACACAACTTTTTTGAATGGTCTAAACAGTTTAAAGAGGGACGTGAAACGACCAAAGACCATCCGCGCCTCGGACGACCCTCAACGTCAAAAACGGACGAAAACAGTGAAAAAATTGGTGAACCAATCTGAGAAGATCGTCGACTAAGCATCCGAGGGCTTGCTGAATGACAGGAATCGCCAAAGAATGTGTTCGCCAGATTTTGCATGAATCCTTCAACATGCGCAAAGTTTGCAAACACTCTCCGAGCGAAAGAAATCAAGAATGAAATTTCGGACATTCTAAACAATATTGACACTGATCCAGGCTTGTTAGACACGGTGACGCTGATTCGAAAGTGTGGAAGCGGTTAAAGCAAAAGCGACGGAGGTTCTGAACCAGCTGACAGAAGCGGATTTCCAGCACTAGTTTCAACAATGGAAAAGTCGTATGGAGCGGTGTAGAGATCGCCAAGGGGAATACATTGAAGGCGAAAAAGTTGCTACTGTAATTGATAACGAATAAAAGGTGTTACAGACAGCATATAAGTAAAGTATACTGAAAAAATAAACGGAAAAGAAAGTAGAAGCGATGTTATGAACTTTGGCCTCTTTACTAATATACCTTCGCCTTTAGGGAAACAATGAAAATTTTAAAGAATATCGGCCCGACGTTATCCTTTTGTTTCCCCTCTTATTTAAATCGGGTTGAACTGAAAAGGTCGAAACAGTTAATGAACGAGCTGATCCAATCTAACAAATTTTAATTAAACCCTACGCCAAGAAGTTTGGGGGTCCTCTTTTTGTTCTCGAATATAACGAACAAAAATCGACGGCCTCGATCAAAAAGTCGCATTACTTTGATGGACGCCGTGGAGATCTGGATTAATGAAGCGGATTGCGAAAGAAGGCTACATCAAAAAAAATACGAGATGATCCACAAGTAATTAAGGTAATTCGTATCTCTCTTTCTGCTGAAATAAAAAGGTTTAATAAAGACGGTTGCGCAGGAAGAAGAAGAAGAATAAGAAGAAGAATGAGGAAGGAGGAGGAGGAGGAGAAAGATTTACATTCTTGAGGATTGAAAAACTACTAATTGTTTTCAATGAAAATTACTAATGAGAGGTGGGACATGTGCAGTTTTCGCGATTATTTGTCAATTACTTTTTTAAAAATGAAAAATTATGAGTAAGTGTATACTGTAAAAGCAAAATTGAATACGTATGTGCCCTGCAACGAAGTATTTCTTTTTAAATAAGCTGAAAATGTAAATTCTATAAATACTAACAACTGCCAAGTCAAGTCAAGTCAATGATTCATATACTTTCGTAATTCCAGGGTAGGCTTGCAGTTTATGTGCCCTCGATTGCGTTACTACTGAATAGAGGAAAAATTATGAAGTTAAAGAACATGATTTAAAAAATATTGACGAATCTACGTATTTTATTTGTCTATTTAAAATCATTTGAATACATTGAATAAAGTCGTGCTTCGATTTTTCTAAGTGTAGCTCTGGGGTGTAAGGGGTTTCTGTTTCCCTTCCGCACGTTCCAAGTCCGGAAATTGGCTTCACTCTTTGTTCTCATACAATAAGATACGGTCGCGCTTGTTCTACTTTGTGATCAGAATATATGTCAAATATTTCCCTGTTGTTTTGTAAATTCTGCTGAAAATTCGCACTCTCCTCAATGAAAATTGACACCAATCTTTTTTTTATTTATTATTTATTTGAGTCGACGTGAAAACCAGATGAAATATTTTGTTACGAACTTTGAAGATTTTAAGACACAGATATTTCTGGTTTTCTAACCTCAAACATGTAATATAATAACGAGTCATCCAAAAAAAGTCATCAAAGTTGGCCGAACAAGAAAAGACATATCTTAAATCTACCACCTTATTTAATTGTCAAGGCTGTCACATTATGTGAGAGCCTTTCTTTGTTTTACATTTGTGACAGCCACTTGTCAAAAGTTTGACAACAAAGTTTCGCTTAGAGCTTCGACATAATCGGTATTTCCATCTCTCTCTTTCATAGCCAGATTGTATGACGTTTTTTTACCTCCATATTAATATGTAGGTATTATGTATTTCTTTAGTGTTGTAGGTTAAAACATACGACGAAAGTTTACAAAAAAAAAAAAACGATAGCGACATCGCTCGTTTTTCCTTGAACGCTGGGTGCCAGTAATGAGAGTTCGTATAAGCGATGTGAGAGCAGGCAACCCGTGTAATTTAATTACACGTACACGCACCCTTAACTGGAATTACGTACAAATTAGAGGAGCACCTTCGGAACTTGATGAAAGACTTGATGAAGTACACGATTTATAATGAGGTAACCCCTGTTTCAGTTCTAATTTAGGACGTACGCCCTGAAAGGCAAGCAGAGGATAAACTCGCCAACGAAATTAACGAAATAACTTATTTCTTACAAGAAAACCTCAAAGAATTATGTGTATATTTTTCGGAGCATTTCCAAATTTTATCTTTTCATATGGCTTCTTTACAATATTCAGCGCTTTAAAAAAAAACACACCTTTTTCTTCAGCTTCAACAGGTCATCCACAAGTACACTAATTCTACATTCATGTAATTATAGGTGTACAAATAAGTTTCCGCCGTTTGACAAAAGTTGGCACCACCAGTAAGGTATGGTTAAAATTGTCAGATGTAAACGTAATTATCGTAAGGTTGGACATCAGGCAACAACATAACCTTAAAACATTAGTGATTTTTTTATCAGTGTAATATACTATTTTGTGTGCGAAAATGTCGAGTTTTGAGCCGAATAAGCGTCAATTGCGGGAACTTTTGATTTACTTCTTCAATTTGAAGAAATCTGCAGCTGAGGCGTATCGAATGCTTGTAGAAGCATGTGTTGGGGCTCACTTAAGTGAGAAAAGTTGTCGTGAGTGGTTTCAAAAGTTTAAGAACGGCGAATTTGACATCGAAGACACAGAACGTAGCGGAAGGCCGAAAGTGTACGAAGACGCGGAATTGGAAGCATTATTGGATCAAGATTCGTGCCAAACGCAAGATGAACTTGCACTTACATTAGAAGTGACTCAACAAGCAATTTCACATCGGTTGAAATCATTGGGAATGATTCAAAAACAAGGAAATTGGGTTCCATATGAACTGACGCCGAGAAACATTGAACGCCGATTTTTCAAATGTGAAATAATGTTTGCCAGGCATAAACGAAAGGATTTTCTGCACTGTATAGTCAATGGTGATGAAAAATGGATTCACTATGATAATCCAAAATGGAAGAAATCATGGGGACCACCTGTCCATGCTTTAACATCTACAGCTGAGCTAAGCTATTCATCGAAAAAAACTCTTGTTGTGTATCAGCTTGGTGTCGTGTATTATGAGTTACTCAAACCGAACGAAACCATTACTGGAGCTGTGTACCGAACACAATTGATGAGATTGAGTAGAGCACTCAAGAAAAAGCGCGCCCACTACTACTCCAGACACGACAAAGTTATTCTCCTGCATGATAATGCTCGTCCACAGGTTGCGGCGCCGGTCAAAATCTATTTGGAAACACTGATTGGAAAGTTTTTCGAAAGTCGATTCGTGAATAGCCTCAAAAGATGAAGCATTCTTCCGACGCGGTATCCGCATGCTACCAGAAAAATGGGGAAAAAGTAGTGGCAAGCGATCGACAATACTTCGAATAAAATATTTGGTACCGTCCTTTCACAATAAATTCCCAATTTTTTATTAAAAACGTCGGAATATAATTGCCAATTCCGCCAGTTCCAGCTGCCAATAACAGTTCAGATTCAGATACACACTTTGCTTTCATTCACTGGATGACATAATGATAAGGAAATAAATGTAGGATATAATGGCGAGTTTCATCTCAGCAACTATTGTTGTTTTCGATGACACAGGCAATGCCATCTCTAATTTAATGACTCATTAAACACTGCTGCATGCAAGCATTATATCTCCCTTTTTATTTATATAACTCATTATTTCCTACGATTCGTATAGTAACTCACTATTTAAAAACACGTAAAGAGATATATCAATATAAGCACGTTACAACTGAGCAGTTACTGTTTTTATCTAATGGATTATAGCGGAAACGGGTATATAGTAAGGACTCTTCGTAGCTGAAAGAGATGACGTTCAGGAAAGATATCAGTATCCTTTAAAGTAAAGGGCTGCAGTAGATACAATCTAACGACTTTTAAGACCCTCTTTAATATTTTGTATAAAGGATTTTAAAAGATCGTTCGATACTTCAAGAACGCCTGATTATGTAAATGGATTTTTGCAACTCCTGAATTAAAATCTGTGAATTCGTTTCTTATTATTAATGCCAACGCTTTTAATAGAATATGTACATACCGTATTTCGTCTGAAATGTGTAGGCAACTAAGAAAAATGAAGGGAAGTAAGACCTAACTGAAGAATAGAATAACACAAATGTAATGGCCTAGCAAGCATGTCCCACTTGGTGGAAGGATTAGTGATACGTGGTGGGGTGATTCGCATTCGGTGGCGATTTTATACCCTCGTTCGCTCTCGATAATGTCTGCGTCTGTCTCACTTAATAAAACTCTCTCCTCATTTTAGGGGAATATATTTTAGTTTACATACAAAATACGAACAAAACTAATGGATTCAAATCGCCTCCAACAAATTGTATTTTAAATATGCTTAATTTTTTCAGCACCATCTTTCTACGACTTTTTTAGTCCAGTAGACAGGGATCTAAAATCATTAAAAACTGTTCTTGAAAGATATAGGGCTAGTTTTGACGGTTTTACGATGTATTTTTTGCGTAGAACAAAATGCGCGGGGTTCGTAGAGCTGAAACCGTACGCTAATTTTTTAAATTAACAATTTCTGAAAAAAAAAACGCTCCGTTCCTCAAGTTTATTAGCAATGGATTCAGGTGCCATTGATTTCCAAAATTTTAAGCCCAACCAGGTCTCCAAGTGCTTATTGTTAACTTACAGATGACTGCTGAAGTTGAAAAAGTGTTTTTTTTTCACCATTTGTTTTTACTTCGAAAGTAGGACGACTATGATCATGAAATTTGTAGAATTTGTAAAAGCGAAATAAGTATGAATTTACAAAAAAAAATTCCATCTCAGCTCTCAGCATGAAATTTCTTAGAGGGACTGCTGTTTGTAGTATGAAGTTACAAAAAAATCAGCCGATCCATTAATAACTTCGAGTAATTAACGATCGTTTTTTGCAAGCCTTCATTAACAATCCCTGTTTCATATCCGGGTTGGGCTAGAAAAATCATAAATCTCCTCTCCAGGTTTGCGAGACTTTTTTGAGATTTTGAAAAATATTAATTTAGGCCAGTTTTATAATGTTTTCTACGCGACTACCTTTTTTTGACGCGACGTATGTATGTATTGTCTTAGCGTTCCCGCTTAGAATTCTCGGAATTGTGACTATAATATCTTGACGCCCATTTTTTGTTTAAAATACCCGCCTTGAAGCGTACTTTCAAGATATTATAAAAAAAGCGTAAAAAAAGGGAGTCGCGTAGAAAAAGTTATAAAACTGGCCCAAATTAATATTTTTCAAAATCTCAAAAATCGCAAACTTAAAGAGATTTATGATTTTTGCAATATCGACATAAACAAAAAAATCTCATTGTTAATTATGGCTTGCAAAAAAATTCGATAGTTAATTACTCGAAAAGTTATTAACGGATCGAGCTGATTTTTTTTTGTAACTTCATACCACAAACCAGCAGTCCCTCCAATTTTCATGCCATCCCTCCAAGAAATTTCATGATCATAGTCGCCCCACTTTCGAAGTAAAAAAATAGTGAAAAAAAAGCACTTTTCCAACTTCAGCAGTCATTTGCAATTTAACAATTGCGCTTGGAATCTTCGGGTTGGGCTTAAAATTTTGGAAATTCAATAGGCTACAACTTCTTATAGGCATATTGCATATACTATAAAATATGCCAAGGAACGGAGATATAAGCGGAAATGTATTTCTATAGCCTATTATACGAACTGTTTCTGTAGCGTATCGTACACTATTGTTCCGAACTACCAAAATTATACTCTGCCTCCAATTCGCTTTGCGCTCGTACGAACGAACGCGCTATCTCGATGAATACTGAAATTACGAAACGTTTTTTTTTTTTTTTTTGTTTTTTTTTTTTCAACGCAGTCCGATGAAGTTCTAACCTGTAATTCCTGCACAAAAGGCCCGAACTGTTAACGGTCCCGTGTCAGTTTCACAAGCAGCACGAGGGCGTTTCCGAAAAGTTACGTCGTATTTAACATGCAACAGTCAGTCGCTCAATAGAGACCTCTCGGAAGTTTATTTATGCGAATGGAGTTCCGCGTTTAGAAACGGGAGTTGGGGAATTAATTAAAAACTACGGTTCGCAGTTTCAATCGAATGCCTATCGATTTGAGGATGTGAAATAGAGAGGTTCACCTCTTCTGGGGGTATTTTTAAAGAAAATGCCGAAACACGTAAAATTTATTTTGACGTCAAATATACAAAAATAATATTTTTCAAGCAATTTGCGAATTTTTATTATCGAAAATTAAAAAAAATACATTTCACCCCCTAAAAAATATTGAACAATCAAATCATAACGGATTAATAGTACCTACTTTTTATAAGGAACACTGTCCATTTTGTTTCATCGAAAAAAACTTGAATTCGAGATATTTAAAAAAAATGTGTTTTTGGGGCTAAACTTTAGGGGTTATTTTCACCCCCCTTAGAATGTTTTTCGGCACATAAAAAAATAAGTGTCTCTTATTTTTTCATGTTCTACAACATATATAAAAATCATTGAAATCGGAGAGTTCGGGTACGAGTACCTTCCTTGTAAGAAGGACGCTGTTAGGCAAAAACTCCATCCCGGCACACATTAAGACCTCCTCAATAAGGTCTGTGTATTTGGTGGCTGTACCAGCTCTTCAACCTATTTCCAGACCCTCCCTCTAAACCACCCCCTTTGCATTTACACAGGGTTTAACGTGGTTTGACCTCTGTTGGACGAATCCATTGATCCTAATGATGCCTAATAAATTGGTGTGTGGTGAAACAACTCACTTTCATCCTTTCACAACCCATCCAAGTCGCACCTACTCCTAAAAACCACTCAAAACCCTGCGTAAAAGCAAAGGGGTGGCTTAGGGGGTCTGGAAATGGGTGAACCCTATTGAAAACGTGAGGACTTACAAGAAGTTTCATTTCCGCAACAAAAAAATATACATTTTGGAGCTCCTTGGATAGATTCGTCACTTTTGAAGGAATACACCGAAAATCTCGTGCAAAGCATACCTTGAAGGTGCCAAGCTATAGTCGACTCGACCTATTAATAAATTTGCTTTCAAGAAGACTATATTTACATTTATTTTGTTTTGCTTATACAGGGTTGGAAGGTCCAAGATTTCAAAGCCGAGCATTAAAAGTATCGAGTATCGTTATTGGTCTACGGAAAATAAGCACTTGATTATTCCTGTGCGTACGCAGTATCCCCCAGAAGTTAAATGTTTGGGTTGGTATTTTAGGCGATTCCATCGTTGGGCCATTTTTTATAAACGGTTCCTTAAATGCCAACGAATATTTAACAAATAAAACAAACTGTTTACGGACATGAATATGAAAGACCACGAAATTTAAATGATTTACGGGCCAGAATTGTACAAGTCCTAAATAATATTTCCCCTGAAGTGTTAGAACGCGTAAGAACTGAGTTTTACGATAGACTAGGTTTTTGCGAAGCACAAAGGGGAGACATTTTTGAACCACTTATTCAATAGACATTTTTTCTTTCTTTTGTCTTATAACCGGGTTGATTTATATTTTCATTTTTTTTATTTTTTTATAGAAATTCAATTTTATTTTCTTGCAGACCGGTTAGTTAAGGAATATAAATATTTGAAAATAAATACAATTATGTTCGTACACTTCTTTTAAGTGTATGGGATAGTTGTAAGTCAGAATTACGTAAGGGATTTTTTTTCAAAACTGAGTCCCACTAACTCAAATTCGGTAGGTGATGGGCGGTGTCTCTCCACTCCACTTTTCAGTTTCTGTTACGCGCCAGGTCTCGAAACGTTTCTAATACGTACACAAGCGTGAAACACTGTTGCATCTAACTGTCTTTGTCTGTCCTTACTGGTGTCTTTTAACTTATTCTCTTCTACACATGTATCCCAATATGTAAAGGTGCAATTTCCTAGGGTGTATTTATGTGACTATACTGGATCAATGAGACTTTGAAATTTGGAATGTGTCAGGAACATCTCAGTTTGCAACCAAACTTAAAATTTCCAAGTGAAACACTGTACATTCCTACATAATTGGATTTTTTTATCGAATTTGATACAACCGTTCCCTAAATTATCCTTTCGCCGTTTTCTTCTATTATTATGATTTGGACCATTGCTACTTTTTTATTTATTTTTTTATTTCGTTTCAATTTCCTCGAGCGTTATTCGGAGCACATAAACTATTTCTCTGTACGTGAAACGAAGCTGACTGTTATCTTGGTCTTTTTCCCGAACCAACACAATAAAAACGAAAACTAAAAGAAACGATCGATACAAAACAATTCCATTTCCTGTTGCGACCTTAAAATGCTTCAACGGCGGCTAAAAAGAAGCATGCCCTCTGATGGATAATCCATTTTTAATAGTACAGCCGGTTATTCAAGTTCAACTTACAAGGTGACTCCGAAAATTACTACAGAATAATTTATATTGCCTTTGTTTTCACGGTGGTTAATTTAGTTTAATGTTATTAATTACAATCCTTCCAAAAACATTATAGGAGTAAAATTATGGTAATCAATTTAGGGTGATGAAAAATGATGAAAAAAATGATGAAAAAAAAATTATTTTTTTTTGCAAACAGGCTTAAAAGTTCCGTTTTGGTGTAAAAATACGCCAGTTAAAATTTGAGCCCTTAATATTAATATTAAGATAGTCCGCATCGCACTTTTCTATTTTCCATAAGAATAACATGGGAACATTTTTTTTGGCACCTTCTGATTTTTATTGCTTGCTAATAGTGTACTATTTGGAAAAATTTTAACACATTTTTGTCCAGAATTGAACGCTCTATAAAAAAAGGTCTCTTATGATTTTTCGCTAAGTCTACTGGTTCAAAAGTTATTCGAGGCCAAAGTTGAATTCACCGAAAATTTGACCGTTTAATTGTTCAACTTTAGTTTTGAAATTTAAAGTTATCAATGATAATTTTTAAAACATGTACTCAGAGTACGGAAAAAATTGGAGAAAAAATCAAATGCAATATTTTACTTGACGCAATTTTCTTTCAAAAATATAAAAATATTAATAATTTCAACTGAAAACATTTTTTTTGTTTGATTTTTCATTTCATAGCGAAAAATTGTTAACTAACATTTTCTAAAAGACCAAATTTAAAATTTACATAAAATTTTGGCTACATATTTTCGATAAAACCATTAATTTTGTTGTAATAATACACTAAAAACGGTCAAATTTTCGGTGAATTCAACTTTGGCCTCTAATAACTTTTGAACCAGTAGACTTAGCGAAAAATCATAAGTGACCTTTTTTTTGCGCGTTATAAAAATATATAGAGCGTTCAATTCTGGACAAAAAGCGTGTTAATTTTTTCCATATAGTTCACTATTAGCAAGCAATAAAAATCAGAAGGTGCCAAAAAAAAAGTTCCCATGTTATTCTTATGGAAAATAGAAAAGTGCGATGCGGACTATCTTAATATTAATATTAAGGGCTCAAATTTTAACTGGCGTATTTTTTACACCAAAACGGAACTTTTAAGCCTGTTTGCAAAAAAAATAAAACTTTATTTTTTTTTAATCACCCTAGTAATCATGGCGGAACGTAATGCTTTTATGACCGAAAGTTACTTCAGAAATTATAGAAAGGCTGATGGCCAGTGAGTTTATTCAACATGGGACGCTTTTCTGGATTTTCTAACAGGATTTCTGTAGATGGATGGAAAATACAGTTTTCAAAATCCCTGGCGAAAATTTGGAAGACCAAATTTTCACAAAATTTCGGTGTACCAAACGTACATTGAGAAAAAATAATTTCTGTATACACGAGGATCATTTATTATTTATCTGACCATCAAGACCACGTGTTAGCGATATCGGATTTTGAGACGGTTACAAATTTTATTAAAAAAACGTGAGGACGACACGTTCGACCTTTTACGGAAGCCGAAAAAAAAATGAGTTCTGCCATCGCCGACCGCCGTTATATCGCTCATATTGCCTCCCAAGTACATAGGGATATGACAAAGACGGTGACGTGAAGCCAATAAACATAATCTCTATGACACTTTGCCGAGTCGATAAAACTTGGAAGATTGCAAAGGTTTCCCTTATCCGCAGGACCGTATTGTGAGGGGTGTCGACGTATTTCTCCTGACGGCATATCGAAACTTTATACGAGTTTCAGTTAATCCCGAACGAAAGGTCATCAACGGGATCGTGCCTGTCTGAAAGAGATTTGTGGTAGGCGTGAGAATTAAATACACTACTCACAAAAATTAAGGGAGGAAAATTTAAAAAAGCGTTTTGAAGCTCCAAGACTCTAGCTTTCGGATCTGTAGACAAATCTGAAATCAAAATTTTACCAAACCACGGTTTTAACGCAATCTGAAGAAATAGCGCGAAAACGCGAGAACAATTCTTTTACTCGCTCTACGGGCTCGGAAAATGTTTTTTTCGGTTAAACGGCCATATGGACAGATATCCCGTTTATTCAGCTTCAATTTTCTTTTTTTAATTGTTTGCGAACGAAAAAGGACCCTTTTTTCTTCAACAATCGAAATATCACCAATGATCGTACAAGAAATTGAAGGGCAGTTTCGGAAATTGGAATAAAACTCCTATAAAATCTTGTCAAAACATTTAACAAAAAATTCCACCCTCAATATCGACTTGAAAATGTTGAAAAAAATAACTTTTTCCCTTGTTTTCGTAAATCGACTCCTTCAAATCGATCTTTGCAAATATTGATGGGGAGGCTAGGACTTTTAGGAATTTTTACACCTCAATGTACCCCCAACAACTCTGTGAATCTGCAGATAGATATATCGAGCGGCTTTTCCGGGCCGATTATTCAAAGTTTTGAAAAAAATTAATTGAGCAGGATTTTTATTCTTAAACATTGTGCAATCTTCATAAAAATGGAAAAACCATTTTTTCCCACGTTTTTCTCCACGAAAAAAAAAATCGAAAATTTTCAAAAAAAAATTTTTTTTGGCGTGGCCTACAGATCCGAAAACTAGTCTTGGAACTGCAACACACTTTTTTTAAATTCGAGATTACGACCAAATACAGCCCTACAAAAATCGAGGAAAAATTTAGATTTTTTTGCTCCCTTAATATTTGTGAATAGTTTAGGAAAACGAAGGAAGAGTCAAGGAAATGCTTTCCGCCCACATCGGGCACTACAGAGCGTGTATACGAAAGTTAATTACCTTCCAAACTCAAGGTTGTAAGGGTTCAAAAACTAGAAAATATTTGTTAATATTTCTACATATTGTGAAGACAAGGCAAGGTTTTTATTTATATTTTAAAATAAAACTTATTTATAAAAACAACACTAGGCGTAGAAATTAAGGGATATAAAAATAATCCCAAATTTGTAGGTGATTTTCAGATAGCTGTAACTTGGGGGAAAATGGTCGTAGAGAAAAAAAAAAGGAAATTGAAGCTCCAAGTTTCTAGTTTTTGGATCTTGAGTTTAAAATTATTTAACGTCAGCAGTTTTTGAGTAATCTTAACAAAACCATGGATACAATTTTTTTCGAAATTTTTGCTTGTCTGAAAAGGTCCACGGACTTCAATAATTTTTTTCGTTAATTTCATCATAAAACTGTTAGATAATTTAATTCTCTTTAATTTGACCTATTTTCGAGCCTAGTACGATGATTTTCTGCGTTATAGCCGTTCAAACCAAAAATGTTATTTTTGACTTTGGTAAATAATTACTAGGGAACTAATTCAGAAAATTCAGGTGCGGTTTTGAAAACTGCAAAGTATTGTTTACAAGTTGTAGTGATTTTTTTTCGAATTCAATTTTTCTCGAAGCGAAATTGTGGTTTGAAAAAGAGGTACAAAAATGTATAATTTGGGACATTTGCATAACTTGGCTAAACTTTGCAAATAATGCATAGACTAAGGATATTGGCTGTATCTTTTCAACCTTAAAGTACCCAAAAAAAACTTGATGGTTTCAAAAAGTCCGTGAAATCTTTAAAGACAAGCAAAAATTTCGAAAAATATGTCAACGGTCTTCTTACGATTACTCAAAAATTACTGACGCTGAAAAAATTTAGACTCAAGATCCAAAAACTAGAACTTGGAACTTCAATTTCCTTTTTTTTCTTTTTCTACGACCATTTTTCCCCAAGTAACATCTCTTTGAAAATCACATAAAAATTTGAAATTTCTGCACCTAGTGTATTATTGAAACTAGGTAATAAAAATAAATTCAAGCTTGTTATTCCATCATCGACCCGCCATAGCTTTGAATCGCATGTTTAACAGAGCAATGCGGAGCATACGTCCTACGTTGAAAAAATTCGGATCTTTTAGAAACGTGTGGGCTAACTTTGCGGAGGTTCTACTGAAATAAGAGACTTCTTTTGACCAAAGAACATTCCTTTGTGTCAACAAATCATGTATTTTTCTTTGCGCGAGGTTCAGACTCAAGTCGGCGCTCGAACAGCATGAAACAAACTTAAAACAAACTTTCCAACGTAAATGCTGCTTATTATTTTTAGTCTACAAACAAGGCGAAATGTAACCGCCGAGCAGATTTAATTAAACTTATATTTGTCGGCGAAATATAACGGCCTCATTATTTCATCTCAGACCCGGTATTTATGCGAGCGTGAACCGGAATTTAAATCTGTTGTTAGCGTTGTCCTCGCCCGCTCGAACGCCGTATAGAAAAAGAAGAAGAGGAAAAGAATAGCGCGCAACACGTTTAATATTTTTCTTTCTTTATGGCAGAAGCGAAATGAATATCGCGAGAAATTTTCTCGAGAAAACTGTGTAGGGTAATATTAAAAAATGAAAATTTACGGTTAAGAGGAGTTAGCGAACAGCAGAGATGGGTAACAAATGCCCGTCGTAAAAAAACACAATGTCGCTATGACGACAGTTTAGTTTATCTTCAAATGCTCTTCTACGCGCAAAAATTACCAAGAGTCCTGATATACGGTAAGCGGCAGCCTAATGCTTACATAGCCGAATGAAGGGCAATTGATAATTTAACTTCTTTGTTGAGTAAATGTAAAAATGAGGTGAGAACCAATCGCGATCAAATCGCTAGCGCAGGCGTATGAAAGGCATCCGGTTTGTCGGTAGGACTGTTTGAGTTAAAATTTGAAATACCATTTTATATTTTATTCTGATCTAGTGCCTGATTAGAAAAGTGCGTTATTACGAGTGTATTGTAGAAGCACTACATATATTCATAAAAATAAAAATGGATACCTTACTGGATACTAAATGGATCATTAATGAAAATTACAAACACGGTGGACTTAGAACTGGATCCTGGGGAATTCCCAAAAATTGCAGAAATATTAATCGTATTCTTTTGGAGGATACTTTGGAAATTATTCACCTTACATAAATATTGTCTATTTCATCTCCTTTTTCGACGTTGCTAATAAAAAAAAATCATGATAGGCTAAAGAGTATCATCGGCGCATACGCCAAAAATTGAAATGTAATTTTTACTTCCCCTGGTATGTTTCCGTAGCCATTTCGTACGACGAAAGAGGTTCAGAAAGTAGATTAAGGCTTGTACAGTTAAGCTTTGTATTGAAAGTTCAATTTAGCTTAGGACTGACTTAATTCCTATTCAAATTCTAATTTTAAAAAAGGAATACCTACCCCAAAAACTACTACGACAACTAGTGGGTTGCTATTATTTATCTTTTTAATAAATACCAGATGAAAAATACAACGTTTGATACAGGGTGGTGCCTTAAAAAGACTTTTATTCGTTTTATGAATAGCATCTATGTTGTCTATAATTATTATAAAGGTGATTTTTGCAAGAAATACAGAATACATTTATTTTCGAATCCTTTTTTCTAGGGACATATAACAAAGTACTGGTCCCATGGATGGAGCATCGATTGGGGTAAGAAGCCGGTCACAATTATTTTTCTAGAACCTCAGTACAGAAATTCTTAGAAACCATCTAATTACTTTTCGGAAATATTTATAGTGTCATAATATCAACTTTATGTTAAATTATCAATTTGAAATACGCGAAATGTTAGGTGGGGTTCGTTAGGACCCTTTTTTTTACTCCTATAATTTAATGCTGAAAAAACGTATAGTAAATGCTGTAAAAAAATGTTGATAGTTTTTTTTTCCATAAGATGATTCTCAATAGTTTAATAATAAACGTCTTGCGACCTCATGAAAAACCAGGGATGGCAACAGAACCGGTTCTTCAAAAGCGGTACGGTTCCGCTTCCAGAACCGCTTCCACTTTGTCACAAAAGGAACCGCTTCCAAGAGCGGTTCCGGGGTTTTATTTTGGAAGCGGTTCTGGAATCAGGACCGGTTAACATTTTTGTGCGGTATTGGAAGCGTTCTCGTTTTTAAAAAAGATGGAACCGGTTCTGGAAGCGGTTCTTAGATAGGAACCGGTTCTTTGTGCAATTTATAATACAGAATTTTAAGAAGAGGCGATATTATAAGACTAACGGCTATATCGGCAGAATCAGGGATCAGGGATCGTGAAATGAGGTTTTAAAAAAAAATACAGAAAGTTCTTAATGGAGTACACTGGTTAAACTTAATTACGGCTTCAAAATCTGCACACACACGTCGTTATTGTCGGTCGAAACGCAGTACCCGGCTATATTAAAGAACTCCTTTTGTAAGGTTAAACATGCTTTTTATGAAGGAATAAACGAATCATTTTGATCGCCAGTCAAAATTTGGTTAGATTTTGAGAAGATTTCACCGTTTAGGGGTGAGACGTAAGTCACGTCATGAATAGTTAGTTTTCCCTTCCTTACAGATCACAATCGTACCGAAAGTGTGTGCATCCCTCTAGATTGGTTGTGTAACGTTTTGGATTGTTGTGATCCTAAAATAATTATTGTTTATTTTTGTTAGTATTTTTGACTATGTTAATATTTTTATTTCCATATTCCACGTTCGATATTGAACATAAAAATGATAATTAATAAAAATTATAATCAACTAAATGACTTTTAGTTTGTTTCATCTGATCAACGGAAGCCCGAATTGTAACGTTAAATATTTCGGAGTAGAAAAAAACACTCTGAAGCTCCTTAATTTAATTGATTTTTTGTGCCAAAAATGTGACCATACTTGACCCAGATAATATAATCGATATCTTCTTCTTCTTCTATTTTTTGTAAGTACAGTAAAACTCGGACATAACGCTTCCCGAATATAGCGTTCTCCCGGTTATATCGCTTTTTGATATAATATCCTATTACATGAGGGAGGTTAAAAAGTGTTCTACAGTACCCTAATGGTTAAACCAATAAGAAGAAAAAATACCCCAGGAACCGGTATTCGTACCGGTTCGTACGAAATCATCCCATTACCGTTTAGAAAAGGACCGGTTTTGGAACCGGTTCCAAAATTCCCGAAACAGCGGAACCGCTTCCAAAGCAAACGGTTCTTGTACTCTAAAAAATGGTTCCGGGACGGAACCGGTTCCACTTTTGGAAGCGGTTCTCTACTGGTGGAACCGCTCCGGAACCGGTTCCGAACCGCAAGAACCGCTACTTTTGCCATCCCTGTGAAAAACTATGTTGTTATTTTACCTTTTTCGAAAATTGTAAGCGTAAGGTCCTTTTGAGATCCCACTTCGCATTAGGAAGACATTATTTTCGTTCTTTATTGTCACATGACTATTTAATATGTAGTTTACTCTCTGTTGGTTACAAATATCAAACCGACCAACTTTTCCGTTTAAATCCCTAAAACCCACCCATCCGCCTTACTTATCAACGTGAACGTAAATAACAGAAAAAAGTTTTTTGTAACACGAACTGGAAAGCTTTCAAGGATATGCGGATTTGCTCCAAGGCAGGGTCCATTCGGGCCTTTTACGCGGCATGCATTAGCGCGTTGTTCAAGCCGATCGGGGGAAATCCCGAAACTTCCACGAATAAATAAAAAAGTATGAGTCGCAGAGACTAAGTCACGAATTATTCTCCCTCGTTTCCATGTCGTCGAGACAAATGCGAAATTGGAATTCGTGGCGCGCACCGTGTCAACCCCCCGATCTAGTTACCTGATTTAACATGGATTTTTCAATCAGAACGCAGTTCCTAAATTATTTTTGCGATGCCATTTATCATCGACCTTCCTTCACATACAGTCCTTGCAACAGGGCCAATTTTAATACACTGAAACCCATTTCGATACCTAATATCTATTTGAAATTCAAGTCAATCTACTAATCCATTTCAAAAAAAAGAAACTCAAAACAGAAAAAAAATGATCGGTTTAGTGTTTTGTTTTAAGTTCTAAATATAAGTGATAAAAATTGGGTCCGTCCATTTTCAAAAACACGATTGCATTACTGAAGTGTTTTAAATCAACGGTGTTTGTAACTTAAGTAATGAGACTAGCAACGTTGCGCTCGATCTAGCAACACTGCGGAGACGGGAAGTTGGAAGGGCGGTGGTTTCAACGGTGTGCAACACGGCTACGGAGATTTTCAAAAGCCCAGATTTTTCGGTGGTTTAAGGCATTCTCAGAATGAAGAGAGTCGATTGAAGATTAACTCGGCAGCGGAAGGCCTTCATCTTCAAGAACCGATGAAAATGTCGATAGAATACGGAATCTTGTGCGTTCAGATCGTCGGTTGACGACAAGAATGATTGGGGAAGAGTTACATTTGAATCAGACCACTGTTCATCAGATTTTGACTAACGAATTGGGGACGAGAAAAATCTGCGCAAAACTGGTTCCAAAAAAACGGGAGAGAACTGAGTCTTGACTTTTTGGAATCGATTGAAAATGATCTCCATTTTATGGAACGTGTCATTACTAGTGATGAGATTTGGGTGTTTGAGTACGACCCGGAAACCAAGCGCCAGAGCCTGAAATGGAACACTTCAAGCTCTCCAAGAACCAAAAAAAGCGAGAATGAGCAATTCGAAGATCAAATGCATGCTGATTTGCTTTTTTGATAGCCAGGGAATTGTCAACACAGAGTTTGTGCCTCTAGGCCAAAGGGTCTATTGTTTAGTCCCTCTTGTGCTTCTAGTCCAATAGTTCTAGTGTCTAGTAAATAAACACTTTTACAAAGAGGTTCTTGAAAAAACTTCGAGAAAAAGGGTAATGCGTGTGACACCAAACATCAAGAACAACTGGATGTTGCATCACGACAATGCGCCTTGTAACACAGACATTTCAGTAAACGAGTTTTTTAGCCAGTAAAAACATTCCTGTAACTCCTCAGCCTCTCTATTCGCCTGACTTGTGTCCTTGTGACTTTTTTCTCTTTCTGGCTTTGAAAAATCACCTCAAGGAACGTCATTTTGGGACCATAGAAAACATTCAAACGGCTGTAACCGACCCGCTGAAGGCTATTCCAGTGTGTGAGTTCCAGCACTGCTATGAAGAATGGAAGAACCGTCTCCAGCGCTGTGTGACTTCCCAAGGAAGTTATTTTGAAGGATACAATAACGAATTGTAATTCTGTTCGAATAAAAAAAAATTAAAAATATCAGTCTCATTACTTAATTTACATACCTCGTAAATACAGCTACGTCGGGGGTTCCTCAGAGTTCCAGTCTGAGACCACTATTTTCGTTTTCTATATTTATTAATGACCTGATGAATATCCTTATTTTCCGTGAATTAGTTTTTGTCCAATAATTTATTTATTTATATTGTTGGTTACATTATTTATTTTATTTGATATATTTTGGATCACATGAATAACATCATCTCATTACTTAATTTACACACCTCGTATTTTCACCCCAAAAAATTCAATTCAAGGGTTCGGGGTCATACTTCACAGACTCGCCCTGTACAAGCCATCTATCCCGTATAGGGGAAAACAGGAAATTTCAGACGAAGCCATACCCTCTCTCATTCACACTATTCAAAAATATGTGTCACAGTTTCGCAGCAGTTTTCGTGATTTCAAGTCATAAACGACATAAACGTATCTTCTGACGTTTTTACTGAATTTTTTAGTATAAAGTCCTTCTGCGAATCGTACAAGATATACATATTCATCCGGTCGCGTCAAGTAAACTTGCACTTTATTGGCCGTTCAACGGTTAAATTGGTATGGAATAAGGAACGGTTTGGCATTATCGAATGAAAACCGTTACAAGGAGCTCTTCGATAAAATTTGCGTTCGGCTCGATAAATAAGGGAGGTAACGGCCTGTAAAAAAGATTAAGTGCGCCATGGAAATACCCGCGCGCCATCTTAAAACGCGTGTTTCTTCCGTTTCCGTGACCTCCTAGATGGCTGCCTACTTAATTTTATTTCATGGGTGGAAATTCTTTTAAAGAATTCGTTAAAGAAAAATTTACTCTTTTTTTACACCATTCCATCGACTCGTAGTATCATTCCATCTGTTATAAAATGACAGACTCTCGCACTATTTGCAACTCAGTTTCATAATCTACAGGGACATTTAACAACGTAAACTTTAGTTGGTCTACCACACAACTCAAAACATTTTTTGGACCTTCCAACTGACGATCCCACTTCTGAAATTACCGAAATAATTTCGCCAAGCTCTTTTTTATGAAGTCTCGGGTTTGCCTTGTCACGATATGTGCTACAGCTGGTGTGAAGAGAGCATTTCGTCGTCTTCGGCCCCTTCCAGAACCCTTGGACGGGTGAAATTAAATGCGGCTTGGCGCTGCGGTGACCGCTGTCATAAACCAGCAGTTGTGACCTTCGTCTTAATTGACCCCCAGCAGCGACCGTCAAGGATTTGGACCACACACGGGCCAGTCTGCACTGCAAGATATACAGTGTTACCAGTGAAAAGGCAATAAACAGTGGTTAATTTTTCAAGCTCGTTTTGATTGCATATAATACGACTTTGGTGATACTTCATCTACCTTCTGACAGATGTCTCAGCGGAAACGCACTAGTATATATTTATACTGTAATAAGAACGGTTTCGAATATATAGAAAAAAAAACTGGACGTCTTCCACGAAACACCAAAGTACTACACTTTTCTCGACGCGCGTTCGCCAACCAAGTTAGCATCTTCAGGAGAAGATTAATACTGAGTTTTAATTTCAGTTTTAATCTTCTCCTGAATATGCCAACTTGGTTGGCGAAACGCGCGTCGAGAAAAGTGTAGTAGTTCGGTGTTTCGTGGAAGACGTCCAGTTTTTTGTTTCTACGCCGAAGGTTCCAGTACCCACTCCAGGATCGAATATATAGAATTGTTCTTTGGTTTGTTGATGTTTCAGAACAGGTCAATTTGTCACAAAAATTTAATATTATGAATATAATAAGGTGTGTAAATTAGGTAATGGATTTTTTTTATTTTTTATGAATTCCAGTTCAGTATTGTTTCCTTCAAAATAACTTCCTTGGGAAGCCACACAGCACTGGATACGGTTCTTCTATTGCTCATAGCAGTGCTGGAACTCATATACTGGAATATCTGGTCGGTTACAGCCGTTTGAATGTTCTCCATGGTCCCAAAATTACGTCTCTTGAGGTGATTTTTCAATGTCGGAAAGAGAAAAAAAGTCAGAAGGACTTAAGTCAGGCGAATAAGGAGGCTGAGGAGCCACAGAAATGTGTTTACTGGCTAAAAACTCGTTTACTGAAATGGCTGTGTGAGAAGGCGCATTGTCGTGATGCAACATCGAGTTGTTCTTGATGTTTGGATTCAAATATAACTCTTCTAAAAAACCTGGGTTGTTGAAAAAACACTGTCTCCGTAGGCGTGTTGAAGTTTTGCAAAAGTATCCGTTAGATCTCTTATTCATTTTGAGGAATGGTACTAGCAGTTCGTTGCCTCTTGTTACACCCATATGTGTACACTTCAATAAATGATGGTCTTTGACTGTGAAATGGACCACAATAGCAGTTTGTAAATTTTGATCTCCAAATCAAATCCGAATATCAAATTTTGTTCTTGTCGACATGGCAGTGGTCCATGGCAGACTAACTCCAGACTGTAGGATTGGTGAGAAAGTATTTATTCAAGCCTACATTCTTTCAATGAAATTTAAAGCCAAGGAAACTAAATTAGACTAAAGAAAAACAATGTTATCAATTACGCAGTTCTGCACAAAAAATGGTGGACCATTTCACCATTACACATTGAAACAAGGAACAAAATTAAAGTAAACTGACACATTCATTCCGTTCATTGGCACAATTGTACGTTGTACAATTGTTATTAAATGCAGATTTATTAGATACATTTAGTTCTATGGCCTCTTTTGATTGCTTTTAATTTGCTACTCTGAACTGTGTGATTTGGATAGTGCATGTCTAGTTCAGTTTCGATCATTTGAGCTTCCTCTTAAGTCCTGATGTTGAGGCCGCAATCAAGTTACTATCGCACATAAGCCCACCTCCAATGATTATGCTTATTCAATTTTGCCTCCATTCAGGACTTGAGTAGCACCTGAATTAAAGGCGAAATTACTCTTGAATCTGGCCCAAAGATCCCACGCTGGAGGTCGGTGCGTAACGAAATGGAAGCTAACGCCATAATATATCGCGGTATTAAATCCAATTAGGAGCTCCTCATAGAAACCCGAAGCGACCGATCTCAGTATCCGTAATGATCGTTGCCAAGATGCCGTCCCCGAGGAGGGGGGGGGGAAGCCGAATTTTCTCAATTAGTCCTTAATTAGAAATTTCGCGCCGTCTCTCTAGAAATTTAATTGCGGCCTGTTACGACACATCGGAACTATACACGGTGACTGGTGATAAAGTGTACAAACGCTGGGTGGTGATTGTTCACCCCAAATGCATCAAAAAAAGTTCCTCTTGATCTTGGTTCTCAAGCATAAGGGAGAAATTTCAGGATTTGTGTTTTTTTTTTCGGAAAGACGTGATTTTTCGCCTAAAACTTACCATATCTCCTGAACTATTAATCCTACATCAAATTAAAAAAAAAAACATTGAAAAGCTCATTAAATTTTCTTGAAGGAAACACACTTAGCAAGTTTCCCATTTAATTTTTGTAAGCACAGACGCAATTATAGATTTTAAAAATTCCTAAATTTCTAAATTTTTTACAGAATTTGACTGATCAAACGGTAGTTTTTCATCTCTCAAAAATGTGCACATTCCTTTCTTTGCACAACTTCCTTTCTTAATAAGCTTTCCAACGGTATACTCATTTTTTGAAAAATTCCGTATCAGGTAGAATAAATCGCATTTCAAATGTAAATCGTGGGCTTACTGCAAAAACCCGTTAAGCCCATATCTGACCCAACTAAAAGTATCTGAACTATTAAGCCGAAAATTAATAGAATAATTAGAATAATTACAATGACATTTGTACTGCCCTTTAAATTAGCCTTGTAATTTTTCCTAAACTACATAGTTTGATGAAAAAAGCATTTACCAGGAAACAAGACGTGGAAGAGCTGCCTGCACTCCAAGTGCAGCTGAAATTTAGATCCACAGTGAAGCGCACACTGAGTGACGGAAGGAGAGGTCAAACCGTAGCGCCTCTGGTAGCAGAAGGAAAAACTATATCTACCTGTCAGGCAGATGTTCCTGATTTATGGGATTATGTTCAGGGATTTATCGTGGGCGTTATTGTTGACTTTCTCTCATCCGATATAGGGTATCCACCTAGTCAATGTGGATCAGTGACGGCTATGGATGAAACTTGAATTAAACTCATGTCCTCGTAATGGACAATGTGACCTATACAAGGTGTAGATATTAAATAACCGAACTGATGCTGCTACAAGCGCGCTGCGAGCGTGTCGCGACAAGTTTGAACAGAACTGTGTCTGATGATACTTTCCCCACCCTGAGCTCGATGGACAAGCCAGTGGGTCGCTCAGTGGTTCGCTGTAGCAGTCGTTTGAATTAGTCTACGCACCAGTGACGCGTCGAAAAAATATTAAGTGTGCAGATGGAGCAACGGGTTAATCTCAAGTTTCTTGTTAAACAGGGGAAAACTTTTACAGAAGCTTATGCAATGTTAAAGGAAGTGTACGAGAATGAATGTTTATTCAGCACACAAGTTTTTTAATGGTTTAAACGGTTTAAAGAGGGACGTGAAACCACCTAAGACGATCCGCGCCCCGGACGGCCCTCAATGGACGAAAACATTGACAAAATTGGTAAATCAATCCGCGAAGATCGTCGTCTAAGCATCCGAGGGCTTGCTGAAATAACAGGAATCGACAAAGAATGTGTTCGCCAGATTTTGCAAGAATCGTTCAACATTCGCAAAATTTACGCAAAAATGGTGCCAAAACTCCTCACTCTTGAGCAAAAAGAATCAAGAATGAACATTTGCGCTGACATTCTAACCAACATTGACACTAATCCAGGCTTACTAGACACGGTGACACTGAAGGGGGCAAGATTCGAAAGTGTGGAAGCGGTTAAAGCAAAAGCGACGGAGGTTCTGAACCAGCTGACAGAAGCGGACTTCCAGCACTACTTTCAACAATGGAAAAGTCGTATGGAGCGGTGTAGAGATCGCCAGTAACGAATAAAAAGTGTTATGACAGCGGTTTGGTTATTTAATGGTCACACCTCGTAGTTTAACGATTCTAAGGCATAAATCGTTTATGTTCTTCACAGACAACACAACACTTTTGTGGCCTTACACAATAGTTGCTATATTTAGAGGTTTCGTAAGAATCAGTTTTGATTATAAGCAATAAAATAGTGACCCTAATCAAAACTGACTAAAACTAAATATTGTGTTTTAGGGATAACGAAACTAGTTCAGTTCATTTAATTGCATTAATCAGAAAGTTCAGTAATATTGAGTAAATACTCAAAAAAAATGTTCCACTTAAACAAATCGTACATATTCATATACTTCCATATTATCGACTGTTTGTTTATGTATATCTCACCGTAGACCGCATCAGTTCCATCCCCCGCCCCAACGCTGTGAAATTACACTAAACTGCGACTACATTTTTACTCACGGTCACGATCAATATTTGATTGTTGGACTATATTGCATTTTTAAGGCGAACATGTTTAGGCTTCGTTTTAATTGTACTGTCTTTTTAAGATATCTTTATCTAATTTGTCTGAATGCTTTTTATCATTATATTGTCACACCCGTTATTCATAATTTTCCTTACACCAGACTACATTTATTTCCATCCGAATGAACTGCTTCTATAATAATAGGTTATCTATAAGTTGCGGCATGATATTTTCCTACCAACACACCGTAACCGACACCTTATAAAACTTTCGAAATTCGGCAAACTTTTAATGCCGTTTAATTAAGACATGGGCTGTTGACAGAGCGATCTTTACCTCGCTAGCAATGAAGGGAAACTTTCCCGAGTTACGTCCTAATGTGTGGTGTAATATCATACTTTTAATAGCTTCGTTCCAAGACGAAGTTTCCAACAAATTGTGGGATACATTGTAGCTTTCCCTGTACAACGAAATAAATTGTAACTACGTGTCAGATTTTGTCGTAGCTGTGATACTGAGTAGAGCACTACAGTACACCAAGAATAGCTTTGCCCGCGAAATGCGCACAATGAACATAGTACGCGGTAGAACGACCACATATCCGAAAGCGGGGTGGTGAATGATTTTTCAAAAAATTCCCGAGACACGTCAACTTTTAAATGTATTTACCTACATTTTGCAAGTAATGTGAAAAATATAGCCCTTCAGGGGTGGCTGAAACCACCCTCGACATGATTTTTTTCAAATGCAACCCTATGGCTTGTGACCCCTCATTGTAAAGCTGGTGGAAAGAGGAATCCAACGCACTGAACAAATTTTAATTTTTAGTATGTTTGTAGGGTTGCATACAATTAAAACGTAATTTTATAGTTTAATTTATTTTTTAAAGCAACAATTTCGTACTCAAAATGTGTGTTGTTTAGTTTTGGAATGTAAACCTTACTTTTCATATGTCCCCACAAAAAATTCCAAGCAATTTTTTGCCACAACTGATATTTGTTATTTTTTGCTAGTGTTTTTACACGGCCGCAAAGAGTAATTTAGTTTGTATGCTGTATTCAGAGTTTGAAACGAAGTGTTATTTCAAATTGGTGAAAATGTCTTATTTAACTGAATCACTAAAAATCGAAATTTTGATGATGATTGGATATGGTGATAGGGCGCGAACTCAATGCGAAGTTGTTCGCTTGTTTCGAGAAACTCCTGACTTGCCACCACTAAATCAAGGTACCATTAGTAAAATTGAGGCACAATATCGAGAGATGGGTCATGTCAGGAAAGTACCGAGTAAGAGGCAGGCTGTTGTTGATGACGACACGAAGTTGAATTTGTTGCTTGCTCTAGAAGAAAATCCAATCACTCCAGCCCGTCAACTGGCCCGTGATAGTAATCTTAATCACAAAACAGTTTTAAAAATACTTAAATATGAGAAAAAAACGCCCATATAAAATGCAAGCTGTTCAAGAGCTACTTGAAGATGATCCAGATCGACGAGTGGAATTTTGCGATTTATTGATGACTTGTATTGATCAAAACCAGTTATCTTTAGAGTGGATAGTTTTCTCTGACGAGGCTACTTTTACATTAAATGGGTCCGTAAATCGCCAAAATTGTGGTTACTGGGCTGAAGAGAACCCCCATTGGATGAGGGGAACTTCATACTCGGCGCCCACAGAAAACTAATGTGTGGGCCGGAATAATACAAGATAGAATTAGGACCGTTTTTCTTTTATGACACTCTTAATGGAGCAAGATGACTTCCCTTTTTCTTTATTCAAACCCCTTAAACCCTAACTTGACCGACGAGAGGTTATGGTTTCAGCAAGATGGGGCCCCACCACACTATGCTGCCATTGTTCGTCAGTATCTGGACAAATTTTTCCCGGTAGGTGGATTGGGAGGCGAGGTAATATTGAGTGGCCAGCAAGGTCTCCAGATCTTACACCACTGGATTTCTTTTTGTGGGGACATCTTAAAAGTAGGGTTTACATTCAGAAACCCAACAACATAGCAGATCTGCAGGAAAGGATAAGAGAGGAAATCGGAAAAATAACACCGCAAATGTTGCATAATGTAAGGGACGAAACCTACCACAGACTGGGATGCTGCCAACAAGTGAATGGTGCACATTTTGAACAATTGTTACGTTGAAAATAAATTTAATTTTTAAATTGTTTTAATTGTATGCAACCCTACAAACATACTAAAAATTAAAATTTGATCAGTGCGTTGGATTCCTCTTTCCACCAACTTTACAATGAGGGGTCACAAGCCATAGGGTTGCATTTGAAAAAATCATGTCGAGAGTGGTTTCAGAAACCCCTGAAGGGCTATATTTTTCACATTACTTGCAAAATGTAGGTAAATACATTTAAAAGTTGTCGTGTCTTTTGTTGACGTTTTGTTGACGTGACGAATTTTTTGAAAAATCTTTCACCACCCCGCTAGCGAATATATTCCAGTTAAAGTCTCCACCGTGTATACAAATACTTACGAACAGCTTATTACCGACTGTTCAGGATATGTATAGACAATAATTTCATATTCCAACAAGACGGGCACATCTTAACAAGATTTAAAACCACTTAATTCAACTTAGATTTTGAAGATAATCCAACGGTCAAAACACCTTTAATTATATAACTTTTATATTATATTTTTTATTTATATTTTTATTTTTTTTTAATTTTAATTTTTTTTTAAAACATAATTCATACTTTTAATTTTTTTATTATTTTCTTATTCTTTTTTAGGATGATGTAATCAAACAGCGCCATCTGACTCCTGCATGGGTGAACTTGACGTGGGCAAGTTCTCTCCTAGCTTAACTACTTCAACTTCTATAAACAGCACAAAGAAAAAGTCGTATGAGAAGTTAGGTACAGATAAATCAGACAAATGTCCAATCAAAAACTCCAGAAACTACTATTAAATTAAACCCAAATTAGCGCATGTACGGCATGATACCGGGAGTAGGGAGGAGGGGGAGGAGATAGGATGGAGTTCATTACTGAAGGGACCGTAATCTCGTGAAGGACTTAACCGGGCCATGATGTCCTGCCGCGGCTGCAGGAAAACACATAAAGCCGTCGTAGATGGCGGTGGCCCAAAATTTTATTTGGAATTAGTGCGGGCTGGGGGGGGGGGGCGCAACCGCTTAATGGAGACTATACGCACAGACGACGGATTGCGCTTAATGGGGGGACATTTTAGCGGCCATTACTTTCATTTAATTCAGTAAGCCAACTGGGCAATGAGACTTTGCCTTGGTTGAAAGATCGAGAAGAAAAAGGGGCATTTCGGAGAGTGTTTCCGCGTCTATATTGCCAGATTTTTTTCTTGATATCCCACACATGCAGTGTGTTTTTGAAATACTGCTATATATTTGATTGTATCATAACATAGTATAAAACAAAGTCGCTTCCCGCTGTCTGTCCCTATCTATCTTTCTACTACCTATGTATGCTTAGATCTTTAAAACTACGCAACGGCTTTTGATGCGTTTTTTTTTTAATAGATAGAGTGATTCAAGAGGAAGGTTTATATGTATAATACATGCATAATATAGTAGAGAAACACTGATAATTTTAGAGGTTTCTAATGTGATGTCGTAAACCGGGCGAAGCCGGGGCGGGTCGCTAGTTAGTAAAAAACTGCTTGTCGATAGGCTCGACCCCAGCTCGAATCCAAATATATTTTTTTGTTTACACTCCTCGGTCAACATTTATTCCTAACCTAATAGCGTCAGACCCAATCTTTAAAACAAGTTAAAACCTCCTACATTACCAATTTTATAGTGGAAAAATGTAAACCTGGGCTTCATACTAACATATACATACATACATTAGGGTGGCCCAAATAAATGGAATATTTTTTTTCGTCTCTCGTGTGAAAATATATTAATTTATCATGTTATAAAAGCCCCCTTAAAAAAATTAGCTCAAGAAAAATTTTTTTTTGAGGTCGCTCAAGATTTTTAAAAATTTCCCAAATCGTCAAAAATTGGGTTTTTTATTTATTTTTTTTCCGCGTCATGTTATTATTTTTTAGGTTGAAAAACATGTCGATTCTGAAAATTTGAAATCAATATTTTAATTTCTAAAGGTCACTCAATTTTTATTTTTACTTTTCAAAGTAGTGTACCTAAAATGTTTTCGAGCAATCTCTAAATATAAATATTAACGAACTAATTATTTTTTTTATTGAATATGACGTACAAAAGAATAGAAATAAAACACGAGACACAAACAATTATTCGAGACAAAATTGACTACCACATTGTAAACCAAATATTTATAATTTTTTTAATTTATTTAGTTTCTATAAATTATTTAAGTGTCTCGTGTTTTATTTCTATTCTTTTGTACGTCAAATTCGATAAAAACAATTTGTTCGATAATATTAATATTTAGATTCCTCGAAAACATTTTAGGTACACCGTTTACTTTGAAAAGTAAAAAAATTCTGAGTGACCTTTAGACTATTAAATATTTTAAATAATTAAAATATTGATTTCAAATTTTCAGAATCGACATGTTTTTCAACCTACAAAATAATAACATGACGAAAAAAATAAAACATTAAAACATCTAATTTTTGACGATTTTGGAAATTTTTAAAAATCTTGAGCCTCTAAAAAATTTTTTTTGAGCTGATTTTTTTAAGAGGGCGTTTATAACATGATAAATCAATATATTTTCACACGAGACACGAATAAAAAGATATTCAATTTTTTTGGGCCACCCTAATATACATGATAGTTTTATGTTTTTAGAGTCGCTGAAGTCAAACAAACCCCGAATTCATGTATCATGGTTATGAACATGTACAAATATCATGTCTACCTGTATATTGAAGTTAGATTCCATTTTCCAACCGTAAGATTAGGCTTAATTTGGCGATGTTAAGGTATTTTTGAGGTTATGTTCACCAGTTTTGAGGTTAGACGGGTTCTCTATTTTCTACAAACAAAAAGGGCTATTTTAATTTTTTGGGGGTGATTTTAGAGGATAGGAACAAATTCTGACCTGACGGAAAATGTGAAAAAAAAATTTCTCTTAGTGAAACAAAAATGCGGACGCTTTCGAAATAAATCCGTTCAAGGACGCAGGCGTTGAGTCACATTCACAGTTCTTGTGTAATTAACGGAAGGCATTTGAATTTATCGCATTTTTGTTGTTATTGAATACATGTCAAACACCGACCCTTAGACGTTTTCAGAGATAGCTTTCAGAAATACGCGCCATTTATATAGGTATCTCTGTTTCGTCGTGTCTTTGTTAATTGTTTTCCGGAAAGCCCCCGACCCGACACGTCCCGGAAAGTCCCGTTTAATTTTCCCCGTTATTTTTGAAGTGTCGTCCTTCCAGGAAGAAACAGATTGATTGTTCAGCTCGACTGAGTCGGAACATCAAGGGTTGTTTTGCTGTCCAGTAAAGCAACGCTCTTAATTAATGGTCGACGGTCCTTCATCCTCCATCCCGAATGGCGCGACCTCCCTCTCTTTCTTTTTTCTTTTTTTTTGGGGGGGGGGAGGGGGAGCAGCGCATAGAAACGAAAAAAAAAATCGCATCGAACCTGTCGCTTCAATCAGCGGAACGCCAACGTAAGAGATAACGCGGTGAGAAGTCGTCCTGGGAAGACATTTGTCCGCAGATGGGGTTTTTCTATTAAATTATTCCATCCCCCAAGGTTCGCCTTTATCGGGACGCGAGATAGGAAAAGGTTGGAATCAATTTCAATTAAACCCGGCTGACAAATGATAAAAACCCGGCGGACAGAATTAGACTGCGTTTGAATTTACACGCAGCTATCTCTTACGCGTTTCCAAAATGGACAGAGACAAATGATACAACCACTGCCACCTTCGCTAGTACTACTGACATGTGAGGTGTCTGAAGAAAATAGTGTATTTTTATGAACTGCAAAAATATGGCGACATATACCTACTTAAGGGGTAACGCCACTCTAGAATTTTCAAAAAATCGTTTTTTTATTTTTTTGGCTTAAACAACGCTTTAGGCCCTTAAAAATGATATCCTATTGGTCTTAAGGTGAAAAAAAAATTTAAATGGGTTAGTTTTTGATTTTGCCGCAGCGTCTCTGAGCGTGCGTTGGGCGCTGCGGTAAGGTCCAGGCGGCACGCTCGCTTTTATCCTACTTTCACTTTTCAAAAGGTGTTCCAGAGTCTCTCAGGAGTCCACTAGAGTGCGTAATTATATAATAAACGTGTATGTATGAGTCAGTATTGCTGTAAAAATTTAAGAATTTTAGTGCACGTAAAACTTTAAACGCGTTTTTCTCGAAATCACTTTTTTTAAAACTGGGCGAAAACAGAACTCAAGTACTAATGTATACAGAATAGGAAAGTGGAAGATTTCAAAGCCGAGCATTAATAAATAAGAAAAGAATAAACTCTTCAAATAAAGGGAACTAACAGAGAAATATTATATCCTTAGTTGCCAGACTGATATGTCGTCGTTTTAAAACTGTTATAATTTATTCTCTGTCTCTTCTTCTCTTTTATTGTCTGTCTCTGTGTTTACATCTATAGGGAACCAATAAAATTATGTAGGCGGGACAGCCCGCCCATAAATTATAATGCGCACGTGTGAACTGAATTCTTGCCTCGACTCTAAAGTACAATAATCGAAATAAGGAATCAGTTTAGCCGTGTCTGCGTAAATAAAATATTCATATTGTAATTAAATAAACGTTTTTACTATAATAACGATAACGATGACGGTATACACTAAGGAGGACAAAATGCAAATAATTAAGTGGTACTTCATCTCTCAGAGCGCTGAAGAAGTTGTTGGGCGATTTGCATTTTCGTTTGAAAATCGGCCGGTACCTACGGTAAAAACCGTATTAAATATCGTCCACGGACATCGGGGTGCATAACAGGGTGTAAAAAAGACTAGGTTTTTGCGAAGCACAAAGGGGCGACATTTTTGAACCACTTATTCAATAGGCATTTTTTCTTTCTTTCATATTATAACCGGGTTGATTTATATTTTTATTTTTTTTATTTTTTATAGAACTTCAATTTTATTTCCTTGCAGACCGGTTAATTAAGGAATACAAATATTTGAAAACAAATACAATTATGTTCATACACTTCTTTTAAGTGTATGGGATAATTGTAAAAGTCAGAATTACGTAAGAATTTCGTTTCATACGGTTAAATCTTGTGAGTTCCACTCCACTCAAATTCAACGAAAGGCGTGTAGGCAATATCCCACCCCACAACCTGTTAGGTCTCATACGTTTGTAATAGGTGCGCACAAGCGTGAACCACTGTAGCATCTAACTGTCTTTATCTGTCCTTACTGGTGTCTTTTAACTTATTCTGTTCTACACATGCATCGCCAATATGTAATGGTGCAATTTCCGACCCTAGTATATTTACTTGAAATTTTAACTGAAGCTTTAAAATTACATTTTCTAGACAAGTACGTAGCCGTTTTGTGATTGAAAGTCAATTTTTTTTATAAACAAATTAAGGTGTATTTTTTGGGTCGAAAAATCGATTTGTTTTTTCAAAAGAACACCATTATTACAAAAATTGATTTAAAAATAAATTCCTACGTACTTTGCTAGTTTATTGTATGTAGATTTGAAAATGTTTCGTTTTTTTGCTCCAGGCCTCATAGTTTCGGAGGAATCTTTTCGCCCGCCAAGACCTTTTTTAAAAACGAGATTTCGGAGAATTGTTATATAGCCGCCATTTTGTATCCAAATAAAAAAATTTTTTTTTCATAGTTCAATACATGCTTAATAAATTGTTTAAAAAAAATTTCAATCCATTTCACCAAACTCCCACAATTAATTATCAAAAATGGGCCTCTTTTTTGGCCTCTAGAATGGCGTTACCCCTTAATAATATCCGCGGTATGCAGTTATTTATACAAACTAATATATAACGATCAGTTATTCATAGGAAATTGGAAAATTGTGTTCTTTCATAGGAACTTTATTAGCGAATCATTTCTGGAGATGATCATGATACCTCCTGTATCATAATAATTACAGGGATGGATATATACAGGGACGGATGGAGAAGGTTTTTGATAAACTCTCTCTAAAATTTTAAATGACATTGCTTGTGAATCTTGTAGAAGGTGCCTAATATATTTTTGATATCAATTTTTATTAAGGGATTGAGAGTATGACCGAGGGGTATATTTTTAAAAGACTCCTACTTAAATTTGCACCTAACCGATTCTTTTGTTTTTATGGGTTAATAGTAGACATTTTCATAGCCAAAATTATTAATATTTATGGGTTACCATGGAAACTATATCTGTTAAAATATTTTCATTTAGGTTTGGAAAGTTAAGTTCTAACTGTTTGAAAAACTGAAATATTAAATAGGGGCAAATATTTATTGATTCATTTAAGCCCCAAAATCACGACATAATATGCCCTCATGCCATATACTGGGTGTAACAGGATCAAGGTACACCCCCTTTTCTCCTTTAGTTTTCAAGATAATTGATTGAAATTTGGGATGTCCTATATACATAATAAGCGGCACTGTCTCACATACAAGTGATTTTTTTTTCACTTCCGGTTTCGCCGGAAGTGACACTAACTTTCGATTTTTAAATGGAACATACTGTATATTATTGCATTTTTTAATTCTGCCTGCTTTTCTGAATCCAACGATACCAAATAAGTGACATTTCAAACGTCAATATTTTTTTACAATTTTAATTTTTAGTTTTCCATTTAAGTGGGCCATGATGGTTCCGATTTATTCTAAATGGCCCATGTAATGCTACAAAAATCCCGTCAATAATACTAAATTATGTGATTTATGAGAAAATAAAGTTCATCAAAATTATTTTTTGGAGCAGAACTCAATTTTTTCATATGGAACCATATTGGTACCGTAGTATTAGGCAAGATAATTAAAACAAAATTGTATTTTCTTAATTATTTCTCTCTGTAATTTTGTTTGTATTTATCGCACATGTTAATACGACATAAGAATAAATTACTTATTAATAGTAATAATAAATGGTACTACGGTACCAACATGGTTCCATTTGAAAAAAATGAGTTTTGCTCCAAAAACAATTTTGATGCACTTTATTTGCTCATAAATCACATTATAATTTAGTATTTTTGACGGGATTTAGATTTTTGTAGCATTACATGGGTCATTTAGAATAAATCGGAACCATCATGGCCCACTTAAATGGAAAACTGAAAATTATAATTGTAAAAAATATTGACGTTTGAAATGTCACTTATTTGATATCGTTGGATTCAGAAAAATTATGCAGAATTAAAAAATGCAATAATATACAGGGTGTTCCATTTAAAAATCGAAAGTTAGTGTCACTTCCGGCGAAACTTTATTGTCATATTTAGTTAGGTACAATCTTACTTTACGTCTCTACATAATCGCCGTTCACTTCTAAGCATTTTTCGTACCGCTGCACCAGCTTCTTTAACCCCTCTGCATAGAAGCTTGCCGCCTGAGAGTTGAACCAGTTGACAACGGCGTTTTTGAGTCCCTCTTCGGTTTCAAAACGTTGTCCACCGAGCCACTGTTTAAAATGCAAGAAGAGGAAGGAGTCGCTAGGTGCAAGGTCGGGACTGTACCTACGGTGGGTGGTCAAAAAGTTCCTAACGAAAATCTTGAATTTTCTCATTGGTTTTGGCAACAGTGTGAGGACGCGCGTTATCGTGGAGGAGGATTATGCCAGATGACAGTTTCCCGCGGCGTTTGTTTTGGATCGCACGTCTCAATTTTTTGAGCGTTTCGCAGTACACGTCAGCTGTAATTGTTGTCCCACGTTCCATGAAATCAACCAAAAGAACACCGTTTTTGTCCCAAAAAACTGTAGCCATCAATTTTCGACTTGTGTACTGAGTTTGCTTAAACTTTTTCGGTTTTGGTGAAGATGAGTGTCGCCACTGCATCGATTGCAGTTTTGTTTCTGGGTTGGCGTGGGATACCCACGTCTAGTCCCCAGTAACAATGTGAGAAAACAAATCATCTCCATCTTGTTGATAACGGGCCAAAAACTTTCGTCCACTAGACATTCTTTGCTCTTTGTGGTGGTCGGTGAGCATTTTTGGTACCCACCTTGCACACAATTTGCGGTATGCGAGGTTTTCTGTGACAATATTGTAAACATAGTGCGTCCAAGTTGAAGAAATTTGTTAACCAGGCCACTAATCGTCAATCGACGATCAGATCGCAGTGTTTGGTCCACTTGTGAAACGATTTCATCGGTCTGGATACTGGGCCTGCCACTCCGCTCTTCGTCATGGACATTTGTTCGGCCATTTTTAAAATCACGGCACCATTGTCTAACCTTTCCTTCACTCATAACTATAGGTCCGTAAACCAGGCATAACTCCCGATGAATTTCAGCAGCCGACGATCCTTTTGCACATAAGAAACGAATCACAGAACGCACTTCACAGTTGGCGGGATCAACGATTTTCGCGGCCATTGTTCTTTGCATTCACGGACAACAATACGACTTCAGAATCAAAACAAATGACGCTGTAGCTTCGCAATGAGTCAGTAGATGGCGCTGCAGTAGTAAAACTGTGCTTCGAAGCGCCAATATTTATATATAAGCAAACGGCCCTTAGTTTATGAACGCGCCTCGTATTATTCACACGCGCGCGATCCAATCTCGCCGGACTGATTAATAATAAAAAAGGCGCGTTTAATTACCAATTGAACCGTGTAATCCTTCTATTAAGCGTTATTGTTTCGGCAGCGACCTGCGGAATCGGTTTCCAATTTTCCGGTGACGGTGCAACCAATCGACGTGGACGCAGTGCAGATGCACGCGTTTTCCCCCTCGCCCCTGCCCCTCGCCGATCAATCGGAATAGGCCTACGTGTCGGCGAGGTGGACAATGCGTCCGAAAACCGTACGGCTTAATTAGGATTTGTATCTCGGTAATTAATCGGTTAGAGTGACGGGTTCGTTCGATGGAAGCGACACGATGGCTAAAACTGTACCAGACGGACGCAGCATTTTTAATTTATTTTTCGGCAATGCCGATTTTTTGGGTTGGTCGACATTTTTTATTCCTAGACGTTTCATACTCGTGGAAAGCGACCGCGTTCTATAATGCAGGATTTTAATAATAATAACCTGTTAACACTTTAAGATTACAGCATGGAGTTTTTGAAAGAAATATAAACAAGGACAAAGAAACTAAAGTGTGTCTTCGGAGGCCCTCTACGAGGTGTGGCTATTAAATAACCGAAATTATGCTGCTATCAGCGCGCTGCGAGCGTGTCGCGACAAGTTTGAACAGAACTGTGTCTGGTGATACTTTCCACACCCTGAGTTCGTGGGGACAAGCCAGTGGGTCGCTCAGTTTGACTGTAACGGTCGTTTGAATTAGTCTACGCACCAGTGACGCGTCGAAAAAATGTTAAGTGTTCAGATGGAGCAACGGGTTAATCTCAAGTTTCTTGTTAAACTGGGTAAAACTTTTACAGAAGCTTATGCAATGTTAAAAGAAGTGTATGGGAATGCATGTTTATCCCGCACACAAGTTTTTGAGTGGTTTAAATGGTTTAAAGTGGGACGTGAAACGACCGAAGACAGTCCGCGCCCCGGGCAGCCCTCAACGTCAAAAACGAACAAAAACATTGAAAAAATCGGTAAATCAATTCGCGAAGATCGTCGTCTAAGTATCCGAGAGCTTGCTGGAGTAACAGGAATCGACAAAGAATGTGTTCGCCAGATTTTACATGAATCGTTCAACATGAGCAAGATTTGCGCAAAAATTGTGCCAAAAATACTCACTCCCGAGCAAAAGGAATCAAGAATGGACATTTGCGCTGACATTCTAAACAATATTGACGCCGATACAGGCTTGTTAGACACTGTGATTGCTTGTGATGAATCGTGTTTTTTTACTTACGACCCCGAAACAAAGCGCCAATCCATGCATTGGAATATCCCGACCTCGCCAAGGCAAAACAAGCCAGGATGAGCAAATCCAAATTCAAAGCGATGATGACCGTCTTTTTTTGACATTCGAAGCATTGTTTACGTTCACTGGGTCCCTGAGGGTCAGAAGGTCAATCAACATTATTACATCGAGGTTCTGACGGCCTTTCATGAGCGTGTGAGAAGACGAAGACCTGATTTGTCGAAGACCAAATCATGGAAGAATCACCAAGACAATGCACCGGCCCATTCTGCTTTGTCTGTGAAGGCGTTTTTTGCAAAATACGGCATTACTGTACTATCCACCACACTTGCTCGACCTTGCCTCCTGTGACTTTTTTTATTTCCCAAGGTCAAATCGGCGCTGAAGGGGACAAGATTCGAAAGTGTGGAAGCGGTTAAAGCAAAAGCGACGGAGGTTCTGAACCAGCTGACAGAAGCAGACTTCCAGCACTGCTTTCAACAATGGAACAGTCGTATAGAGCGGTATAGAAATCGCCAAGGGGAGTACATTGAAGGCGAAAAAGTTGCTACTGTAATTGGTAACGAATATAAAGTGTTATGGCAGCAGTTCGGTTATTTAATAGCCACACCTAGTGTGTTATCTGTCTTAATAATCAATTAATTGAAAAAACACAAAATTAAATACGCTACATGTAAATTGACTACGTTGGCCAAGCAGATTATTTGTCAATTTAATTATCAGCAACTTTGATAGCGTTTTTTTTTTTGGATGGCTCGTTATATTCCATATTGACAAAAAATGCAGCATATATATTTAGACTATGTTAGTGGTCTGATGCAGTATCTTGTCCTAGATGATCCTGTGATCTGATTATGTACACGTGTGGAACTTAAATTTGGAAGCACAGGCGATTCTATTACATGCATTTCAAATGCATAGAATATTGGTAGGGGTTGCAGCAGTAGATAGGCGGAGCAGACATACATACGTAATGTATTCCCCTACAATGTTTAAGCAGACAAACTGACGAAATCGGTTAGACGGCACGGATAACTGACGCATGCGCAATAGCGGGGGGCGGCACCTAAGCGCTCATTGGCGGAACAGTCCGCGCGTCGTTTAAACGCACGAACTCTGCTGCAGAATCGAAGGCGGAGCTATACGGTCGCGGTAGGGGAATACAGTTGTCTTGTTCTGATAGGTGAGGCTTTGGCAATATTTTGTGGAAGGTATTATTTTAGGTATTATCTTAGCATTTTATATGCTTCCAAATTTAAGTTCCACATGTGTATGTATGTACGAAGGAATAATTAAACAGACATCTCTGTTTCTTCACTACGAAAGTAAATTACCTTGTTTTAGGTACACTGTCTGTAAAAATGAATATATGCTCTTTAAAATAAAAAAAACACGAACATTTACCACATCCTTACACACAAACCTCTATATGGGGCATTTCATTTTATTCCAAGGTTTTTGGGGTCGCTGATTACGAATCTAACGTCAGATTTTCAAAAAACACAATGGCGGATCCAGTATGGTAGTCAACTTTTAAAAGATGGCTGAATTTTGAAATTTAAAAAAATACCATCGTATTCTACGTGAAATTTTAAGACGTTAGATTCGTAATCAGCGACCCCAAAAACCTTGGAATATATTATTCACTTGCCATTTACTATCTCACAGGATGAGAAAATACGCTAAAACCATGTTTTTTCACCTTTGGGCCGTTTTTTGGGTTAGTTCCTGGTCGACGCCCATTATGAATTAAAAATTAATCGAAAGTACAAAAAAAAGAGATTTAAAAAAAAAATGAAAAAAAAAAACCGTGTCATACTTTTCGAAATTTCGATTTTAAACCTTCTATCAATCCTCAAAATAAGGGTGAAAACTACCCCAATAATTTTGAAAATATTTTTATCGTATTCTACGCAAAAAAAACACATCGAAAACCATTGCAACCTTCTTTCAAAATTTTTTTCATTTTCTTACCGAGAAAGACTGAAATTCTAGGTCGAAACGAACATTTGTATTTTCTCACCCTCACCATCCCTCTCCTTGTGGCCCAAAAAATCTAAAATTTTAGGGAAGTTAGTTTTTTAGCAAGTACTATCGATTGTGATATGTTTCAAACAGAAAATGTTTTTGACCTCACTTAGTTGGCGTAAAATGCCCCATATACAAATTGAAATTACCAACTGTCTTCAAAGACGTAAACAATGTATAGACAACAACATGACAAAGAAAAAATTAATTAGAGTGTCAGTCAAGTCCGCAAAGAAAACAAGCTCAGACGACGCATCCGAAACAGCGATACGATTTTTAAATGTTTATCCCTCCGACCGCAAATACTGGATAATCCGACATAATTTAATTTGGTCTGCCCGCCCACATAAACCGTCCCGCAACGTTTAGCCGGAAGATCCAAGCGATGTCGGTAATGCTATACACAACAAAGTAAATATAAAGACACGATAAAACACCCGTAACGTAAGCCGATACGGTTGATGTTTTGGCTTGGAACAACAAAAACTCTTTAACGATTCGGTCTAAATGAGTTACACAAACAAGGTCGGGAACGCGACTAGTTTTTAGCACGTGGAAGACAATGTTGTTACACGACACGCGTCTAAATTAAATTCCGCACGAGCGATTGAATTTCTTTTATTGCCGCATGAAGGATACGTTGGTGTTGATATCCTTTATAACAAGTAAATATACGCTGAAAAAAATCCAGTTACTACTAATATAGAACAAAGAACTATTAGGAAAACTACTACTACTACAAGATATTGGCCACATACTTCTGTGATTTGAGTTCCTCATATATGGGTTTTTAATTTTTCATCACATTTTAAAATTTAAAATTTGAAAGCTCCCCCTGAAGATTGAGTTAAAAATCATCTTAGGGATTGTAAGACACATCTATATACAATTAATGGTTTCACTGAACCTTAAGACGTATTGTAAAGGGTGGGCCATCCATTGGTTTCTTTTTAAACTGAGTGTAATTTCTACACACTGCCGACACTGACGCGCTTGACATTTGACATATATGTAGTGTCTAACCTCCGTTGTAAGAAATGGATCTTTTTACTCTTGAACAACATTGGGAAATATTGAAAAATTATTTCCAAAGTGAATGTAGAAACAGTGAGAAAATTGCGAACAATTTTTGGTCGAAATGCAGCTCCGTCAGCGCCTGGTGTGAGAAAGTTCTTAAGGAAAGTTCATGAAATTGGCATGCTTATGGATAACAGAAGTCATTCACGTGCTCGTCCGGTGCGCACAGCTGAAAGAATTGCTGCTATTGCCCAAAGTATGCTTGAAAACCCAAGAACCTCAACTCGTCACAGAGCACAACAATTTAATGTCAGTCGCACTTCTCTCAGGAGAATATTGCATAAAGACCTCGGATTATTTGCCCTCCAGTTGCAACTTACTCAAGAGGTAAAGGAAAATGACCATCCACTTCGTTATCGCTTCTCCGTGTGCGCTTTAAATGAGTTTGAAAATGACGCCGATTTCAATCGAAAAATCACTTTTTCGGACGAAGCTCATTTTCATCTTGGAGGACATATTAATAAATAGAACTGTAGGATTTGGGGTTCCGAAAATCCGCACGTAGTCATACCGAAGCCAATGTATCCTGCAAGAGTGACTGCAATGTTTGGTGTGGGTTTTACTGGTGATCCGTACCTCCGTACATCATTAGTCCGTACTTCTTTCAACATGAAGATGGTAACAGCGTTACAGTAAATGGAATGCGTTACAGATACATGTTTTGGATACATTAATTGGCCATCACACAGTTGCGATTTAACACCGTTAGACTATTTTTTATGAGGGCATGTTAAGAACCGTTGTTACTCCAACGATCCACAAACAATTGACGCACTGAAGGAAAACATCAATCGAGTTATTCATGCAATGGAGCCACAAATAATCGAAAATGTACTGCACAATTGGGTGAAAAGAATGAACTACTACCAAGCCAGCAGCGGCGGCCATTTGACTGAAATTGTTTTTCATAAATAATGAGAAGGCATACTTTCTTGAATAAAGCAACACTCATTTAAAAATATTGTAGTTGTATGTAGTTTTAACAGCCATTTGAAAACGAAACCATCTGATGGCCCACCCTATACAATCCTTGAAAATACTTTCAATTTCTAATATATTTATTATTACTCATATTTAATTATTCTTAGGCCAAGACTTTGGACTTTGGTGAGTCAGTTAGACAAGAAGTTTACTTTGTCTACAATGATTCATCACTCATCAGCAGAGACTCTAAGTCGCGAAGCGTAACAAGACCGCATCAGGGGGGACATGGCATTGTACGTGAAATAGTCTATCCAAACCATGTAATTAATAATTTAAAATAAACAATTTCAAGAACGGCTCGCACAACACAACGAATTATGGACTGTCCGCGTCTGACATACAAGAGACCCGAAATGGGTAGTGTTGTGCGCTTGCAATAACATATCATGCATAATCTCACATCGCAATAAAACCAGTTTAGAATTACGCTCCGTCGAGAATACCCGCGCTGTGGCATTTCGTCTACTGTAGGTACATACCGAGTGTTTAATTACGCGTATCAGTGTCATTGTGATTTAGAGTGCTTGGACAACATAAAGGCGAATTGAACATGCCAAAAGAACGCAAAACTAGACAAGATCTATTTCTAACATGGATTGACAATAATTCTGACTCTTATGGGGATTTACGATAAGGGGAAATGACCTATTTCGTACTTTTTGTGGAAGAACTATAAATTCTTCAGATAAATCTAAAGTAACAAGACATGTGAACAGCCATGCCTCTTCGAGTTCTAATAATCCGTGTTTTTTCTACGAACTCACAAATGCATTTGAAGCTAGTGACATTTCATTAGACAAATTAAAGAACCCTGTTTTACGTGATTTTCTGGAAACCTATATGGACCGGAAAATCCCACACTCTAAATCACAATGACACTGATACGCGTAACGAAACACTTGGTATATACCTACAGTAAACGAAATGCCACAGCGCGGGTATTCCTTTCGAAGAGTGATTCTAAACTGGTTTTATTGCGATGTGATATTATGAATGATATGTTACTGCAAGCGCACAACACTACCAATTTCGGGCCTCTCGTATGTCAGACGCGGACAGTCTATAATTCCCTGTGTAGTGCGAGCCGTTATTGAAACTGCTTATTTTAAATTACGAGTATTAATTACATTATTTGTATAGACTATTTCACGTACAATGCCGTGTTCCCCCTGATGCGGTCCTGTTACGCTCTACGACTTAGTCTCTACTCATCAGTCATCAGTCATCACAAAATCATATCACCAGATAAAGCGGAATATATTTTTCTCGCATCTTGTGATGCTAAAGCGTCTTGCATAGGTTCGTAAATATGATATGTATGATATACGAACTGAAAATAATATTTGTGACTTGTAGAAACAAACAAAAAAAGTGAAACAATAGCTTAAAAGTGCTTCTCAAATACGTACTATAGAATTTATATTCTGTTTTGAATATATCGAACTGAGGAGGGATGAGAAAAATAAGATAATCCCCTTGTCTCGCGTGTTTCACGATAACGATAAATTGAAAGCGGATGATTTCCAGTAAAAAACCAATATAACAGTAAACTGTAGACATATATCCTACTCCATTCCTTTTTCGTCGAAATGCATACGGTTAAACTAATAATACTAGCGAATGTTTGAAAATGTTCCATTGACAACGACAGCTCGTCTAAAGTTCGGTGGAAAAGGCTTTCGTTTTATTCCTTTTTATAGGTATGGAATGTTTCAGTAATAAGATTAAGCCAGGGGAAAGTTGTAGGCATATTATTTGAAAATTAGAAAAATCTGAATATAATGCAAAGTAATATTGTGAATAAACGTTTTATAAAGTGAAATACGAAAAGAGCCCATTGTCTGTTTTAATAATAGAACGCATTTCTGGACTAAAAGCAGCAAACATTTATTCAACAAAACGCTAAAAATTTAGCGAACGTTCAAAATTCACGCCCAATCCGCATAAATATGAACCAAAACGATGTGACAGCTAGAAATTACAAGCTTGACACTTGACTACCATTTACAAAAACACACTGAAACAAACAACACGAAATGAGCTTCCTACTTTAGAAAAAGCTAGTCCTGGGAAATCCTACATCAAAATTCATCCCGACAAAACAAAGAAAGTGATGCGCTTCCAGCTCCTCTGCAACGGGATACGAACTAAAATATTTACGAACAGAAATAATGAAGGTACCTGGTAGTCCGCGGCAGACGCCATTTTAAAATTAAATAGCGAAATTCTCCAAAACCACGTCGATTTAAAATGTGTATTTCTCTGTTATTAATTACCCAGAAAATCTCCACTCTTCCTGCTTTTATATCTGGCTACAAAAGCATGGCTACAAAAGCAAACTGGCCTATATAAATATAGGCCAGTCAATGAGTATATTAAAAATTGCTAAAATTGCAAACTAACGTGTAGTTCTGAATTTTTGGTATGTTGTTAGGACCAATACTAGTAGTGTAAATCCCAGTTTGCAGCTTCGAAAGACCTGTGCTACCTTCGTGGCATTTAAAAAACCGCTAAATTTTCGGACTTTTTTTGTTTTTTATATCATATCTCCGAAACTATGCATTATATGGAAACGGCCATTCTAAACTTTTTTTAAAGCAGATTAAATTTGCTACAATTTGAGACCTGAACCAGCTCTGCATGTCAAATAGTACTCAAAATACAACAGGTTGGAAGTTGGCCATTTTTTTCAAAAAAGTAAATATCGGGAGAAATACTTATCCTACGAAGAAAGTCGTATCAAGAGAAGTTTTATTAAATTTAATTAGCCTTAATTTAAGCGCAGAATGACGCCTGTAGACTCTTAGTTATTTCATGATCTTAAAAAAAAAAACAAACAATGGGAAAACTGCATTTTTCACAAATTCGACTTCACTAGTTCTCAGGATGGTTTGAGGGTAGTTTTAACGAAAAAAACCATACCAATCTAACAAAATATGTATTTAAACACACTACTCATGAATATTTATGTACAATCTTAATAATAATCTACAACTACAGTTAGTAATAAAGTTCAGCAACAAACGACGATTGCTGTGCTCCGCCTTCGAAATATATCATATTAAGACAGCACTCCAAAAAAGCACCTCTTTTGAATCAGTGTTAATCGTTGGAGAGGATGTGGATCTTCTAGTCCTTCTTAATAGCTTGGGATCCACTATCAAAAATGTTTTTTCCAGAAACGTGGCAGATGTAACTGGTTCATTGCAATACTCCTCAACTTCATTCAATAGGGGAGAGTTGGAGTTCTCCCCCGGATTTGTGTTGTTTTTACACTCGTTCACAGGGTGCGGCACTACTTCTTCCCTTTTCTGGTACGGGAAAAATAAACTGTGTAAAAAATAAACTCTTCAGAAATATCCCGAACTGATAACCATCGCAAAACAATTTCTCCAACCTACTGCGACCCACGAGACCATAGCAAACTCAGGAGCAAAGTGCCTCGCAGCTCTGTACTGAGGAGACTACAAGGTAGAAAATCTACATAGCCTGCGATACAAAATTTTTGTGAAAACAGCCGCCTCTGCTAAGGTTGACCTGGCCCGCTTGCCTCCAACAGAAGATAGTACGGCATTCCATGCCTACCGAACTTACCATTAGATGCGACTGAGTGGGGGTGGACTAGAACTGAACAGAGGCTCATACCTACTACCATGATGGGCGAAATGGCACCCCCAACCCTTCTCAAGATTCTTTCCTGCCAGTGTAAGAAAGGGTGCACCGGAGGCGGCTGCACATGTCTGAAAGCAGGACTCAAATTAGCAGGATGCAAATTATGTGCAAATTCTGCTCTGGCGTCTCCTGCCAAAACGTCGCCGTTATCCAAATCGACGAAGAATGGGATGATAAGAACGACGATATTGACGACCCACTGCCCGAGATGACAATAGAGGATTCACAACCACCTTCGAAACGGACTAAGTGAACTTTATTACCAACTATAGTTGTAGATTATTATTATTAAGATTGTACGTAAACATTACGTACAATTATGTAATATTATTAAGCATATCTATCCCTTCCTTGTTGTTTTATGTTAAGTTTATTTATAGTTTCAGTTTTCATTGTCAATATGTTCAACCGTGTGTCAGATTCATTCTTCTGGATGTAAAATATTGGTTTCCGTTAAAAAAATATACATGGCCAGGAATGGCCTAGAAATGACCTTGAAAGTTTCATGGTCAAGGGCAAGTAAACAGACATGACTTTTGGGTGACATCGGGTAGCCAATTGATTTTATATCTGAAGTTGCTCGAACTCTTTATATATGGCCATATTAGAAAGCAGTGATTTACATGTAAAAAATTAACTTGACATTCAATTGAGCTTGTAAGGTTCATGGTCATGGCCAATATAATATCTCTCAACAACTGTCTATAACTTTTTTTATTGAAAGATTTCTTGCAGACTACTAATTCTCCGAGTTTATGATCTGCAAAATACATTAGGCATATTCAGTAATATAGCCAAATAATCAACCTTCATCCCTCTATATATTGAATCCTAATCATAGGTTCTTTTTTTGGTACATGAGAACTTTTGTTCAGAACGTCGAGAACTATCATATAATATTTTTAGACAAATCGACCGGGACCCACTTTCCATTTGTTTTGTGCGGGATCCTTTGAACCAGAAATATCATAATAATGCAAAAAAAAACTTCTACGCCACACATAACTCTAAAAAAAATTAATTGATTGATATCCCTCTAGAACTCACCGTATTTTAATAAAATTTCATGTGATTTTTTACAAAAACTATAATAAGGGTGGTAGACTTTTGAATTTTTATGATGTTTTCGGTTCAACTTTAGAAATGTTTCATGTCTAGGAATGTTTTTCCAAAATGCGTCAGTATGTCAGATACTCTGAAGTATATCATCACACTATTAAGACTTTATCCACGCTTTTGGAATTGTATTTTCCAGTTTAAAGGTATCTTTATCATTGAACTACGAAGATTATGATGTGGAGTACTATTAAAATAGATCACCTTCAGCCTTCGTTTGAGGTAATATGACCACTCAACGTAGGTGAAAAGATGAAGGTTGGATATTTATTTCTTGTAGAGTGAACTTCGTGAAAGACATATGGTGGTTGAAGGAGCTATCTTGGTTAGACATACCGCAACATAGAATATGCTTCTGCCTAGGTCTCCAGACCTAGAAAAACGCCAAATGAAGATTATGTCGATAACAGATATCGACCCCCACTTGTAAAATCTATTAAATACAAATATTTCATTCTCTTTTTTAAAAATATTTAATCTGTGATTATCTATCACTAGCTAAACGTTTGTTGGTGCAAAATGATTAGTCATTTTTCATGTTTACGAGTATTATTTCAATCACTAGAAACTAGAAAAAACGAGATTTCGCAGCAAATGACACCATAAACACTTCAAGATTCAAAAAAATCGGGACGCCAACACGTGCCAGAGATTTCATTTTATTTTTATATTAAAGCCCGTGACTAATGATTAATAAACAACTGAGAGAAAATGTTGGCAGGAGCGTTGCCAGCAACAAGTGCAGATTTATGTGAATGAAGCCGTATTTATTGAGTGAAAAACTCGGATGAGTAAGTGGGATCTGGCAGCAGATTCAAGAAATTAAAACAGAAATTCACTTATAGGACCTTTGAACTCGAAGATTTTCTACGCTAAGTGACCGAAGTTGTTCGGCATTTGTCAGAGAGACATTAATATAGAATCGTATCGTGCGTTTCATGCTTGGATTATGTTGTTTTGCGAGATAATTTGGCCCAGGAAGCGTACAGTTATTGCCCCATTTTCTTGAAATATATAGTCAAACGAAAAAAGTACATAGCAAATATAAACAATGTTTCATAGAACAACTGTTACTTGGGAAAATTAATGTGAACCCTAAACAAAAGAAACGTCGAGAAAAAATGTTATTTTTATAAATTAATGCTTACTAAGAAAATAACGCGTATTTTATATCCACGTACAATCGGCAAGCAAAATAAACTTCTTTATTGAAATTTGATATATGAGGTATTTCCAAATGAATTACAGATACGAAATTAAAAAAAAAAAAAAGTACATTTTTTTTTATATTTTGGTACCTAAACGTTCCCTTACATACCAAAAACGTATGTTCTAACTCAAAATACAAAGGACTATGCGCAGTTTGGGCCACAACGGAGACATAATGATTTATACAGGGTGAGTCAGAAAGAATGGGACAAGACTAAACTGGATATACTAGACACCAAAATATTATGATTGAGCTCAACATGCCTTATACCACTGTCGCTGGTTTAAGAGATACAGCGTGTTCAAAGTTTAAATTTTATTCTGAAATTTCTCAATAATTAAGAAAGTTTTGATAGTATAAATCTGAAAATTGGTAGATAGTTTTATGTTCTTTGATGTGAGAATTACGAATTTTAAGATTATTTTGACGTTGCTCCTAGAGGGAGCTAGTTTCAACATATTATTTTGGTAAATTAAAACATATTTTTTCTATCTGTTGAGTCATACGTAAAATAAGTCGGGAATCTAAAAGAACGCTCAATTCTACAGAGAAAAGGTACTCTTGTTTAGGTCGTCTAAATCGGTGGTTTTTGAGTTATTTGCACTTAAAACGTTCAATGTATTTTTGTTTGTTTAAACTTTGAACACGCTGTATCTCTTAAACCAGCGACATTGGTATAAGGTATGTTGAGCTCAATGAAAATAATTTAATGATATGTGAATTTGACAAATGTTGACACAAGCCTACTTAGGAAAAATATAGCAATATCAGCGCCTGAAAAAAAATCAAACAAAATATGCGCTATTTATGCGCTAATTTATAATAATAATTAACTGTGAAAAAACTGACCTGCACAATTAAATTTCTCTGCCCAAATACCGTATAATTTATGGTAATAACATGGAACGATCACAAACACAACTACGAAACAGTCGTATATACTAATTATATAGCAATGATATTCGTGTTTACACCACTTAAACGAAACAAATGTGACAGTTGAGAAAGCGTAACGCATAAGTTGGCCATAATTTCGTTTTATAAAGCTCATATTGCATTAATGTATGAATATGTTTATGTGGATATGTTTTACAATAAATACTATTTACATATTTTACTTTCTACAGGTTAAGTATCAAAAATAATTTATACTATATGCCATTTTACGATTGCTAGAAAAATATTTAAATTTTAGATACAGTCATACGAGCCCAAACAACTAACTGTTCGGACGGTTGATTATATTTAAAATTAAAATTATTTTTGAGTATCAGATTAAAATTTTAAAAATTCCACATATATATATATACATACATAACTATTAAGTAAAATGTTTTTTTTTTCAAAATAACTGGAATTCATACAATGGATTGGCCACCATTCAGCCCTAATCTTAATCCCATTAAGGCTCGCGCAAAGTATGCCACGATGACTACGAGTTCTATATATTCTCGTAGTTCTCAACATAATTATTCGAATATGCATATTTTCACTTTGGTTTTTGCACTTTATTGCTATTACTATTCTCCAATAGTTGGTAGAATCTCAAGCATCTTTTACAAGATTAATTTCAATTTCATCAACTGAAATCCTTTTAAATAGTCTTTAATTTTATTTATTTATTATTATTCCTTAACATGTTACAGAGGCATTAAAAAAGTCTTGCCCTATTTTTTTTACCGTTGCAATTCGGTTTAGAGTAATAAGAAGATGCAACACAGGCAGATGCGCTAAAATGTAAGCTATATTAATACAAATGGCAGTAGTTAACTAAGCAGTAAAATGATTACTCGATTCTGGCATGGATATCATCTAATAATTCATACAGTCATTATGTGACAACGATATATTCATCCATTTGTATTTACGCAAATATTAATGTCACATTTTAGTATTAAGCCTTTTTATGTCATCACAACATAAATAGCTGAATTACGGCTATACAATTCGCTAGCAAACGAGAGAGCAGCAAACTTTGTTCACATAGCGTTTATTACTCGAAAATGTGTACATAAAATAAACATCATACATCAACACAAATAACACAGGTATAACATCAAATCGTTCACATAAAACAAATTAAAAACATAGCTGTGTGAAAAGAATTGGAGATTAACTTTATAACGGCGGGGACATTTGAGTTAAAATCGACAGTATTAGACGCGAAATTTATAGACAAAATAAAAAAAAATAACACAATAATAAATAAATTTATGATTTTTTTTTTTTTTTTTTTTTCAAAAGGGGGGGGTAATTTTTTTTTTTTTTTTTTTTAGGGTTTTTTTTTTTAAAATTTAATTATTTTTTTTTTTTTGAAAAAAATTTTTTTTTTGGTTTAAACGGGGGCAAAAAAGGGGTTTTTTTTTTTGTTTTTGACTCCTGTGGGGTATACCAGTAACTCTAACTTATATATTTACACATCCTCTGGGATGGTTTTAGCCCAACGTGTTTTTCACTTGCTTCGCAACAGTCGTGTTAACGTACCTATGACTGCTGGTCGATATTATTGTGATCAGTCCTGCCGTTAAAAGGTTAACTCTAAAATCAAGTCAAGACATTTAGAAAGGTTGACTGAAGTTAAACTTAATTTGGAACAGATTTACTCTAAAATAGTGTCAGGGGAGGAAAAAAATGCACGAGTCCAAGGGATGAGCGTTCTCCGTCACCTTAAAATTTTCATATGAAGTTCATAACAAATCACCTCGTAATTGTTCAGGGATAAGGTCGGTAATATGTGCAGCTAACGAAAACGGCATCCATAGCCTAGGAAAGGTAATGAATGCCAAATAGGTCCAATTTTTTCAAGAAATTCCTTCAAGCGTTAAGGGGGGGGGTTTTTTTGGGCGACGGGGCGCGCCCCCCCCCCGCCGCCCCCAAAAGTTATTTATAGAAAAATATGTTTTTTTTTTTTTTTTTTTTTTAAAATGGAAAAAAAAGGGAGAGGGCGGCGTTCTCCTTTAATAATAGAGATAATAAGTGAATAAAAAACAATTTGAGTGCACTAGTTTTGGATCAAATCTGTTTAGGGGGGGGGGGGGGGGGCACAGGGGGGGGGGGGAAAAAAAAGGAAAAAAAAAAAAAATTTTTTTTAGGCGGGCTTAATTTTGTAGGAACATTAAAGGTAAACCCGTTTTTTTCAAATTTTCGAATCCAAACATATTTCAGAAAAACAATAGCACGTTAAGCGCTTAAAAAAATTATAGGTGAAAACCAGTTTTAAAAATTAAAATCGGTTCACAACTTTTTGCAAAAAAAATAAAAACCTTCCAAAATTGACCTTTTTTTACTATCTAATTACTCGGCCTACAAAAGTCGTAGACATTAGAGTGACCACATTGTGGCTCTTTTCGGCGGCTACTTACAGTAAGAATTTTATCAAAAAATATTCATAACTTTTGGCGCAATTCGAAAAAATGTAAAAAAAAAATGTTTTCGAAAAATGGCCCGGCAATTGTCAATAACAGTCCTACGGTAATTTTTCAAAATGCGTTTGGTTCGTGAAGAGGTGCTCTACAATCATACAATGGACCAAGTTTGTCAAATTTGAGGAAGGAATCTTTTCTAGGCCACCACTCTTAATACAAACTTTTATACATACATAATACATAATACTCGTAACACATTGAAATGAAACACAACAACCTGACTCTAGAAAGGATTTGCCAACGACGATGGAGAATAAATAAAATATACCCAGAGCTATAAAGCTGAGCACTTTGAAAACCCGTTTATATTATACATGAAACTATTATTTACTTTTCATCATTTCCGTACATCGTGAAACATTAAGTTCGGAGGTACGCTAAGGCTTTTATCCGTGGCTTCAACGTTCATTGTCTATGTAAACCACTACATCGTTTTGCCGTTAATAATATAAAAGGGTAAAGGTTCCACGCGAACCGAATGCTTAGATTATACAAGGGTAAGGTAAAAAGGCACCTCAGAGGATCTACGGTTATACATTCCTCCTCTCTAGCAATAGTTGAAATTAGAGTAAACTTTTTAGATAAGCGCCATTTTGTTCTGTTTGAGCTAGAGACTTGCGGTTTTCTTCAGAGTCCTATAAGATGGACTAAGAAGGACCCTGTCGGGTAAAAATCCTATTCTGGCACACATTACGACCTCCCCCAACAAGTCCTGAGCATTTGGTCGCTGCCTCACCCTTTCAACCCATTTCCAGCCCCTGTGATTCATCTCTCTGCAGTTATGCTGAGTTTAACATGCTCTGACCACTGGATGGAGGTTCCATTGATCCAAATGCTGCTAAAATCAATTGGTCTGGAGTGTCACAACCAATTTTCAACCGCAGACCATTCAAACATCCCTGCAGACCATCGCAACACCTACCCGCCATCCACTCCCTCTAGTTCCACCACTGTTGGACGCTACGTGGGCAGTCGTTTGGTCTTTAATTCATGTCCTAGCATCACATGAAGTATCTCGAAGTTGACTGGACTCACCGAGGACCGTCGATTGAGCGCCAAAAGTAAAATTCCACCCCCCAAGCTACCCTTCACTGTACGTTGCGGGAATGTAAGCAGGTCTCTACACGTGGGATGACTTACAAAGAGTTCCTGAGTAAACCTAAACCCATTCCGGCCCCCACCGAGTACTTCGTCTCTTTCAAATCCTTCTTTGTGTCCCAGCACTCTTTTTTTAAAACCCTGCAAAAACATTTTGAGTGGACGAATAATTCTTAAGGGGTAGCTTGGGGGTGGATTTTACTTTTGGCGCTCAACCGACGGTCCTCAGTGAGTTTAGTCAACTTCGAGAAACTTCATGTGATGCTAGGACATGAACTAGAGATCAAACGACTGCCCAGGTAGCGTCCAATAGTGGTGGAACTAGAGGGGGTGGATGGGGGGTAGGTGTTACGATCGTCTAGAGGCATGTTTGAATGGTCTGCGGGTGAAAACTGGTTGTGACACTCCAGACCAATTGATTTTAGCAGCATTTGGATCAAAGAAACCGCCAACCAGTGGTCAGAGCATGTTAAAGTCAGCATAACTGCAGAGGGATGAATCACAGGGGCAGGAAATGGGTTGAAAGGGTGGGGCAGTGACCAAATGCTCAGAACTTGTTGGGGAAGTCGTGATGTGTGCCATAATAGGATTTTTTACCCGACAGGGTCCTTCTTAGTCCATCTTGCAGAACTCTGAAGTTGGCATCAAAAGCTTGCGAATTCAAATTTCGACATGGGGTTGGTTTTTGGGGTGTGGACGGCGAACCGTTTAAATAACAGTTTAGCGACTTCGGGGCATTAAAAACAACCCTATAGACTACAGGAATTTTCAAACCGCAAGTCCTTTGCTCAAGCACAACGAAAATGGCGCTCATCTAAAAAGTGTTACGCTAATTTTGACGAGCAGTTTAATACAATATTCTCATCAAAATTTTGTAACGTTTGCTGTAGATAGTACAAGTAGAAGGAAATGAGAATCAATCAAGGTTGCCAGTAGAAGATGAAAATTTCACTTGGCTATATTTTTCAATACTACATATTTTCAATACCCCCCTTTTTACTTAATGATCAACTGATGCCTAAGATAAATTCCAATGGGATCCCAACCCAGACGAAAATATTGTAGGCAATCGCGAGCTTTCACTTGGCAATTTACTCACTGAATCAATTATTATAAAGTGTATCCGTTGCGAAAATGGCAGTATACATCTTAAGGCAACAACGTAAACCTAATTACAATATGTAGTAGATCTTAGGCCAGCTAAATATTTTCTCGTCTGATATTTCATGCCACGCACTGACGAAATGAATAACAGGTTTTCTCCGTTTTATGATTGTTTAGAATTATTTAGGTTAACGAAAATATTCGACACTTTTTATAAAATCCGCAGCGTTATCGAAGGTAAATGTTTGGCTTTTACGGAATGTAGGAAAATTACACGAAATACCCATTACCAACGTATTAAACTACAGTTATTTCTGACGCAACTGCGACATTTAAATTTTTACGTTTTTATTTCGTGATACAAGCTTATCTATGAGAGCGAAAAAACACCAGATATAGGGACTTTCGGTGTAATATCAGAACTGAGCTTGAAATCTAACTACTAACAATTTATATATTTATATTTATAGTTTGTTATGAACAATTAATGTGAAAGAATGCGTTTTTTTTTTAGAAAAAAAATCGGTTTTTCCGTAACGCAGACAGCCGAGACTCTGACATTTTTTCTACGTATTCTTCATACTTAGTTTTATAATATACTAACGACCCGCCCCGGCTTCGCATGGTTTACGACATCACATTAGAAACCTCTAAAATTATCAGTGTTTCTCTACTATATTATGCATATATTATACATATAAACCCTCCTCTTGAATCACTCTATCTATAAAAAAAAACCGCATCAAAATCCGTTGCGTAGTTTTAAAGATCTAAGCATACATAGGGACAGATAGCGGGAAGCGACTTTGTTTTATACTATCTTATGATATTTTTTTCAGAATATTTCGTCCGCTAGTTTTTTTCAAAAAATAAAAATTTTGAAAATTTTTGAAAACGAATTGTTTATTATTCATTTATTATTATGTGTTATGTCTGCTTTCATGAATATATTTATTTAACTACATAACTAAGATATTATTGTCATCATTGAGGTCGTAGTAGGTACCTAACTGATTTAAGTTATTGAAAAAAAAATATATCTACTATTATTATTGCGTACTTCTTGTTATTAATTTTTCTTTTCATGAACGAATTTCTAAATGAAATTGCTTTCTTCCGGGACCGTAAGATGGCTGGCAGTTGAAAGTGCTATTTCAGTGACACAAAAAATTTCTAAAATTTCTAAAAAATAATGTTTGCGTTATAAAATTAGGTTTTCTTATTTTTTTCGTTTCGTTTCACAACTTTAGCATTGCTCTTCATCTGCTACTTTTTTTGAACTTTTTGTCCGCTATATTGGATCGGCAATTTAGAATTTTGAAAATCTGACTTCAGATTCGTAATCAGCGACCCCAAAAACCCTAATAAACTACCCACAAAAATTAAGGGAGCAAAAAAAAATTAAATTTTTCCCCGATTTTTGACGGGCATTTGATTGAATTGAATTGTCGAAAGTGATAAATCGCGAACTGTGAAGATGAAGATTACACAATGTTTAAGAATAAAAATCTGCTCCTTTAATTTTTTTTCAAAACTTTGAATAATCTGCCCGGAAAAACCGGTCGATGGATCAATCTGCAGATTTACAGGGCTATTGGGGGTACATTGAGGTGTAAAAATTCCTAAAAGTCTTAGCCTTACCATCAAAATTAGCTAAACTGCAGTCGATTTACCAAAACAATGGAAAAATTTACTTTTTTTCAACTTTTTTCAAGTCGATATTGTGGGCGGAAAAAAATATTTTAAATGTCTTGACAGGATTTTATAGGGAATTTATTTCAGTTTCCAAAACTCCCTCCAATTTCCTGTACGATCTTTGGTTGCTGACATATCGATGATTAAAGACAAAAGGATCCCTTTTCGTTCAATTTCGGATATCTTCGCGACAAATGGACGTAGCAAAAAATTAAAAGAAGGAGATTAAAGCTGAATAAACAGGCTATCTGGTCCATATGGTCGTTTAACCGAAAAAAAAAAAAATCCGAGCCCATGGAGCGAGAAAAAGAAGGCCAAAAATTTGGAATTCTTTTATCGCGCTATTTCTTCGGATTGCGTTAAAACCGTGGTTTCTAAAAAATGTTGTCCTACAGATCCGAAAACTAGAGTCTTGGAGCTTCAAAAACTTAGAAACAGCCCGTCAAAAATTGGGGAAAAATCTAGATTTTTTTTGCTCATTTAATTTTTGTGAGTAGTGTAGTCACTCATATCTGGGGTAGGTGCTACAGAAAAATGTGCCCCTCAAAGGTTTAATCTACTATCTCCTAGTGCACGTTTTCCATACCTGTATATCCATAGATTCGACGATAATTGCATTCTACAAGAATCAATCTGCCATAAAATTTAACGCGTCATATAAGGCATTTTCATACACCCACAGGATAATGTGAGAATGTAATTTTATCCGCACCATTTCCGGAAAACCCGAAAGTGCCCGGTAAGTGATTTATTACAACAAGCCCGGGACAATGAGCTTTCATGATTAAAAAAATGCCAGTTTTCCGAGAAAGGCCAACGCGTATATAAAAATTGCTGCACAACAAAAGGGACCAGAACAAATTTTTCAATTCTTAATTTAAAAAGCTTATGAAACCAAGCGTATGAGACAACTATCTAGCAGTAATCCGTCTCTGATATATTTATCGATGGATACTAGTTTTTATTACCGCTCAAATGAAACTGAGCAATTAAATAAAGTGGCACGTTACATTTTACAAAACTCCGTCTATTCGCCTTGTAAAAATAATAAAAGTCCTAAAAATACCCTTACGGCCTTCAAACAATCAAAACGATATGGCGGCAATTTCTGCTATGATCGTAAAAAAAATAACACAATACGGCTTATACATATATCTGATATGTATTTACCTCCTTCGAACTATAAAACATACAGGACCGCACTAAAAGGTAATGTATGGCAAAAAACTTGTAGATCAGGTCACAATTTCAAATTAAGTAGCATTACGTATTCTGTCGATGTATAAATTTTTCGAACATAACATAACATTTTTTCGCTTAAATTTAAATCTCGCCGAATTGTCTCACAACAAAATGGATCTAAATATCCACAAAATGAGCCCAAGTCTCACCATTGTTCAAATTTAAATTAAATTAACCCTTTAACGCCCAAGTGCACTGTCAAGAGACATGAACTTAGAGGCTCATATTACTGATAGAAAAAATAAGGAAAAAACAACTAAAACCATATATTCCTATGTTTTCGACGTCGCTCTTTCGAATGGAATCGTTAAAATTTGCAAAAAAAATTGACGTAACCTTCAATTTTTAACAAAAACTATTAAAAAACGCGATTTTTCAAGATTCTTTTTTTTTTAATCGCAATTTCAGCTATGTTGTCCTTTATACCACTCAAAAACAAATAGAAACGTGCATTCGAGACGTGTACTTGAAGGAAACGCAATGAGAACAATTTAATTTTCTCATTTTTAAGGTTAGAATAACTAGATATGGCAAAATTCAAAAGGTGATATTTCTCTTTTTTACCAGTTGCGGGATCATTGACGCAAAAGAAGAATTTTGAAAAATTATTAGTACTCTTGGGGTGTTTGGGGTCACTGATCAAAATCCCGATGTCAGAATTTCAAAATTCAGGATTGTAGATATGACATGGCGACCATTTTGAAACAAATTTCGAAATCCTAAAACATGGTTTTAGTTATTTTTTTCTATCAATAATATGAGTCTCTAAGTTCATGTCTCTTGACAGTGCAATTGGGCGTTAAAGGGTTAAATTAATCCTCTAGGAATCATCGCAATTGTACGTGATATACGAGGTGTGTAAATTAAGACTGATTTTTTAAATTTTTTGTGGACTTGACAAGTAAATTTTATTTTGTTTATCATTTGGATTGTCACTTAATTTCATCATGAAATATTACAAACTCGAGTAGCAAAACATATTTTTCACAGGACCATCGGAATTTCTATATATCTTACACTGGAAAAATTATGGAACGTCCAAGATTTTAACTTTTTTTTTTTTAAATGTGATTCATTTTTTGAAGGCCAGCAATCTTTTTTCTAGGCCCTCTTATCGGGGATAACCCCCTAAGATCTCCCAGTCCCCTATAAAAAAAAGCACCTAACCGATTTGTCTTCGACCTCATCTCATGAAAGCTCAGAACTCGGGCAGTAACGCATCTTCCCGTTACGTCAATATTTACAGCTCCCGCGGGAGTGGTGGTGCAGATAACGATATTTACTGCCCGTCGTGGTCGTAAAAACTGTGCCGGAAAACGGTCGACGAGCATTTTTTTCGGAACCCGATTAGATGATGCGCGTCCATTCGCGAGGTTGAATCACTACATCTAGATTTCACAAGCGACGTACGTTCTTGCCCCGTATATCAGAAAAACAGACCACCAGATTTTTATTATCTTACCATACGTGAAGGGAAACACCAGGAGCTTCATGTTTAAGGAAAATATGTTTTTATAGAAGCAGAAAAAACATAATAGGTTTCTACAAAACTGAATAATGTTGTGTAACAACACATCTCTTTCCCTTGCCGAAAATGCTCCCGGTACATCGCTCTTCAGCGCCTCATAACTAATATTATTTGCGACAGAAAAATTTGACATGGACATATTTTTAAAGTTTAAGACGTGCCCTTTCCGATGGTGTCCATTAAATTCCTCCAAAAAATTATTAATTACGAAAAACAGCAGTTAAAAAAAAAGACGATTTTTTGCACATTTTTTTAAATCAAATTTTCAAGGGGTTTCCAGTCTGCAATGGACCTGGAACCTCACTATCCGGTGGAATAAATGTTTGAACTTTTGTATACGTGGTTTAAAGATCGATTTTTTTCCCTTATGCGTTCAAAATGACGCATGAAATGCTAAATTTTTGAGTAAAAATTCTAAGAATTTTTTATTGGAAAATGATGCACTTTTACAAAAAATTGTCAAGAATAAAGAGTTTTTTAAAATCACAAAGAATGCACTGGAATAAAGAATGCACTAGGATTTTCACAAAAATTTTTTAAAAAAATGCTTAAAAAATTCTGATGCATTCTTTGAACGATTTTAAGAACTTTTTATTCTTGACCATTTATTGTAAAAATGCATTGTTTTCGAAAAAAAAATTCTAAATTTCGATATTAATCTCGATTATTTTTCGAAAAAAAAAAAAAAAAAAAAAAAAAAAAAAAAAAAAAAAAAAAAAAAAAAAAAAAAAAAAAATTTTTTTTTTTAAAATTTTTGGAGTTTTTGTATAGTCCTTCTAATTTTAATTGAAAATGATAAACGCCTGGGGAACAAAAAAAGCGGTGCAACTTTATGATTCCATGGGCGTGCATATATCTTTTATAAATTCGAAAATTGTGAAATAATTGTTTTCATTCAAATCAATATAGGAGATTAAAATTAGCCTGCATACAAAACTCTTAATATTTGTAATATAATTTGCTGTAAATAATGCTCATTTAAACAGACAATCTCAAAAAATTGTCTGTGTTAATAAACCTAGCTGAAATACACGTCACTGGCGTCTTAAACAAGTTGAGTGACTAAAGTCGTAAATCATTTTAACGACGTCGTAAAAATTTTATGGCACAGTGGACCGAAGAAGTATTAGCAATGTATTAAATGCAAAGTAGTCTAATAATCTCGTTGACCGGTGTTACCGCCTGTGGTTTTACTATGTGCGGCCAGCCGCCTGAGCCGCCGTTGCCGGCTCTTCAAAATTTTGTTAAGTATAGTAATTTATATAAAGTTGTTTGAATTTATAATTATTTTTTCCAGCAATTTTAAACGCTTTATTTTAATGCTAACTAATAAATTTATATCTATGTATTTTTTTTTAATATTTCCAAACTAGCTTTCTAAGAACGTCACGAACTAACAGTTTACTGAAGTATGAAGTATACTTGTATAGTGAGCTTAGCAATTTTAGATAATATATCTGACAACCTTTCTTTTTTTTACCTATTTTCCATTTAAAATGGAAATAGAGTAAGTGTGATGGCGAAGGTATGTAAATTGTGTATTCTTGTCCAACAAGATTGATCGTGCTTGCTTCTGAAGTTGCAGTTACATGTGTGCCCTTAACTACGTAAGTTGTTCTGAACTTTTCCCGAATAAAAGAAAACGACATTTGGAACACAAACGGAGGTAGATTTTACATTTTTTTACAAGTCTTAACAGGTACTGCAATATCGCTATTATTTTACTGTTTTCTATTCCAGAAACATTCAGAACAATCCTTGTACGCATATTGCCAGCTATTCATTCTTCCATTTCTATATTGGAACTGGCATTATCCGACACCTGGAAAATGTTGCTCGCAACTTGCCGCGAAGTGCCCGCTACGCGAAAGATAAGAAGTTTAGGTGGATGCGCCGGGATTATCCGCGCGTATGAAGGAAATTTGATTTGGTTCACGTCGAGGCGTAAATAACGGATCAACGGCTGGTCTCCCTCGGGGCAGGAGATATTTAATATTGTAAAGCGGAAGCGCCGCCAGCGGGTGGAAGGCGAGTTAAAAATTTAACGGGACAGAGAACGCTTGGCGCTTGTGTGAAATTCTAGGAAGGTAAATGTCAAAGCGTGAGAAGAAAATATTAGATTAAAATAATCAAAATCTACCGTAACCAGTATTGCAATGAATAGAACAAAACTGTAAGTTTCCAGTATGCGTTATATGTATTAAAGCGCGGGGTGAAGTACACAACATGAATCATTTGTGACGTAACAGCCATGAGCGCCAAGAAATGTACTTCCTAAATATATAGACATCCAAAAAAAACGTCATCAAAGTTGGCCGAGAAAAAAAAGAAGTATTTCTATTCTTCATCGAATTTATAACCTTATTTACTTGTCAAGACTGTCACATCATATGACAGTCATTGTTTATTTTACAAATTGTGACAGCCACTTGTCAAAAGTTTGACATAACCGAAAAGCTTAGACATAACCGCTATTTCATATACATCTAAATAAGTTACATACATCTAAATAAGTCTCTTCAGATAAACCTCTAACATCACTTTCGTGAATTATATAATCTCGTAGGTACATGTGCATACTTTCGTTTCTCTTTTTTTGCAGCGATTGCGCGACGCCGACAATAGCCGCAGCTATGTATACTTCGGTTTAATCGTGGCCTTTTTCAAGGGTTATTACCGGTGTACAATGTAATCATTCGATGTATTTGTCACTTTAAAAATCGCTACATAATGTCCACCGTTTGTGGTTTACATATCGCAATATTCATTACATTACTTGAGGATGGCGTACGTTTAATGTGATCTGTTTGTAAAGTAAAAAATCAGTGCAACGGAAAACTAGATGTACAGACATACTAATCCGAAAAGGCATAATGTGATATAATGTATGCCTTTTGTATGAATGACAACTGCTCGTGGAGAGGGGTAGTTGACACGGCCTATCGCCGAATTTGAATGAAACTCAGTACTTTTTCGCAGCTATGGATGAGTACATCGACTTGGCTGTATGAAACGAAATTCTTACGTAATTCTGACTTTTACAATTATCCCATACACTTAAAAGAAGTGTACGAACACAATTGTATTTATTTTCAAATTTTTGTATTCCTTAACTAACCGGTCTGCAAGAAAATAAAATTGAAGTTTTATAAAAAATAAAAAAATAAAAATATAAATCAACCCGGTTATAAGACGAAAGAAAGAAAAAATGCCCATTGAATAAGTGGTTCAAAAATGTCGCCCCTTTGTCCTTCGCAAAAACCTAGCCTATTGTAAAACTCAGTTCTTACGCGTTCTAACTAGTGTTGTAAATATTTGGATGATTTTAATATTAGGATAATACATAATAGTACTAAAAGAGTATTCGGATGAATTCACTAATACGTATTAATTTTCATACGTGCTTAGCTTTTCTTGGCTTACGGAATACGGATAGGACCTTCTATACGCAATGTCACGGCACACTGCACGGCATCATAATCCGTAATAATTCTGTATTCCGTATTCCCTCGGACCGCGTTCGTGTTCGTATCATCGTACTATTACGTATTATTACGTATTAGGTTTACTTCGTCCGAGACTTTGTCGGATACGATATCCACGCTATCTTCCGGCATTTGACAGCGTTCGTAATAATTTCGATTCCGTATTGCGGTTGGCAACTATTCGGATTAATATGTAATAGTTTGATATTCGGATTGAACGGAATTTTTAATACATATTCTTATAATACTAGTTCTAACACCTCAGGGGAAATATTGTTTAGGACTTGTACAATTCTGGCCCGTAAATCATTTAAATTTCGTGGTCTTTCATGTTCATGTCCGTAAACAGTTTGTTTTATTTGTTAAATATTTGTTGGCATTTAAGGAACCGTTTATAAAAAATGGCCCAACGACGGAATTGCCTAAAATACCAACCCAAACATTTAACTTCTCGGGATACTGCGTACGCACAGGAATACTCAAGTGCTTAGACCAATAACGATATAATATTTCAATTCACACGTGCGCATTATAATTTATGGGCGGGGCGTCCCGCCTACATATTTTATTGCTACCCTATCACAAAAGACAGAGAATAACGCTCATAAGAGTTTTAAAATGACATATCAGTCTGGCAACTATGGATATAATATTTCTCTGTCAGTTCCCTTTACTCGAAGAGTTTATCCTTTTCTGTCTTTTAATGCTCGGCTTCGAAATCTTGGACTTTCCAACCCTGTATAAAGTAATATTATCCCATTGCCGCAAGTTAATGATAAGTTTTCTAGTTGTGTACTACAAGACCCGAGTTATTCTAGAGTTATTTGAAAAATTGATCACAGGGATTAATCCAATCAGAAGTAAGGTTATTCTTTTTCAATAAAAATTATAAACATATTATATTTATTATTTTTCAAATAACTCGAGAATAGTGGCTCGTTGCCGACCTTGTGCCGGGCTCTACTTATAAGTTATAACAATAAAGGGTATCCCCCATAAGTATGGTGAAATGCCCCCCTTTTTTTATTTTCTTCGCATGATGAAAGTGTTTCTTAGGGCTAATTATGAAAGGTAGACCGAATTTTAGGTCCAAAAAATTTTCCTCTCAGGTAGGTATGGAAAAAACCCTGTTTTTTTACGTTTTATTTTTTTTCTCGGTTTTTAACTGTCGAAAAAATCTGAATAAATTCATGAGTACAGAAAATATGATTAATTTTATGTAAAAAAATGTTCAAGCTCATTCAAGGTCATTATGACCTCTAAAAAAATTATTCAAACTTTAAAAATCCCATATCTTTTAACCATAAAAAGCTTCAGGCTCAGATGTCCATGAAACGACTTAAAACTACTCAAATGACTAAAAGGACTCAAATGACTTCAAACAATTAAAAAATATGTTCACTAGAAATAGTAAGAAAAAAAATTCCACTTATCGAAACTAGTAGTTTTTATATTATGTAATTGTTTGAAGTCATTTGAGTCCTTTTAGTGCAAGAAAGAAATCAGGACACTATAAAATGATGATTTTAAGCCGTTTTAAGTCGTTTCACGGACAAAAAATTGATTTTTCGCACTTTTGGGCATGACCCACCACTCAAAAAAATCTGAAAAAATTTGAGGTAGTAAAAACAGTTAAAAATACAACATATTAAAAATCTGAGCCTTAAGCTTTTTTTGGTTAAAAGATATGGGATTTTTAAAGTTTGAATAATTTTGTGGGGTCATAATGACCTTGAATGAGCTTGAAAAATTTAAAAATATTTTCTGTACTCATGAATTTTTTCGGATTTTTTCGACAGTTAAAAACCGAGAAAAAAAATAAAACGTAAAAAACAGGGTTTTTTCCATACCTAGCTGAGAGGAAAATTTTTTGGACCTAAAATTCGGTCTACCTTTCATAATTAGCCCTAAGAAACACTTTCATCATGCGAAGAAAATAAAAAAAAAGGGGGGGGGGAATTTCACCATACTTATGGGGGATACCCTTTGAACAAAATTAACAGCATTTATCAAAAATACGAACAGAATTTTTTACAGTGCATTTTTATCAGTCTATAAAGGGCCTCCGCAAGAAACGAAACGACCTACACGCTACATTTTACAAAGAGAATGCCCACGAATCGCGAAACGCCGCCAAGGGACGGGGGCGGGCGAACGTAATGCGAGAAAAAGCAACAAAAGATAAATCGCCTACCGCCTATGGGGCTTTGCGGCGACAGAAAAAGGATTTGTGTAGAACACAATTCTCTCAGCATTATGAAAATGTATTTATAAAAAGTGACGTCCGCGACAGGTAATCTCAAACAGTGTTGCGTGTCAATTATTTTTGACGACGACTAGCCCCCTTATCACTCTTTATAATTGGACGTGCCTAAAAACGGGCGACAATGGGAATAAATGACTTGGTGAGTCGAAATTCATTGTCTTCTACCTAGTTGTAAAAAACTAGATAATAAAAATGTGTACAGGTTCTGTAAGTAGTATGTAAGGGTACAACTTTAAGAAGTTTTCATGTGTAGAATTTATTTTCCCTAAATGGCTTTGTTAGTTAGATAGATACTCCGAAGATTTCCCTTTAATGTGAGTTAAAGAACTTTGAAAAGCATTTAATATCTTCGGAGTTATTAACGAGTTTTTGAAAACATCTCAATTCTACATCTTCAGCGAGGTGTGTAAATTAAGTAATGAGACTGGCAACGCCGCGCCCGATCTAGTACCTCTCCGAAGACGGGACTTGGAAGGGTTAACATGTAATGCACCTTCAGTACAAGTTTGAACTTTTTAGAGTCATCTGTTTAATCTTTGTGACCGTTTTTTTTTTTCGGTTTTAACAACGAGTGACATTAATTTTGAGCAACGGTGTGCTATCAGGTTTTGCTTTAGACTTGGACATAGCACAACGGATACTTTTGCAAAACTTCAACACGCCTACGGAGACAGTGTTTTTTCAAGAGCCCAGGTTTTTCGGTGGATTAAGGCATTCTCAGAAGGAAGAGAGTCGATTGAAGATGAACCACGCAGCGGAAGGCCTTCATCTTCAAGAACCGATGAAAATGTCGATATAATACGGGATCTTACGCGTTCAGATCGTCGGTTGACGACAAGAATGATCGGGGAAGAGTTAAATTTGAATCACACCACTGTTCATCAGATTTTGACTAACGAATTGGGGATGAAAAAAATCTGCGCCAAAATGGTACCAAACAACCTATCGCAGGAACAAAAGGACATCAGGATAAAAGTGTCTTGACAATTTGGAATCGATTGAAAATGATCCCTATTTTATGGAACGTGTCATTACTGGTGGTGAGACCCGGGTGTTTGAATACGACCGGGAAACCAAGCGCCAAAGCATGGAATAGCACACTTCAAGCTCTTCAAGACCCAAAAAAGCAAGAATGAGCAAGTCGAAGATCAATTGTCCACAAAGAGTTTGTGCCTCCAAGCCAAACAGTAAATCAACACTTTTACAGAGAGGTTTAAACGAATTTTTAGACAGTAAAAACATTCCTGTAGCTCCTCAGCCTCATTATTCGCCTGACTTAAGTCGTTGTGTCTTTTTCCCTTCTCGAGATTGAAAAATCACCTCAAGGGACGTCATTTTTGGACCACAGAAAACATTCAACAAGGGCTGTGTAACCGACCAGCTGAAGATTATTCCAGTACATGAATTCCAACACTGCTATGACGAATGGAAGAAACCTCTCCAGCTCTGTGTGGCTTCCCAAGGAAGAATTAAAAAATCAGTCTCATTACTTAAATTACACATCTCGTATTTCGGAGTTATTAACGAGTTTTTGAAAACATCTTAATTTTACTTCTTTAGCGATATATTTTCATACAATCGACATATCGCCTTCAACTTGGGTTTACTGGACGCAGAATTTCGCAGGCTGTAGTCCTTACTGTTCCTATCTAAAGCAAAAAAAAAAACAATACTGTAGTACAAAAATTATCATAATTGAAGCAACTTTCAAAAAGTGGGTGTGCATGACTTTTGTTGCTGACTATGGGTACTAGCAAAACGATAGGATATGTAATCTTATATTGTTGAAATTACATGAGAAATCCTATTTTCTAGCGACGTATAGGGTGTCCATTTAAAAATGTTAAGTATAACTTAATAATCCATACATTTTTGTACTTTTATGTTTAATCACACATTTTTTATTCTTGAAATTCATAATCTGTCTATTTTTTTCGGGGTTTAATCCCTCAACCCTTTAACGCCCGAGTGCACTGTCAAGAGACATGAACTTAGAGGCCCATATTACTGATAGAAAAAATAAAGAAAAATAAATATAACTTAAGACTAAAAACCATGGATTCCCATGTTTTCGAGGTCGCTCTTTCGAATGGAATCGTTAAAATTTGCAAAAAAACTGGGGTTTTTCGGGGTCGCTAATCACGATCCCGATATCAGAATTTCAAAATTCAGGATGGTAGATATGACATGGCGACCATATTGAAACAAATTTCGAAATCCTGAATTTTGAAATTCTGACATCGTTTATCGCTCAATTTTCTGCTCCACGATAACCCCTACTCTTATAAAGTTTGAGGCAAAATAACAGAAAGATTTGAAATTTGATTCGGGATGGTGGCTATATTGGATCCGCCATCTTGAATTTTGAAATTCTTACATCAGGATCGTGATCAGCAACCCCAAAAACCCCCAACGGACTAAAAATTTTTTCAGTGCATAAAAAAAAAAGGAAAAGATGGGGGGGATCGCAAAGAAAAAAATTTTTTTTTTTGTAGACCGTGTAATTTTTCAAAATTCTTCTTTTGCGTCAATGATCCCGCAACTGGTAAACAACGAGAAATATCACCCTTTGAATTTTGCCATATCTAGTTATTGTAACCTCAAAAATGAGAAAATTAAATTGTTCTCATTACGTTTCCTTCAAGTACATGTCTCGAGTGCACATTTATATTTATTTTTGAGTGGTATAAAGGACGATAACATGAAATTGCGATTTAAAAAAAAAAGAACCTTGAACAACTCGCATTTTTAAATAGTTTTTGTTAAAAATTGAAGGTTACATCAATTTTTTTGCAAATCTTAACGATTCCATTCGAAGGAATGACCACGAAAACATGGTAAGTAATACATGGTTTTAGTTATTTTTTCAGTCAGTACTATGAGACTCTAAGTCCATGTCTCTTGACAGTGCACTTGGGCGTTAAAGAGTTAAGTTGAAAGTAAACTAGCTCGTCTGACGATAATTGATTCGTTACCAACTTCGTCCATTCAGGCTTGACCAGTGTAAACTTCATAATAGCCTAATCCAACTATACGAAGTCTAATTAAATCACTTATGTAATTATCCATCAGATAATCCCCACTACAATGGCCGCTTTGATCTCTTTGACCGCCGCCTGACAAAATGATAAATTATCTCGTTAGCTGTAACCTCGTGTTCTGCGTTAGCCTCTCCTAGGAGGCACTAGAAAAACATCTCGACCTGTAACATGGTTTAGGTCCGATTTCTGTGACCACTAGCGCACCTACGCGGGTGCGAAACACCGAACACGGAAAACGACAGTCGACATGACGCTAAATTAACAGCGTTAGAGGAAAAATAGGTGCAAGTAAAAAAATGTAAGGTACCTACTCCTGCATGGATAATAGTTCTCGTAGTAATCGCCATCTCTCATCTTGCACATTACTCACTAGGAAAATTCGTGTTCACAAGACGCAAGACATATAGACGTAAAAAATGTAAGGTTTCAATATAGTACAGCCCTTGACGTTTAACTAAGACTTAAACTAAACTTAAAATAAGTTTAACTAAGAACTTAAGCCTTGACGTTGGAATTTAAAACTGAAACATTCTACCGCATTAACGAAGTTGATCTTCGAACCTAACATAACCTAACTTAACCTAATCTGAACTAACTTGACCTGACCTAATGGAATTTAGTCTTAAGTCCAATGTAATAGTTCGTAGGTAGTCCGAGATTCTTAAGTCTAACTTTCGATTTGATGAAAGACGTAGTTAAAAAAAGCCCCTAATGTTCTGGTAAAAAAATTGTTAATGCATTACTGACACTATAGATCAGTCGTTAGGTCATCGAAATAACGAGGTTAGGGCATTTAAAAATAATAACGTTTGGAAATTTTAAAATTTTTTAAGTCTGTGAATTTCTCTATAATCACAGCCCGATAAGATTTTAACCCAGAATATATATTCCCAAAGGTTTTTGATGCGCTGAATCCGAATCCGAGGTCCAAATCTCTCAATTGGCTCTGGTTTTCGAGATATATAAAAGTGGAAAAATATTGATTTTGAGATTATGTAGCATCGCAATTTTTTTCTCAAAAAACTATGAACACCATCTTAAAGTACAAGCCTTGCTCTTTTAAATGCCTTCGAGTTTGCTCAAATATATTTTTCTTTTCGTTGAGATATCGCATTTTGAAATTATTATGTTTGTGAATTTCTCTATATTTGAAAACCCATTAAGGACCACGTGTACATTAAACAGTTGATTGGTTTTTTTGTTAGGAAACACTGAAAATGTTTGAAATTCAATAGTAGGTCAATGTTTTCTTATGTAAAAAGACTTACTCGTTCAGAATCCAAGGTCAGATTATCAAAATTTTTCCAGGAAAATTTTGGAAATTGACCTGTTATTGAATTTCAAACATTTTCAGTATTTTCTAATCAAAAAACCAATGTACTGTTTCATGTTTGAGTAAACTCGACGTCATTTAAAATAGGGCAAGGCATGTACTTTAAGATGTTGTTCATAGTTTTTTGAGAAAAAAAAATTACTATGCTACATAACCTCAAATATAGGCAAAAATCGCCTTTTTTGCACTTTTAAGTTAGGATATCTCGAAAACCAGAGCCAATTGAGAGATTTGGACCTCGTTCGGATTCAGCGCATCAAAAACGTTTGGAAAAATAAATTCTGGTTTCTGGGTTAAAATCTTGTCGGCCTGTGTGATCATCAGTGGTGAAGCGTCCAATGCGTCCATTAAGGCCGTAAGGCGTAGTCTAACCTATATATTTTAGACTGTAACCGTCATATTTTTATTGCCACTTGCCAGATTTGCCAGACATCTTACACACAAACATTTTCTATTCACATTTCCATTAAGTGACAACCGGCAGTACATACTTTTCTCTTCATAAATACAAAAAATGTATTTTGCTGTAAATGTATTTTTGAATAGATCTGGAATTTCTTGACCGTTGATCAATTAACTGATAAAGTTTTTGTTTTTTTCCAACGTTTCGGCTTTATTCAGCCATCATCAGATAATATATTTTCTATTTTCTCTTTGAGTCGTGTCTATTGTAGATGTTTTAGTTCGACTCTTCGAAGTCGAACTGTTGTACATGTTTTAGTTCGACTTCCGCGACTTCGAAACAAAAACTGTTGTTTTTATAAACTGACCGATAATTCCTCACGTTTATCAAGTTAAATGAATTTTTGTAAAAATTGGCAACCTCCTGCTTCGTCTAGTTTAGGACAGCCCACCCTCATCTTAAATCGACACTCTGCCGCTGGTTACTAATAGAATCCCTACTCCACCCCCTCAGCTACGCCCCTGCCTCCCGGGGAAGAATCCGCAACCAAGCCGTGACTAAACCAGCGCTCCGCCGACTGCGTCCAAGTCGTGCCAAAATAATTTCTCATTTCGGATTTTTCCGACGATTCAATTTGCTTAATTACAAGCGATTCGCTGACTCACGTCAAAAGCATTCGGCGTCGCAAATACGTACGTTTAATGAATGCACCGCGACGTCAAAAAAATATAGTTATATATATGTATGTATATGCATATGCGCAACGAGGAACAGCGCGCGAGGGCGCGGTGCATTTTGCAAATTGCCCGGCAGCTGCGTTCCATTGTTTCATTAACTTGAGTTATGCATCGTGTCGGTCGGAATGTTGTTTTGATTGTTCTTATTAATTAATCCAATTTGTTTATGCGGACACTAGAGAAATTTTAGTTTCGGCTAGGAGTATTAACTAAGACAACCAAAAATTAAACATTAAAAATAACTAAAGGCATCAGTTCGATAGCGCAATGCAATAAGGGATGTAGAATACGTGATATCGTTCACGTCCATCGATCGAATCGACATCGGTCGTTTCGTGCTCGTGCACGAAAAATACTGCGTAAATAAATTAATCATAAAAATTCAGTCGGAAAATATAAAGGTGTACAAACAAGTTTCCGCCGTTTAACAAAAATTGGCGCCACCAATTGGCATGGTATGGTTAAAATTTGTCAGATGTAAACGTTATTATCGTAAGGTTGGACATCAGGCAACAACATAACCTTAAAATATTAGTGATTTATCAGTATAATATATTCTTTTGTGTGCGAAAATGTCGAGTTTTAAGCCGAATAAGCGTCATTTGCAGGAACTTTTGATTTACTTCTTCAATTTGAAGAAATCTGCAGCTGAGGCGTGTCGATTGCTTGTAGAAGCTGATGGTGAGGCTGCCTTAAGTGAGAGTTTCGTGAGTGGTTTCAAAAGTTTAAGAACGGTGAATTTGACATCGAAGATAAAGAACGTAGCGGAACGCCGAATGTGTACGAAGACATGGAATTGGAAGCATTATTGGATCAGGATTCATGCCAAACGCAAGAAGAACTTGCACTTACATTAGGAGTGACTCAACAAGCAATTTCACATCGGTTGAAATCATTGGTAATGATTCAAATACAAGGAAATTGGGTTCTATATGAACTGACACCGAGAAACGTTGAACGCAGATTTTTCACATGTGAAATACTGTTTGCCAGGCATAAACGAAAGGGTTTTCTGCACCGTATAGTCACTGGCGATGAAAAATGGATCCACTATAATAATCCAAAAAGGAAGAAATCATCGGGACCACCTGGCCATGCTTCAACATCTACAGCTAAGCCAAATATGCATGGAAAAAAACTCTTGTTGTGTATTTGGTGGGATCAGCTTAATGTCGTGTATTATGAGTTGCTCAAACCGAACGAAACCATTACTGGAGCTGTCTACCGAACACAATTGATGAGATTGAGTCGAGCACTCAAGAAATAGCGCGCCCACTACTACTCCAGACACGACAAAGTTATTCTTCTGTATGATAATGCTCGTCCACACGTTGCGGCGCCGGTTAAAACCTATTTGGAAACACTCAATTGGGACGTTTTACCCCACCCGCCGTATTCACCAGACATTGCTCCTTCTGATTTCCACTTGTTTCGATCGATTACGCATGAACTGTGTGAGCAACACTTCACATCATATATGAAGATACCAAAAATTGAGTCGATTCGTGGATAGCCTCAAAACATGAAGCATTCTTCCGACGCGGTATCCGAATGCTCCCAGAAAGATGGGGAAAATGTAGTGGCAAGCGATGGACAATACTTCGAATAAAACATTAGGTACCGTCCTTTCACAATAAATTCCCAATTTTTTATTAAAAACGGCGGAAACTTGTTTGTAAACCTTTATTTAATTACTGTAATTACATTTTTGCTTGTTTTAATAAACATACATAAGCATGAGGTGCGAGTACAATGAGTGAATAAAATTCAGAATATTGACTAAAAACATAATCCCCGATACCCACATAAATTTTACTTTCCCTTTTTCCATTCAGGGCACACTACTGCTTCGCGTGCAACATAAAACGTCCTATTTATTTGTCTAACGAAAGGGCAGAAACAAAAGAATACGGCGTATGACCTGGCAGGGGTGAAGTAAATCAACCCTTACAAATTGGATCATCCCACACGAGAGAATATGCCACAAACGCGTATCTTTTGTTTTCCTAGGAAACAGCAAAATCGACATAGTAAGCCGGCGCATTATTCATGACAGCACACGAATGTTAACAATATTACTGATATAGAAAAAAATTCAAAGAAAAAGCATCATTAACAAGACAATTTAATAACAAAGGGGCAATGGTGAAAAAGAAATGTAAAATTTATTCAAATTTTCAATATTTTCAAGCGGGCGTTGAAAAAAAATTCCCCTTATTTTTTTAACCCAATGCAGACAAAAAAAAATAACGCAGCAAGCTTGATCTTCTTTGGACAAACGAATGCCATGAATAAAATAGGAAAAGTAAAATCTGAGGATACCAGCCTCACAGCCCTTCAAAGTAAATATGTTTTAAACTTGAATGGATGGAGTTATTCTTCTAAAAAAGACCGTTAAACACGCATTAAAACTATCCATCGGCGGCGGCGGTACAGAAATTCTAACGGGATAAATATAGAAAATCACTTTAGAAACTAGTTTGCATACCGACGTGGCAAGGCGCAAAAATTCAATTAAAGTCTATTATCGATTTCCTGCATTTATAAATAGAGACCAGAAAAAGTCTATTTTGGAGCACGTACACGCTAGAAATTCAGCGCTGAAAATTTTCTGTTACATCATCGCGATCATAATTAAATTTGTCTAATTAAAATAAACAGCGATAGAAATCCAATTTGCTTTGTGAAATTAAATTTGCATACGTACCCGATGAGGTATAGTCCAGGCTAGATAGCTTATTTTTTTAAAAGAGTCCTGAATAAGGTTTCTCGGCGCGATAATTAGGTAGAAAATAGTAGAAATTGATTGTGTATGTTTTGGATATAATCGGTATGTAGGACCCTTAGTAAAAAAATCGATAAAAGTGCCGAAAACCGTTTTTTTTTGCGGATTAAGGGACGAAAAATATTTTTTTTTCGTAAAACAAAAAATAGCACATTGTAGCGCTTGAAAAAACGAGTTTTTGGTGATCAAAATCGGTTCAGAAGTTTTTGCACAAAAAAATAAAAACCGATGAAAAATGCCCATTTTTTGAAATCGAATTACAAGGGTTCTAATGGTCGCAGAAACTTCTGCTTTTGATGGTGCCTATCTGCAGTAAAAATTTCATGCAAAAATAATAAGAACTTTTTGCAGAAATCGAAAAAAAACTAAAAAAAGGCCTTTTCGAAAAACGGCCTGAACAAGCCGAAAAGTGGTCCTAGAGCATTTTTTTGGGCTTAAATTACTCGTCATTAAATTCCCTACAAATCCATTATCGTGACTTGTGGGAGGTTCCTTCAATTGGCTGAAAACGCGTTTGAAATTCAAGCGGCGCGTTGCTTCGAGCGCTCGGGTAAGCGAGTGAAGGGGAAGTGGACGCGTGGTAGGGGAAGCCTCTCTCTGTCAGCGCGTCTGCGGCGCGGCGGGAGAGGTTTCCCCCACCACGCGTCCACTCGCTTACGCACCACTTTTTAGTTTTTTTCGATTTATAAAAAAAGTTCTCAGTTAGGCTTCACCAAAAGCTACAATACAAAAGCAGAAGTTTCTGCGACCATTAGAACCCTTGTAATTCGATTTCAAAAAAATGGGCATTTTTCAGCGGTTTTTTTTTTTTGTGCAAAAACTTCTGAACCAATTGTGATCACCAAAAAACTCATTTTTTTTCGTTTTTTTGAAGCGCTACAACGTGCTATTTTTTTGTTTAACGAAAAAAATTATGTTTCGTCCCTTAATCCGCAAAAAAAACGGTTTCCGACACTTTTATCGATTGTTTTACTAAGGTTCCTACATACCGATTTTATCCAAAACATACACAATCCATTTCCACTATTTTTTTACCTAATTATCGCGCCGAGAAACCTTATTCAGGACTCTTTTTAAAAACTGAGCATTTTTCTGCTATATTGCCTGGCGTAGTATACAGAAAAACGCGCTGAAATGGCGGAAGCTTCGCGCTTTCCGTTTTTTCACTCTCGAAGTTCATCCGTTTCTCTCCTTGCGCTTCTGGAATTTCTGGATATAAATGTATTTTTAAATGTTTGAAATTCACTGTATTTCATTGATTCACGGGACTGATGTATTGCACCTTTAAATTATTTTATTTTAACGGGATATTCGAACATTTGGTGTTGAACAAAAGCCCATAAAAATGAAAATAAAGGTTAGTTCAGTCCAAAAACATAAGAAGAGTACACAAAACGGATGTTTAGGTCACAATCTTTAAATACACGAGCAGTTATCGTTGTAACAATTCTGTGAAAATGACTATTCTATTAAGGAATATATAGATAATGGAGAATGAAAATAATCATAAAAGATTGTTAAATAGTAGTCATAGTTTCAAACAAAGTCAGAAACCAAAGTATGTAATCCACATACTGTATAATCGTAATCGACAAATAACTCCATAACACAAGTGGGCATAAAATCAAATACCAACATCAGACCTTGAAATTCTTCTGCAGAAGCTAATAACATTGTCTATACAGATAGTAGACAAACTATGCTGATCCTAAAACGCCGCTAAAATCTATATTCAAAACGAATACAAAAATCGGACTCAACACCGAATTATTCAGTGTATAGTACTGAAATGTGATACTGACGTATTTTGGACAATGCAACAGCTGCGTTCATTCCGCAAATTAAACGAGAAGAACTGAGTAGTTCAAATCTGATGAAAATCTCTTACTTACAAATAAATAAATAATTGGTGGTGTTATACACTCAGTAGTGTTTACATAGGTCAAACGTACAATTTTATAAATAAAAATAACAAAAATACAGAAATAAAATACAAATAACACAAAGTACAAAATAAAAATGAATGTAAAAAAACGAATATCGATAAGGTTTTAGAGTTATCACAGGGTACTAAAAATCCAAAAGAAAGAAAATATAGAGGGTTTTCTGTTAGATTTTTTTTAAAGAATTGTTTGTACTGGTCAAAATTTAAGTTTCTAATCTCACTATATAGATGTAGGACGCCATAATAAGAAAATGGCAGACGGAATATTGTCATTGATAAGTTTCATGTTTTGTATCGAAATAATTTCGTCTGCCTATAAAATATATCTATTATAACTGTCTGCTAAAATTTTTTCACTCCTCGTCTGGGACAGACTGTATTACGTAATATTGCAATTGTTAAATTGGGATCGATTTCGATTTGATAGATCGAGTGGTTTTCATTCGCCTATTTGTCTGCCTTGCAATTTTCGTGACTTTTTCGATTAACGAAACATCCTCATGTAATCGGCAGACGGTTTACTCACGTTATAAGATGCACAATTTTTCGAACGATTTCAATTTACGTTCTTGAAAGAGATTTTCACTGGAAACTGTCTGCCGATAAGCTAGCGCTGGATTGTTTTTGCATGTATTTTCATATGGAACAAACGGCAGACGGTTTAAAGTTAGTTAAAAACATTGTTTTTTAAAGCGATTTGATAACGACACTGCGCACTGCGTATCACCTCTCACAGCGAGATATGTAACGCTTCTAATCGATAATAACCTCTATTTAATGCACTTAAAAGGGCAGACGGTATGAAGTCATGATACGAAATCTGTCAATGTCGCCCGGTCTATATTTATTAATTCCAAAGAGAAGGTCAGAACGAGTTAAAGAGCAATCAGTTCGCTGGATACGTTGGTATAAGTGTCACGATCTCCGCGTCCGGTCGCTATCTCATTTCCAGCCGATCTGGCGTAACGGGAGGCCCGTCTGTCTTCGGTTAAGGAAAACCGGGCCGGCCGACTGCTATAAATAGTTATATGCGCGATTTTTCCTCTACATTTACTCTTGCCGGTGGCTTTAACGACGCGTTGTCTTCCGACCGCCACTAATGAAGTTGTTAGCCGATCTGGCAGAGGATTTATCCGTGATTTATGGCGTTTGTTTGTCGCAGAGATGTATTTATCGCCTGCAGTAAATGCACTCTTTCGCGTGTTGCTGAGTACTCCACTGAAATTGTGGTATGTACATTCTGTTGACCGTAAATCAATGAAATTTAAATTCAAGCTGCTGCAGTGAGTTCTGTTGGCTTATCGAAACACAAGGACACTAGACACACACAGCGTGGTCAATTATTAAAAACCAGAATATCCATAATGTTTTTATTCGTTATCCTATTTAAATGTCAAAAGGTACCTACGCCACAGGTGACTGTATTTTTAACAGTAAAAATATATGTATGATATATTCAACCTAAGCCAGGCCTACCGTAATGATTTTTTGGGGATCGTATGTATATTGAGAAAGAAATTGTAGAGAATTGTAGAAATTTTGTAACAGAAAATCAACGACGCCATTGTGTTCTGTGTTCTTCAAGAAATACAAATATAATCCGTTCGTTGAAAAATTGCTCTTAAATCATGCAATGCATCAAGTAAGAGAAGGTGGCTAACTCTGGACTATTATAACATTTTCATTGATATATGAAAGGGATATCTGTTTTGGGTTGGACTTTTTCATATGATTCCTAATTTTTATTGAAACGTCTATACAGTGCGTCATAAAGTGACGCATAAATTCTTATTAGCTAAATACATATTATTGAAATTCCCGAGACAGGTCTTTTTGATTGCGACGTCTATATAAGACATTCCCCCTTCTTGTAATGACGCCACCACCAATTATTTTATGCGGGGTCCCACTTGAAAAAGTTTGGATGACCCTGGCCGAGCTGAGTCCAAAATGTATCACAAGTTGTTCAATTACAGGGTGGACAACAACTAAGTGTTTAAAAAATTTCATTAGAAAGTTATACGTTTCTGTATTTTTAGAAAACTCACAGAACAATTCATTTCAAAATCACGCAAACATCGCTTGACAGTAAGAAAAACGTTTCTTGCCTGATTCGATCTTTGAGCTCACGGATGTTCTCGGGTCTATTAGTATAAACTTTAGATTTCAAATAACCCCATAAAAAGAAATCTGAGTGGGGAGATCAGGTGATCTAGGGGGCCATTCCACTGATCCTCTTCTTCCTATCCACCGATCTGGAAAGGTTCTGTGTAAAAACTCGCGCACAGCTATAGCAAATGAATTGGTGTGAAACCAAATTTTTGTCTAAGTATATTTCAATATCAGGAAATAGCCGGGTCAAGTCAGGAATTAATGTATATTGTAAAAAATTCAGATACAATGCTCCTGTCAAATTTTCATCAAAAACAAGTATGGACCAACAATTCTATTTCTCACAATACCAGCCCACACATTGACCTTTTGTGGATGTTGCGTATGGTATTCTTGCATCCAGTGTGGATTTTCCTTGAGACCAGTAGCGGGTGTTTTGCGCCCGGCCGATAAAAAAAACGTTGCCTCGTCAGAAAATAAAATATTAGCAATGAAACCGTTATTTTGATTATTGTGGTCCATCATGTACTCGCAGAATTCAGTTCTTCGGTCAAAGTCGTCTTCAGCCAATTCATGGATGAGGGCGTACTCTATAGGGATGGTATTTTACCTTTTTAAAAATATTCGATACTGAAGACTTTCCAATATTCAAATCCCTAGATACTTGCCGTACTGTACAATGTGGATTTTCTAGTGCCGACAAAATTACGTCTTGTTGAACATTTTCATTAATTTTAGGTCTACCTTGCCTTGGTGCATCCCTCACGTGTCCTAATTCTCTGTATTTTCGCTCTATTCTGCTTACTGTAGATTGTGAAACAGGTTCACGATCTGGGTGCATTTCATGGAATAATCTACACACCTCTTGTTGAGTCCGCATTCTGTCGCCAACACCAATCATCATTAGAATTTCAATCCTATCCCTTTCATTTAAAGGCATTTTCAACAAAACGTTTTAAATAAATTAGATTTAGGTTTCACTTTTATTACCTAAAGCGTTAACAATACAAAAGTGAACTCTAAATAGCCGTTTTTAATATGGCAAAAAATGACAATGACAATCAAAAACAAATGAACAAAAAAATAACGAACCATGTATCGCGCCTCGCGTCATTCGCGCGTCTTGTCCAAACTGGTGTTTATTAAAGTAGTTGTAGTTTTTGTATCATATTAATTTTTAGTGCGTTTAATCAGCAATACATAATTTGTAATTTTTGTACTGTTGTCCACCCTGTAATAGATAGAAGCAACTTGTGATACATTTTTGGACTCAGCTCGGCCAGTGTCATCCGAAAATTGAAAAAAATGTAGTGTTCCATTTAAAAAAAATCGGTGGTGGCGTCATTACTCGAAGGTGGGACACCCTGTATATTAAATTAGTATGTGACAAAATAGTAAATCGCAATCAAAAATTGACCTGTCTCGGGAATTTTCAATAATATTGTTCATTTAGCTAATAATGAATTTATGCGTCACTTTATGGACGCACTGTATAAGAAATGATTATTTTATGCGCCAGTTGAAAAACTTGTGGATAATTTGTTATTAAACAAAATGTAAAAAAATCGCTAAATTTGTTTTAGACAACTCGAGAACAATTCATTTAGAAAAAGGTTGCAGAATGAAAAGGTTCAGGTATTTTAACATAGGACATTATGATAGGTTAGAAATTAGAAAAAAATTGCAAAAGAGTAATAATTGAAAAAAAAATACACAAATTGTTTTGACCACTTAGATTATGCATCACTACCTCAGATCATGGCTTAGAAAACTTTGTGATGTGATAAAACGACACATCAAATTTTATCAAAATCGATCTAATAGTTTTTGCACAATAATTACGCAATCCAGCCAACTTTTTTGAAAATTTAAAATCCGTTCATTAGAAGGTTTGGATTACAAAATTATTGAGCAAAAACTATCAGACCGAATTGGATAAAATTTGATATGTATTGTTTTACCATATCAAAAAGTTTTCTGAGCCGCGATCTGAAGGTCGTATATATACTCTAATTGTAAGTAAATTTAAATTGAACAAATTCAATTTAAAAATTATAAATTTAAAAAAAAAACTTGGTTTCTCCTCAATTTTTTTTTCAATTATTGCAATTTTTGCAACATTACAATTTTTTAAATTTATAACCTCACGCCCTATGTAAAATTTTTTTTTTCCCTCTCCCCCCCTTCATTTTTACCCCCCGCGTTTAAACAAAAAAAAAAGAAAAAAAAATTTTTTTTTTTTTTTTTTTTTTTTTTTTTTTTTTTTCCGGGGTTTTTTGGAGGAAAAGGGAGAAACTGATATTTTACATTTGTTTTCGGTAATAACAAATTTTCACAACTTTTTAAACTGGCGCATATCGAAATTATTATTTCTTATGGTATTCAAGGGACATTTCAATAAAAACAAATTCTGCTCCAGGAACTAAACCTATCAAATCCGAAATTTTTTTTTGTGGCTGAAACCAACCGAATTTTTAATTCAGAAAAACTTTCTACCGGTAGATCCCGGTATTTTGTCAATCTATTTTTTCCCGAATATTTTGAATATTAACGTTGAAAACCATCCCAAAAATGGAAGAATTTGTGTTTTTCAAGAACGTATAACCAGACATGCCATTTCCGAAGCACAAATTTTGACAACGGGATCGTATTCAGCGCTTATAAAAAAATACTTGGGAAAGGACATGTCTAGTTAAGAAATGATTAATATTTAAAAAAATATATTTCGCTTAAAAACGTATTTTGACAACAAAAACCGGGATTTACTAAGAATCCACGCAGTAGAAGTTTTTCAGTTAAAAATTCGGTTACAACACAAAAAAATACTTCTGATTTGATAGGTTTAGTTCCTGGAGCAGAATTTTTTTTTGTAGACCAGTGTAATGGAGAAAATCCAAACTACCTCATTTGAAACCAGATAGCGCCTGGCCTAGGAAGGTTACCTCTATGTTCAACTAATGCAGTGGCGGCTGGTGATAAAGGGCACAGGGGCACTTGCCCAGCCCAAATTTCAATATAAAATATTTCTTTTGTGTTAATTTACTATAAATTACTGTTACAATAATATCAATTAATTGTATACGACAAACTATTCATATTCTAATTATTATTCCTTTTACACCACAAATAATGATTTTTATCACATTTCGTCGGTTCGGAAGAAAAGGGTTACATCTCAAAAAAATAGTTTTCTGTTTCTTCACATTGCAACAAAAAAAGTTTTCTAAAAAAAAAAAAAAAGTTATAGGAAACGCTATGACCAAAAATTGCACACGTAACACAAGGATATGTCAATATCATAAGTATTCCCAAAAAAACCTTCATCCGCGAGCCAAACTACTCCAAAAACCAAAATACTCCTATGAAAACAATAGTCTAATAATAATACAAAAAGAATTGATTATAATTAAATAATGAAGAAATTAATTCAAAAGTTAAATGCTTCCTGTAAAAAAAAATTTTTGAGTGAACTTTTTTCCGACCGAATATAATGACAGACTATCGATCGAGCACCGAGTCACCGTATCCAGAATTCCTCGCGTCTTGCTGCGCGCGGGGGCACACAGTTTCCCAGTCCTCGTTTTTAATCGGGCTATTTCGGTGACTGGTAAAGTTCGGCGACGATTGCAGACAGACGTCGTTAAATCGGTCGAAAATCAGCTGAACGGGTGACACTTGTTGAGTGACCTTTTTTTAGCGTTATTGTTTATTTTCTTCGCTGAGAAGTGTGTTTTTACTGTTTTTGATTGAGAAACGTTTCAAAATGAATTCGGTGGACTTTTTATTGACTAATAAAGATATTACATACGAGATCCGAACTGAAATTAAACGGTTAGGAAGGCCGATACCCGATTTGATTATTTCCAAAACAGACGTAGGAAAATCGCGAAATTATTCACGAAATTTTAATAGTAGTGTCTACGACAGATTTAAGTGGTTATATGGGTGTCCTAAAAGAAACAAACTGTTTTGTTTTAATTGTTTAGTGATGAGTGGCAACCAAAGTGCATGGACTCAAGAAGGGGTGAGTGATTTAAAACATTTAAATGAACGAGCTAAGAAACATGCTAGCTACAATGAAAAACATTTACATAACATCTTAGATTTTAGTGTGTTGGGAAAGGTAGACATAAGGCAACAGCTTGATAGTGCTTATCGTGAAAATATAAGACGTCACAATGAAAATGTGGACATATTTTAAACCAAATAATTAATTGTATTAAATTTTTGTGAACATTAAGGACAGGCGAGCTGATTTCCTCTACAAATAACGGTAAGATACCTATATCAATCTTTTTCACATGTCGCCACCCATTATTTTAATATGTTTATGCCATCAATATTCGTGATTAAATATTATTTCAAAAAAGCTACCAAATCCCAAAAATTATTCTTGTGAAAGTCTATATTTTTGTATTAAAGAATTTTTCATTGAAATTCTGAAGTGTCAGTAAAACGCATGACCTTGAAAATTTTAAAAATGTTTTGCCTGCAGCGCCATTGGTAGCTAATGAGTAATCCTACTGACACACCCTGTGCCCACCCATGTAACACACCCACGAGCCGCCACTGAACTAATGTAGCAGTTATAAAATATCGACACATCTATTTAAATTATGCACAAATGCACTAACCCGATTATAAACTTTGCACGATGATAAAATTATTAGACCGTCAAATAACACGTAGCACTATGTGTGATATTCATCCGTGTATGTGGTTTGTCCCTGTGTCTGGAAGTCAGTTAAAAGAATAAACAATAGCGAGTTCTCTGCCAGTTAATAATATTTACATGCACGCCAATAAATATGTTCGCTCCTAGTATAAAACTAGACGCGCAGAGCAAATAAATCGCTGCACACTATGCGTTATTGTGTACTCTTTTAATAAAGCGGCATTTTATGGTGCCATAAAATGTAATTCATTGACAAAATATTTAAATTTCCGTACTCACATAGCGACACGGTGTAATCCCAGCTCTCGGAGTCGTTCTTGTGGACATTCAGTTTTTCTGGCTGCAACAAAAATAAATCATGTTAGTGACATTTCAACATACACTATTAATATCACGTAACATACGGTTTTAAAAACGAGGGAAAAATAACTCTCAAAAAATACTGTTCAATAATTGCAACTAACATGGATTGATAAACATATAAGAAAATCTGAGTACGGTCCTGTTCCTCCTTATCTACCACGAAGAATTAAACGTGCCCCGAAAACTAGTCTCGAAAAGATTGCCCATCTCCGCAAAGCTAGTCCAAAAAAATAGAAAACAAGGACTTTTTAAAATGTATTAAAAATATTCTAGTTGGATTATTCTGTCAGAACAATAATATACTGACAATCATTGATGGGCGATGCAATTCTGAAATGGGTGTTCAATTTGCTCTTGAAGTGTAAAAAAAATACATACCTACATACCTATTTATATTCTAATTGTAAGACCATGAAGACAATTCTTAATTGAAATTCTTGATTACTCCGAGAGCTATTATCTACGCGGGTTCGAATCCCGCCTGTGGAAATTACCAACTGTTACAGGGTTTGGTTGTGTGTTTACTGTTTACTTATATGCGGCCGGGGCAGTGCACGCGACTGTGCACTGTCTGTTTACTGTAATAAAAATATACAGGCGGCGCGTTATAGGAATAGTGTACTTGTATGTAGGAATAGTGCTTATCATTTCTAAAAATAAATTAAAAAACCGTTTCCCTACCATAAATTTTACATATGAAGTGGAACACAATGAACAGCTACCATTTTTAGATATAGTAGTTTTTAGAAATAGTGAAAATAAGTACCGCGACTCGTAGATAAATTCCCAACAATTCACACCATCCTTCTTAATATAAAATGGCAAGTTTCAATTTTCTAATTCACCGTTTGTTAAGTTTCCCCTCAGTAAAGAGAGGTTTGAACATAATAAAAAATTAATTAAGAATATAGCTAAGAATAACGGTTACTCAGTGCATTTAATAGATAAGTACGTTAATAAGGAAGCATACATTTAAGAGAACCCTGTACAATTCCACGACTTTTCGTAGAGATACTGACAATTCGAAATTTGTTTCGTTACCATATGAACCTAAATTCATGCGCAGACTAGATAAAGTTTTTAAAATATTAATATCAATTTGGTTTATAATTCTGGAAATAGACTACAGACGCTTTTGGGCAACCCCAAAACAAAATCGACAATAACGAAAAGTCAAGAATATACGAAATAAGTTGTAAAGACTGTGATCAAAAGTATATTGGACAAACAAAAAAGATCTATTTTGGCTAGATTTAAAGAACACATGACTCATTTGAAATATGGCAGAACGGAAAAATCTTGTGTTGCCCAACACGCTTTTGACAACAACCATAGGATAGACAAATATAATTTAAAATTAATTAGAAATGTTACAAACAGTAGACAGTTGGATACTTTTGAAAGTTTAGAAATCATTAAGTCTAACAGTAGTATGAATAAGGATAATGGTCCGATACCCACCAGTGCACTGTTTGCTCTGACAAACAAAGACATGTGTTACGTTTCAGTGAACCGTGGCAACAAATTAAGTATAAATAGTGCAAGTCTGTAGGTTAGAATTTAGTTTTAATCTTCTCCTGAATATGCCAAATTAGTTGGTGAAACGCGCGTCAAGAAAAGTATAGTAGTTCGGTGTTTCGTGGAAAACATCCAGTTTTTTATTTATACGCCGAAGGTTCCAGTATCCATTCCAAGATTTCTAAAAATGTTGAATTTTAACATTAACTATTGTTGACAATAACTCTTAATGCCTCAAATTTTCCGTCGAATACGAACTTGTCAAAGCAAAGAGAAAACTTTCAAGAAGAGGTAAACAAACCAAGTCCCTCGCCTGTAAAAGTTTCCAAGCATCTAAGAGCTTGTTAGGCAAACGCTTCAGGCACAAAAAAGGGCTGATTAAAAGGATTAACCGTTTACGTTTGGAATTTATAATTCCAGTAATTAATGAAGAAAATCATCGTCTGTCGCCCAGCAAATATGTAACGCTAAAAATTAATTATACCTAACTAATTTTAATAAAGTTTATGTTTTCATTTGTTTGCCGGTCTTTTGCAGTACAAACACTTTAATTATATGGTAGTATTTCAATATTTTAATATTTACACAGTGTTCATAATATTTACATGGCTGCTATTATTCATAAAAACGTTAATAATATTTACAGTCATTAACAATCACTAAAAATACATGTAGTATCCATGTTCGTATTTTGAGAGAAAAATGATTTTTGATTCATCCATAGTAAAATCCAATATGAAAATCGAACAGTTTCTAGCGGCGTCCAAAAATATTTAAAACCTCAAGGATAACCGAAACGAAACAAGCAAAAAGGATTAAGTATACATGTTTTCTGTCAAGCGGTAGCACTTTATGAGATAACTCAAGCTTCCTTCTGTCACTTTTACTCATAAACCATGCTACTCTACGACAGATAACTCCCTTGCACTCGCATCCACTTCAAATGATGATTAAGACAAATTGGTCCGCGAGTCTTAATAAATTACGGCAAAGTACAGGGTGTTTGAAGAGACATAGAACAAAAGACACAGTTAATGAAGTTTTATAAGTCTCAGTTATTATTACTATTACATATGTATTGGAGATATAAAGACGCCTCCGTTTTCGTTATTTTTATTCAATCCGTACTTCAGCCTCCCACGAAAAAATCCATTCGAAGACAGAAAGCAAGTTCCCCCTCAATAGAGATTTGTAGATTAACAAGGCATGCTTTGAATGCTTGATCAGGGCCCAGACCTTTTTAAATTCCTTCAGTAAAGTGGATACGTCAGGGAAGTTTGCAGTTCTACCGATGCACATAAAATGGCCGCATTGAGGGAGAACTCTTGTTTATGGATCAAATCGAATTATCCTCGTCAAAGATTTACACAGAGGTCGTCGTCGGTGAAGCTAAATTATTCAACAAGTTACCTATAAGAACTTATTTATCAAGTTATTAATAGATCAAAATGCGATCACGTGGGTCAAAACGTACAAAAATATCAGTAGACACGATACCAGCTTTCAATTCCAATTTCGATCCAAGTGACCATCTGTAATAAATGGTGGATCACCACTTCAAATTGTGGTGATCCACCAATCTTCTTGGTCAAAACATAAAACCTGTGGCACAACATTTGTCTGAGGCCAACCTAATACTTTGCATCTGGTGGAACTATGAAGATGCGATTGAGGTATATCCTGAGAATTGACCGTCACAAACAAGCCTTATTATCAGTACCTTGGTACCTCAACCATACCCTGCTATAACGATACCCTCGAAGACATGAATGCTACAGATAGACAATTCCACTCTACATGTTGTTCAACTAACCCTACAGCAATTGGTAGAACACAATGACATCCCACTTGATGATTATCCCACTCCGGTTATGGTTCTGACTTGGCACCATTGGATCGCCATCTGGTTCGACCAATAGCTCAGTTCTTGGACGAACTCTACCCTGTCTTTGGGTAGTGTGTCGTTAGCTCTTTGATTCCAAACGACAAGTGGTGGCAACGAAACCCTAGACAATTTAGCTGCTAGATGGATAATATACAATACAATAACAATAATTTTTATTTTCTATTTGATACCTCCTTTGAAATATTAAATAGAAAATTGAAAATGTTCCACCTCGATACATCTAGTTACTACTTACAGATATATCAATATTAGTTCTATCTGGCGATAGAAATATGTATGTTTATATGTAATTATTAAACTGAGAGAGACAACACGTGTTTCGCCAACCATGTTGACATCATAATGAGATGATTCAAAATTGTTAAACTTAAACCATTCATCTTCATGCGTTCAAGTAAAAAGTAAACGCAGCAGATGTACTGCCTGCAAAAATACCATAAATTACCGCGGTAGACATGACAAATTCGCGAAGCGACATCTCTGGCGCAAGATAAAATAACCTGTCGCGACATTAATCACTATCTGCATATACGAAACACGTAATGCGTTGCTGCATCTATTTGTTTTCCCCTACGTTCGCGTTAAATGATTTATAAACGGTTGCATTCTTGAAATACGTATATCCGCTACCGCATAGATATCGGGAAGCGCACGCAATGATTAATACCACCTGTACAATTCTTTACGGCCCAACAGATGAAATACGACGGCGAAATTTTGGGCCAACTTTAACTTCGAAGCGTCGTCGCTCCCATGCTGACGTAATTTCTTCAACAAAATTGATGTTGTTTTCATTGCATGACGAAGGTACGGAGATGCTACAACGTCTATTTTATGTGATTTTTTTCTCCTTCCTTTGAAAAGACGTTGCAAATAGATGATGACAAAAAGGTAATTTGTGCAACTATGAAATTATTTTTTCCCTATTTTTCCAGATGGACTCGGTAAATAGAGAGGTCTCTTCTATGGGAATTATTTGATTCGTTAAAGTTGCACAGATTACCTGTAACAGTCTAATGCTTATAGTGTTATCCTCCAAACAGTCAGTTCTCTGTGACGCTACTGTTGTGACCCCCAGAGAGTGGTTCCTCAATGTTTTCAAAGGGGGATTTGAAGACGGACGACTTGGAGTGTGCCAAAAAGAGTTCATGCATCATCAGGAAAACTTTCTGAGTCATACCACGCATCAAGACCTACTTACAACCCCTTAGGGCAGCAAATTTTCAGGGGGTGGGTTGGAGTTGTAATATCGGCCATCCGCAGTGTGTTCCGCCAACTTCAAGAGCTTTCAAGTAATGTCATGACATGAATTTGAGACAAAATGACATCCCACGCATCCTTCCACAGGGGCGGAACCAGAGTTCAAGAGGGCTTGAGTTGTCAAAGGGTGAAAGTGAGTTGTGGCACCCCACACCAATTTATTAGGCAGCATTAGGATCAATGGATTCGCCCAAGAGATGTCAAACCACGCAAAACCCTGCGTAAATGCAAAGGTGCGGCTTAGAGGGGTCCGGAAATGTTTTGAAGAGATGGGGCAGCGACCAAATACACAGAACTTATTGAGAAGGTCTTAATGAGTGCCGAGATGGAGTTTTTACCCGAAAGCGTCCTACTTAGTCGATCCTGTAGGTCTGAAATTGCCATCAAAATCTTGTGAATTCAAATTTCGACATGGGGTTGCTTTTTAGGGTGTGAACGGCGAACCGAAGTCACAGCGTAGCGACTTCGGGCCATTAAAACCAACCCTACAGGCTACCGAAAATTAAAAACCGCAAGTTTCTAACTCGAATAGAACTCAAATGGCGCTAATCTAAAAAGATTTACGCTAATTTTGACGAGCAGTGTATTTAATTTTTTTATTAACAAATACTTACATCCTAACAAAATATAACGTGCTTAAGGTATTTTCACGAGGTCTGTGAACACCCTGTATAACGTACCCGATGTTATTTCTCCGCCTAATGTACGAAAAGGACTTCCTAACATCATTTTACTTTACAACATAGTTTTATTTCGAACAGAAAACAGAGCTGTTGACATACCGTTACCCGCAAAGTAAAAACAACAAAGTTTCGCAGCGGGCACACCAAAACTATGTAGAACACGTGTGTTCAGTTAGGCTTTTCGTCGAATACGCATTTCGGAGTGTGTTGCGTGTTAACGCCTTATCCGACTCTAATTTATTGAGGCACTGACAGCTACTCCACTCGCTGACGTAAAAATGCTGTTAACATTGTTTTTTTTTTTTTTTTTGTTAGCACGTATACTAATCGATTGCATTTTAACACTCAATAAAAATTTGAGTGATTTGAGTATCGCTGACGTAAAAATGCTGTTAACATTGTTTTTTTTTTTTTTGTTAGCACGTATACTAATCGATTGCATTTTAACACTCAATAAAAATTTCGCTTCGCTCATGTATTTACAGAAAACGGAAATTTTGTAATAAGTTCCCGAACCATTTAACAAGAGGAAATTAAAAATTTTAATTGTTAGTTTAAAACGTTTCCGGTAATTACAGTTTTGTAAAATCCAAACCCAGTATAAAAAACAAAAAAAAATGAGAAGCTACATATACAGGGTGTCTACTTTTATTTATAATAATAATAATAATAATAATAATAATACTCACCCTATAATTATTTCGAAGAGTAACCCCTTAGGTCCTCTCAGGGACCTGTGCGGGAAGGAGTGGCTATTATTATTATTTGCCATGGCGCACTGGGAGCGACTTAAGCTTATTTCGGTAACGCATTTGCTTTACAGTTCTGAGGAAACCCAGAAAACTCAGAACATTACCAAATCTAGGGCATGTGCGGTTGGATTGGCATCTATGCATCCACACCTATACACTAGTGTATTAGTGGTTGCATATCAAGCCCGGACGGAGAAAGCGAGACAATTAAAAATCGCTACCCCGGCCGGGACTTGAACACCGCACACAGAGGTATCACGACTGGAAAGACGGTGCTTTAACCCACTCGGCTACCCGTGCCCCTAATTTAAATACAAATCCATACATTCCTCATTCTTCAAGATAATCGATAAAACTGTTTTTTTATATTCTAATGAGCATCGAAAACTACTTTTTCTAACCCTATCGTCGCTTTCAAGATGCAGCCCCAATGACCTTCTACGATTTTTTTATAACCCCGAAATTCAATATAATCATCTAGCGATTTTTTTATTCAAAATGTAAATATACAGGATGTCCCATTACTAAGAGACTACAGTGAAACTACAGATTCTTTGGGTAAAACTATTATTATTTAACCAAACTTTAGTCCAACTTTAGTCCAAAAGTTATTGATGATCAAGATACAGGGTGTCAAAGTTATAATTTTATTTTCGACTAACTTCTTCGACCGTAACTTTTTTTACAAAATTTTGTGGGTGTTTTTTGAAGAGGAATTTTAATTTGTCAATCATTTTGATATAAAATGGTAGAAGGCCCTCCTTCTGCAGCATTCTGAATACATAAAGAAACTGTGTAAGTTTTTAGCGTCTTAGAATATTTGTTTCTATTGAAAATATAGATTTTTCCGATTGGCCTTTTATTGATAGAAAAGGTATACCTTTTTATTATGTCGCTCCGAATGACCGTTTTTGAGATAATTGCGTTTAAAGTGTACAGTGCAAAAACCGATTTAATTCATTATTGTGAGGTTTACAATTAATATCCCATTAACGATGGGACATGGACAGCTGACGATTACAATCACTCAAAATAAGACGATTGACATAAACATGCTACGTAAAATGTTTTTCGTTTCCGAAATACAGTATGCTAAAGTTGAAGATTGAAAAAATACTGATAATATCTTTATTAGTACTTTTTCGATCTTTTTTTCGATCATTCAGCTTATACATACGACCTTCAGATGACAATGACTCAGAAAACTTTGTGATGTGATAAAACTGCCAACTAAATTTCATCAAAATCGGTCTAATATTTTTTGCACAATAACTGAATTACACCCTTTCTGGAATCTGCCCTTTGTGAAACAACGTGACTTTTCCAAACTTTAAGGAGTTTGGTCGCCGAGGTGCGGGGCAAGGGGGAAACTCCTATCTCTTCCATGTATAAGAAATCGGGGTTCCAACTTGCAAAAGTGAAATGTTGATATCATATTTTTTTAATTTAAGATTTAACTCTCTGCAGTATGTTTGTAATGCACGATAAATTAATTATTTATTATTATATATGTATGTACCAAGTTTGGACAATGAAATAATTTATTCACCGCGTTTTTAAAACTCGATTTATAGTCGGAAAGTACGGCAACGCTGAACGGTTTGAAAGGTTTCCTTTCAGCAGATGGCTAGGCTACTCGGCGAAAACTGTTGACAGAAAGTAATTCTAACCTCAAAAAGTTTGTCGGTAATGGTTCGACCAAGCGGGTAAACTCAAATGAGAAATCTGATAGATTACGTAGGAAAGGTCATTTTATTTCGGCAAAACACTACTACGGAGAGTGCAATGTAGCGTTGAGGCAGGGAAGAAACGCAAAAAGGAACAATTAGGAGACGCGGCGTTGCCACGTCGACAGAGCGCCAGCCCGATTGCGTGGAACACTCAACATTAACCCATTAAGGCCCAAAGCCAAACATTTTATAAAACTCAATTTCTGTTAGTTTTAGGATTACTAGATTTAATTTAGGAAGAAACATTACATTTTTTAACTTTAACCTGTTTTTGAAAAAAAAATATGGTGCCGTACTCAAATGAGTACATTGGGCGTTAACACTATAAAAACAAAGTTATTATGACAAACATTTATTTTTATTCGTGAAAAGATAAACTATTGGGATGTATGATATAGTTCAAAACAGTTTCTTCCCACATAGTGGCAACATTCTACATGACCATCTAACCCGGTGACATAGTGTCACATCTGAGTTGTTTCTCAAGTTTTTCAAAAAATAAAAAAAGTCACTCTAATGTAAACACTTCACTTTACAGGTTGTAATTATAAAGTAACCAGATCTTTGACATATAGAAATTCTCAGTATAATTCAGCCCTGTGGAAATATATGGCCCTGGGAGTAAATGTAACTGTACTCAATTGAGTACAGCGGGCGTTAATGGGTTAAATTGGTAATTGCGTGCAACACAGCTGGTCAATCATGTCCATGTAAATCTATGTTCTTCCTAGACGTTATTGCTATGCGTGTACAAAGTTTCAGATTTTTCTAATTATTCAAAACATAGTTTTTATCAAATTCAATAGCTACATCCATAAAAGCCCATGTTAAATTCCTTTTTTTTTTCTCTCAAACCAGATGGTGAAAAAGTCCCAAACAATTCTGAAGATAATTTTATTACTTGAAGAATATATGTATATCAACAATTTCATCAACTTTTAATTATTTTTGCAATTCGAGACGAACCTCCTTAAAGAGCCATCAAAAAAAGCATCGAGCAACCTGCTTTTTTTTATGTATAAAAGAGGATTTAAACTGTCGACCTTTTTTTGAAAATTTAAACTCCGTTTATTAGGAGAGGACACGGAATATTTTAAAGTTATAAACATTTCACATAATGACACTTATGACACTTTGGCAAGGGGTTTTATTGTCACAAGGAACACCTTGCGACAATAGTCTGTAGAAAAAAACAATTAATTTACTTTTGACAGTGGCGTAGGTTGTGGGTAAATAACCCTTTTATCCCCGAGTATCCGAGTTCCTCCTAGGACCCAAATGGGCATTGCTCCTTTTTAACCGACGGCAGCTGGTATTTTGCAATTTTAGACGTTCAATATCTAAGCGGAAACTGTCCCGAAAAATGTATTATGCGATGAGACAGACTACACTTTTAAATGCGTTTCGTCCTTGCAGCTTCAGAAAAAGAATATCCGGAACACGTGACGAATTTCCTTTTGATGTTTCGCGGTTTTCGCGCGGTGTGGGCCGCGAATACCGAAGGTATTACATGAAACGTAATTCGTTTAATTAGCTACGTGCGCGTTTATTTTGAATTATTCGGCGTACAACTGTTGTTTAGTTCGAACGCGTGTTTTTGCTGGCGTCGCGCCAATGACAACACCGCATCGGTTATGAATGATAATGATTTATATAAAACCCGTTAATTAAGTATTGAATGGGTCCGCGATCCATATCTACGGACGTTAGGTCTATTTTTAAAAGGAAATTTTAATGAACAACTTGTGGTACATTTCAAAAACTTCATTGTTATGTACATAACATATTAGATACGGTTGGCAATAGTGAAAATATTGTGATGAAACACACCATTTTCTATTTCGGACTATATTATTTTGTTAATATTTTCTCTTTGTTAATAATGAATATTTTCTTACATAAGATTTATAGAATAGACGGTATCTGTTTTCAAATCAGGTAGTTTGGACTTTTTCCATATAATCCCTAATTTTTAATGAAATGCCTGTGGAGTATCATATAAGAAATAATAATTTCGATATGCGCATGTTTTCGCTGGCGTCGCGCCAATGACAACACCACATCGGTTATGAATGATAATGATTTATATAAAACCCGTTAATTAAGTATTGAATGGGTCCGCGATCCATATCTACGGACGTTAGGTCTATTTTTTAAAGGGAAATTTTAATGAACAACTTGTGGTACATTTCACTTCATTGTTATGTACAAACATTAGGTTGAATAGTGAAAATATTGGATGAAACCTTTTACTATATTTGTAATATGTAAAAAAATCATAACAGCCTCCTCTTAGTATTTGCGCGGGCGCCGCCAGACACCCCGCGGCCGCCCGTGCTTAGATTTTGACGTGCTTTCTGGCACTGCGGGCAGAATGTGAACCTCTCTATATTTGTTAATATTTTAATAAAAATTCAAATAAGAATAAGGTGTTTAATAGTTTAATAATTAGAGCGAGTATCATATAAGAATATAATATGCGCATGTTTTCGCTGGCGTCGCGCCAATGACAACACCACATCGGTTATGAATGATAATGATTTATATAAAACCCGTTAATTAAGTATTGAATGGGTCCGCGATCCATATCTATGGACGTTAGGTCTATTTTTAAAGGGAAATTTTAATGAACAACTTGTGGTACATTTCACAAACTGCATTGTTATGTACATAACATATTAGATACGGTTGGCAATAGTGAAAATATTGTGATGAAACACACCATTTTCTATTTTGGACTATATCATTTTGTTAATATGTTCTCTTTGTTAATAACGATATTTTCTTATATAAGATTTATATAAGATTTATATAAGATAGGCGGTATATATTTTCAACTCAGGTAGTTTGAACTTTTTCCATATGATTTCTAATTTTTATTGAAACACCTCTCGAATATCATAAGAAATGATAATTTCGATATGCGCCAGTTGAAAAAGTTGTGGAAAATTTGTTATCAAACAAAATGTAAAGAAAAAACATTATATACTCGGTGTCAATTTGAAAACGAAGAGCATTTAATATTGCCTAAACTAATGACAGTATCAAAATTTGCCGAAACACGTCAATTTACATATCAAGGGGGGCAACTTCTTATGAGGCATTTGTTGTCGTATTACTTTCAATCCCCTAACCCCCAGGGCACCTACTCCTAAAATTTTAAATGGCAACCCCTATTTATTTTGCCATTTTTGTGTTTCCTGTACAATTCTAGATGTACAAGTCCCATATTTATTTTTTGTCAAAATTGAGGTAGTTAACCTCAATGAATGTATGGAATGTATTTAATTTCAAAATTGAAATTGTTAATGCAACTTTTAAAAGTATGATAATGAAATACTCAAATTCTTACCTTTATAATTACTTTATTAATTGTTCAAAATGGGTTCCATTGTTTTCTAAGCACAAGTACAGCCGATATTCAAACTGTTCGCGGACGTGTTGAAGAGTTTCAGGTAAAATAGCCCTATATTCTTGTACAATTCTTTGCTGCAGTTATTCAATTGAATCTGGTTGAGTTTTGAATACAACTGATTTCAAGTGACCCCATAGGAAAAAATCGAGAGGTGTCAGATCTGGTGACCTAGGTGGCTATTCAATGGGTCCTCTCCCACCAATCCACTGCTCCGGATAATGATTATCCAACCACACTCTTACTGGGCGTACATAATGAGGAGGTGCTCCATCCTGTTGGAAGTGCAGCAAATGTTCATCTAGAGCAAGATTTCTATTGGCGTCTCTTTGATTTTCGACCTCATGAATTATAGGAGGCTCTATAGCTCTGTCTAACATTTCGGCATAGATTTCACCATTTAGTTCACCACGAGGTTCGAAGACGGCCAAAAAATTTAAATTATTGCGTGTTTTGTAGCGGTGAAATGTAAATAATCGAAAGAATTTGGTACCTAGTTTTTCAACATATTTTTAAATGAATGGATGTGACTGGCATGACGGGTGAATTTAAACGTTGCATTATGTCAATTTAGAAAATAAATACATTTCACACATTGGTGAGGTTAAGTAGCTTAGGTACAATTTGGAAAAAAAAATAATGGAATGTATCTAGCATTGTACAAGAAACTCAAAAATGGCAAAAGAAAGAGGGGTTGCCATTTAAAATTTTAGGGGTAGGTGCCCTGGGGGTTAGGGGGTTGAAAGTAATACGCGAACAAATGCCTCAAAAGTTGTTCCGGAGCCGGAACTATACAACTCTCCGATAATTAAAGTATAAACCGTATTTTTTAGGCGCACATCTCTTGCCCCTGTATACCCACGTCACTGACCGTGCATGGAATGCCGTCCCGAACGAAGTCCCGTGCGGGAACCCGGAACACCGTAATACAATTTCTCCGCAAGACAGCGAGCCTATTCCGATAATTACAAGTGTGCCTTTTGTTTTCCACCTGCCGTAGGTGTAAAAAGGGTCGATCGCCGCATTGAAAACAATTTTTTTGTCGCGAGTGACTAACTCGTGAGTTCGTGTACTGTATTTACATATTACCTGACTTTGCGTGGATTTCTGCAATAATGGCACAGTCGTTACCATTTGTTAATAGATTGAAACAGATTATTGAAAATTACCACAGTTTTAAAATAGGCGAATCACACAGTTTATTTACAGTCGGTGTTTCTGAATGACACAAGAAATAGGTATGTACTAGGTGATTACGAGTCCGGCCCTGCATTACAGCATACGTTCCAAACCCTAGTCATCTGTATGCATACAATATGTGGAATAAAAAATGTTCCTTTGTACAAACAAACATTGATATGTTTGCTTATCGTTTATCGTCGTTATACACGATAAACACGTAAATATATTTTGTTTTGGTTGCCACATTTCAATGTCGACACCTAAATTCACTTCAAATACCTGGAGACTGACAGGACTTTTAGCGACGTATCGTATTTCTTTTGTACTATTAATAATAGAATATATAATATCTATATTCATGCATTAACTAAATATATATCTACATACTTGCATAATAACCAGTCCGCTAAAATTTCGATTTTGCGAAACAAGGTCAATCAATTCATCAAAAGCCATCGACTACACATGGAAATACGATGCAAATTAAGCGTAAGTAAATGGTATATAATCAGCGTAAAAACAGTTTGGCTGTCATTAACCGACGGCGCGTCGGCAAAATAATATTTTTTGTTCGGAAATTAATCATTGAAAACATTAAATGTGGAAAATTCATTCTGCTGTGTAATTATAGTCGCCATTTTTTTAAATATCAATACTCGAATTCAAATTTTAAACAATTTTAATAACTCAATCTAATATTATTTGTAGCGGCCCTTCTTTGCAGTAATAATATTATATACAGTGTGTCCACGGATGTTTTCTTCATATGGTAAACATTTTTATTACCAATTTTTTTAATACCTACTCTAAATTTGTAATTTGTGACATTTGAAACCAAAAACATAAAAAATCTCCGAGTTTCTGTTGAAAATATTGAAAAAAAGTTTATAAGAAAACAATTTTATACGTGCTAATTTAAAAAAAAAATGTTACAAAATTTTGATTGTTTCTAAATGTTTTCAACATAATTTTAAATAATACAAGAAAAGATGCTACAAAATCTTGGCGATAACATGTCACTTCACTGGATTTCTTGATACAAAACACAAAATGTTTTACAATAACTTTGCATAAAAAATGCATTCTTCTACAAATTCACTGGTACGTTCTTCCGTAATTTGTCTAATTTCGCACCGTAGCCTGTTCTTTAAATTCTCCAAACTTTGTGGTCTGGTGGTATAGACTTTTGCCTTCAAATATCCCCAAAAGAAAATAATCCAGGAGCGTAAAATCTGGAGATTTCAGAGGCCACTCTACTGACCCTCTACCAATCCAGCGCCCAGGAAAAATTTCAGTCGAGTAATTTCAGATTGACCAAAGAGGTTATTTAACAATTCTAGCATCACATCACTAAACTGAGGCGGCCACTACTTGTATCTGTAAAAGCTTCGTATGTAAATAAACCTATAGATGCTACTTTATAACTTAATACGACCAAATGCAAAAAGTACATTTGACCCTCGACCCGACCTTTCGTATAACTAATTTTAGGATTTCCCACTCGACCGTTTGCGTTTACAGAGAGCAAAGTTAAGTAACGGCATCGATTTCGGCGATTTCTGCCAAAAGGGCAGATTTAAACATTTAAAGCTTTCCACTTTGGAACATGTCTCCAGTCTCCCCGTCCTCCGACTTCACGTCCACTCGTAAGTTACACGCCGAAAAAAATTGTAGACCACACCTCGATTTTCTAATTTAGAGTCGGAAACTAGCAAGTTGCAAAATATTTTAATTTTTGAGTAATGGGTTACACGTCATTTAAAAATGACAAGTACGAACAACTGCTGTTTATGTTGAAGCTGGCGAACCAGATAGTTGTTTGAACACTTCAAACGAGTCATATTATTTTTAAAATGCGATGTTACATAAAAAAATTAGGTCATCTTTCTAGTTCATTTATTTTGTTCAGTACATTTGAGCAGAAGAAAAGAAAAGTGTACTTCTTTTAATAATGTAAACCGAAAAAAAAAAAGATAAAAAGAGAAACTCTTCCACGTAACACCTAAACACTGCATATGGTGTTTCTGATGATATACCTAACTAAATAAAGATACTCGTACATTTGCTGATTAGATGATATTTTCGGATGAAAAACTATTTTTATCACAAGGAATGCATTTCTCATATTGCCTCACAGGCTAATGTTATATACTACCTATATAATATTATATACAGTGAGGCCCATAAGTAACGGATAAATTCATTATCTACGTAATTTACAATTTATGAGTAAAATCCTGAAGCACGTCAATTTTTAATTCTAGAATGACATTTTTTGAGCATAATTTTATACCTCCCCTTCCAACCCCCTTGGAGTGACAGCTGCCACTTTAAAAATGTTTAATGGAACGAGGGTGCATGTGATAGCTCATTTGAAAGAGTTCTTAATTATCTATTCAGCAATACAAGGTTTTTTGAATTTTGTATATTATTCATCAAGAAAATTAAATTTGATAACTTCTAAATTAATATTATTATGAAATGTATACAATCAAGTGCCTATATACCAAATATATGTCAAATTTGACGTTTTTAGTTAATTTTGTGTCAACATTCAACTTAAATGTATCGGTTTCCCTGATACGCTGCGCAAAATACCCAACAAAAAGAAAGAAGTAAAAGGGTTTATTTTTACATATCAGAAAAAAATATACATTTAAATTTCTTTATTTGCTACAACTGTAAAAGCTTATTATTCTATAATGTTATTTATCGCTGATCGTCAAGTTGATCACTATTTTAACAAAAAGTCTTTCGGATACCCAAAGAATTTAAATTTTGATATTATTAGGATGTGGTGATAAAACAAGAACGCAGAAGCAGGTATGCGAAATATTCAATACCAAGTATCCTGACCGCCGCATTTCACAGTCTACGGTTAGTAGAATAGAAAACAAATTTCGTGAATTTGGAAATGTCACAGATATTCCTAAATCTGGTAGGAAACGCATTTTAGACGATGAACAGGAATTGGATATATTGTTAGATATTGAAGATAATCCACATAAACCTACAAGACAAGTTGCCGCCGATAATGATGTTAGTAAAACGTCCATATTGCGTCTTCTAAAAAACGAAAAATACCGCCCATATAAAATTCATTTGGTTCAAGAACTTAACGATGATGACCCTGATCGCCGATTGGAATTTTCCGAAATCATGGAAAATAGATGCCAAGATAATCCTTTATTTATAAAAAAACATTCTTTTTTCTGATGAAGCAACATTCGTCTTAAATGGAACAGTCAACAAACAGAACTATAGATACTGGAGTACAGAAAATCCCCATTGGATGATGGAGGCCAATACTCAATATCCTGAGACGGTGAACGTTTGGGCTGGAATTATAAATTCTCAAATTATCGGACCATATTTCTTTGATGGCACATTAACTGACGCGCGTTACTTGTATTTCTTGCAAAATTTCTTAGTTCCAGAGTTAAGAATGCTTTTCCCAGATGATGACAACCCCAATGAAATTGATAGAAATATTTGGTTTTAGCAGGACGGAGGTACACCACATTTTTCATTGGAAGTAAGAGCCTATCTGAATCAAGTTTTTCCCAATAGATGGATCGGTAGACGCGGTGAAATTGAGTGGCCTGCTCGTTCTCCCGATTTGACCCCGCTTGACTATTTTTTATGGCGTTACTTAAAATAGAAAGTCTACTTCAACAGACCAAATAACGTAGAAGATTTAAAAGACAGAATAAGGCAAGAAATTAATCAAATCACCCCGGAAACAATACAAAATGTTTTAGAATTTCAGCAACGCATCCATTATTGTCAAGAAACAACGGGCGCCCAGTTTGAACATTTCATTTAAACTGTTCCTCTGTTCTGTTTCATGTTCTTTTCTTTACTTAGTAACATTAAAAATGTAATATTTTTCAATAAAAAAATTATAGAAATTAAAAAAATCTTATGTTGCTGGATGGAGAATTAAAAAACCCTTTCAAATGAGCTATCACACGCACCCTGCTTCCATTCCAAGGGGTTGGAGGGGGAGGTGTAACTCAAGGTTGATGCGTCAAAAAATGTCATTCTAGAATTAAAAATAGACGTGTTTCAGGATTTTACTAATAAATTGAAAATTACGTAATGAATTTATCCGTTACTTATGGACCTACTGTATATCAATATTAACTATGAAATGGTGAAAAGATTAAGGTCTAGGCAAACTTTTAAGTTTATTTAACCCTTTTTTAACAAAAGAGAACCATGAACTAACGATAAAGTAGTCACACAAACTTTTACAATCAAGTTCTACGGGCGCAAAAATGGCTCTCTAATGTGCATAGATGGGATAAGACACACCATGACATATCTAGTCCCATCTATGCACACTAGATGGCAATACTTATGTATCACCCGTAATTTTCTTCTGGCCAAGCACTAAAACGACGCTAGTTTGTTGTCAATCACCGTCACATGAGACCTAATAAGGTAGAAATCCGGATATGTGGCTTTTGATTTTCACTGTAATTAAATTCCCGTTTAACTGTACTACGTTGATGTTAGTTTAAGTGGCGAATTCAATCCAATACGAATCAACACAGCGCAAGATGGAAAATGCCCCCGTTCATTTCTTTAAAAATAACACACTCGGGGGCTTCAATTTCCTCGACCTTCTGCTCTTTCGCTGCGACCTTTACATTCCACGATAATATTTTGGTAGCACTCGAACAGAACCGAAAATCAATATAGCAAATAGAAATAACAATGGAATTTATCTGGTTTATTCCTCGGAAAGAGACTGTTACCAAAATCGTTTTTTGTAATGCGGTTTATAACCAAATATTGAGGACAGGTATTTGGCGTACTTTGGGTGGATAATAAAAAATACCTTGTATAGTGAATTTCTATTTATACTTAATATCCATTAATATTGATCCATAAATGGTTCGGCATTCAACTGTGCCTATATGGGAAGCAATATACCTGTTATAATTGTCCATTTATTGAGGCTTTAGAACAGATTAATATAATACAGATATGTATGTATGGTTAGGCAGAGGAACATTCATTATTTATAATTATTCCATTTATTTCTGGTTATTTATTCATTGTACATATAACGATTTAAAAAAAAAACTGGACTTTTTCCACGAAACACCGAACTAATATACTCAGCGATAGGATCCCCAACTTATAATTTGTCAAAATGGTTAACGAACGAGTTCGAAAATTTGCCTATTGCATAAACAAGTTTTTCAGTTAAAAATTCTAGCGAGTTCATTGACAATATCAAAAATATCTAATTGAAAGAAGGTGAAATTTTGGTCTCGTCTGATGTATGCTCATTGTGTCAAGTGTCCCAATCCCGCAAACTTTGGACTACCTCAGGGAATTACTCGAATTAAATGGTTTAAACGATAAAATTATTAAGGAATACATTCGGCTTACTAGTATTTGTATGAATCAAAATTGTTTTCAGTATAATGGAGAATATTTTCAACAACATGAGGGAACGGCCATGGGTAACTCCTTGTCACCTTTCATTGCAAATCTTTTTTATGAGTAGAGACAGAAGTAAAAATTCAAGTACTTCCCTATAGTCTGGTTCAGGTATGTGGACGATATCTTCGCGGTATTTGATACAAAAGCAATTATGTAGTTTAGATAATTTTGTTGCTAAATTAAATAACTGTTTCCCTACCATAAAATTTACATATGAAATGGAACACAATGAACAGGTACCATTTAGATGTATTAGTTATTAGAAATAGTGAAAATAAGTTTTAGAGTTTGATGTATATAGGAAAGAAACCGTGACTCTTAGATGTATTCCCAACGATTCACACCACCCTTTTCAATATAAAATGGCACCGTTTGTTAAATTTATGAGAAACAAATAATTAAGTATATAGCTAAGAATAACGGTTACTCAATCCATTTAATAGACAAGTTAATAAGTAGGCATAAATTTAAGAGAACCCTGTACAATTCCACCACTTTTCATAGAGATACTGATAATTCGAAATTTGCTTCGTTACCATATGAACCTAAATTCACCCGCGGACTAGATAACATTTTTAAAAATATTAATATCAATTTGGTTTATAATTCTAGAAATAAACTACAGACGCTTTTGGGTAACCCCAAAGTCAGGAATATACGAAATAAGTTGTAAAGATTGTGATCAAAAGTATATTGGGCAAACAAAATGATCTATTTTGACTAGATTTAATGAACACATGGCTCATTTGAAATATGGCAGAACAGAAAAATCGTGTGTTGCCCAACACGCTTTTGACAACAACCATAGGATAGACATAAATAATTTAAAATTAATTAGAAATGTAACAAACAGTAGACAGTTGGATGCTTTTGAAAGTTTAGAAATCATTAAGTGTAACAGTAGTATGAATAAGGACAATGGTCCAATACCCACCAGTCCACTGTTTGCTCTGATAAACAAAGACAATTACGGCTCAGTGAACCGTGACAACAAATTTAGTATAAACAGTGCAATTGTGTAGGCTAGAATTTAGTTTTAATCTTCTCCTGAAGATGCCAACTTGGTTGGCGAAACGTTCGTCGAGAAAAGTATAGGAGTTCGGTGTTTCGTGGAAACAGTCCAGTTTTTTGTTTCTACGCCGAAGGTTCCAGTACCCACTCCAGCATGCAACGATTAACTTTTTTTTTTCAAAAAAAAATGATAATCCAAAAGAATATCCTCATTGCATAATTTTTTAAAAAACATGCGGTCTTTTATCATTCAACATTTTTTTCTGGACTATTTTGGACACTCAAACACCATTTATTACACGAACTAATATATAGGGTTATTCGTATTCGCTTAATTAAATAAGACAAAATGAGAACATAAAATAAATTAATGGTATGGTTACTGATGACAGTTATTTCAACAATCAATGAGAGTTAATTAAGCATAATCCAACCTCTTCCCCAAAAGGGTACTGTCAATGATTATCATAGCTTACCAATATTCACAGCATTTCTCCCATACTCTTTGAAAAAAAATACATCTATTAAAAATATGTATTAATACGTAATTAATAATTAATACGTAATTATAAATTAATTAATAAGTTTGAACTCGTCTGGTGGTACTTTCCACACCCTGAGCTCGCTTGGACAAGCCAGTGGGTTGCTCAGTTTGACTGTAGCAGTCATTTGAATTAGTCTAGGCATCGTGCCCGGTCGAAAAAATGGTAAGTGTTCAGGTGGAGCAACGGGTTAATCTCAAGTTTCTTGTTAAACTGGGGAAAACTTTTACAGAAGCTTATGCAGTGTTAAATGAAGTGTACGGGAATGAATGTTTATCCCCCACACAAGTTTTTGAATGGTTTAAACGGTTTAAAGAGGGATGTGAAAAGAAGATATGGACGGCCCTAAGAAAAAGAAAAAAGAAAAGTGGAGAGGGTTTGAAATAAAAAAAAAATTCACCTTAACAATTGAAAAATACAAAGAATAAATGACATCAAACAAAGTAAAAGGTATCTGTGATAGGTTTTTTACCCCCAAAAGCAAAGTAAAAGCAAAAGAGGAGGTTTACAAAATATTCAAATGGAAAATGTGAGAGTCCAAGGTAAATGAAAAGAAAAGTTCCACAATTTAAAAAATAAATCGGATAACAATAAGAAAGAAAAAAAAGGAAAAATAAAAAAAATGTCAATCTGTTTTTTGTTAATAAAATAGAGTAAATTGGGACCAAAGAGTATAATTACAGTCCTCAATTAATTTTTAACTTGAAATGTAAAAGAATAACTAATGTGAAGGTTCCAAGGCTGGGTAAAAAAAAATTAAATAGTCCCGAATTTTATGAATTTTTTATACCGCATCCCCGTCTGAAAAAGTTATTATTAGTAACGGGATCATTTTGGTACAAGAATAAACTGCATATTAAGGGAGTTCGAGGCTTAACTGACTTCCAGCATCCTTCTTACTTATATTTTCCTTTGAAGAATGTCTCTGTTGTCTGTACATTCGCAAACAAAGCTGTTTCCCTTCTCATCAGCGCCACCTCGATGAACGCGCAATTTCTGTTTCTTTGTGTAAGCGTAAACATTCCCTTCTTCCCCCTCCCCCCAGCTCCTTTTATACGGCGTTTTTTCTTTCCGCAAAAGCGAAATAAAAATAACTGGGATTTTAAGATTACTCCGTAATACCAGTTTCCACTCGGTTATTCTCGAAAGGGTATTATGCCCTCGTCATAACTCCGTGGCCCCCGGTTTCCATACTCTATCCCGCAGAAATTTCCATCTTTATTACCTTAATTCGTGGGGACTCGGGACGTTTTAATCCTCCTAAGTAACGGTCCGCCCTTCCGGTGCGTTTACCTCGGGCCCTAGAGCTGTTAACGGCCTACTTGTTAATCTCTTATTTAATTTTCGTCGCGAATAAGGTCGCGTTCGAACGCTCTATAGTCCAACTAACCTATAATGAACCGAGTCGTCTCAAATCACATGCTACAGATCGAAGAAGGAATCGGGAATCACGTGTTACCACCGAAAAAGAAGGCCAGGGCGTATGCAAAGGAAGTAATAGCGTATGTAAAGGTGTACAAACAAGTTTGCGCCGTTTGACAAAAAATTGGCGCCACCAGTAAGGTTAAAATTGTCAGTAAACGCCATTATCGTAAGGTTGGACAGCAGTCAACAACACAAACTTAAAATATTCGTGATTTTTTATCAGTATAATATATTCTTTTGTGTGCGAAAATGTCGAATTTTGAGCCGAATAAGCGTCATTTGCGGGAACTTTTGATTTACTTCTTCAAATCGAAGAAATCTGCAGCTGAGGCGAATCGATTGCTTGTAGAAGCATATGGTGAGGCTGCCTTAAATGAGAGTTTCGTGAGTGGTTTCAAAAGTTTAAGAACGGTGAATTTGACGTCGAAGATAAAGAACGTAGCGGAACGCCGAAAGTGTACGAAGACGTGGAATTGGAAGCATTATTGGATCAAGATTCATACCAAACGCAAGAAGAACTTGCACTTACATTAGGAGTGACTCAACAAGCAATTTCACATCGGTTGAAATCATTGGGAATTATTCAAATACAAGGAAATTGGGTTCCATATGAACTGACGCCGAGAAACGTTGAACGCCGATTTTTCACATGTGAAATGCTGTTTGCCAGGCATAAACGAAAGGGTTTTCTGCACCGTATAGTCTGGTGATGAAAAATGGATTCACTATGATAATCCAAAAAGGAAGAAATCATCGGGACCACCTGGCCATGCTTCAACATCTACAGCTAAGCCAAATATTCATGGAAAAAAAACTCTTGTTGTGTATTTGGTGGGATCAGCTTGGTGTCGTGTATTATTGGTTGCTCACCGTACACTTACTGGAGCTGTTGCAGTGAATGAGCCGTATTTCCATTCTGTTTTATTTAAATTTTTCCAAAATTTACTGTTTTAAGGTTGGTAAAACTTAATCGGGATGACTCCCTCCATTATCTTCTTGTTGGACTATAGACCTATTATCTTCTTGTCGGCGAATAGACAAAGGCCTTCGCGCGGGCCCTGTGAGAGCAGTAACTGATTTATAAGACGGATTCTATAACAATACAGCGAGGTATATCTCGCGCGAAATCCATTTTACCTAAGAGGGTTTAATCTTTATTACGGCAAAGTCTAATACGGGTTGAAGGGGAAGGATGATATCCTGACTTAACGTTTAATGCTAGTCGGGAGGAGGGCTTCAAACTCCCATCAACTGGGATCAAGGGCATAGGTCGGAAAGTTTGGAGGGAAGCCAAAGGCACACCGTATGCTTTACCAAGAGTTAATCATTGATATATCCACTGGATATTCTTTTATCCATCCTATTGTAAAACCTAAAAATTCATATACGTGCAGATATATTGCCAGTATTTTAGAGTATATTTTACAACAGAACGAAATGTGATGATTGTTGTTTCTTATCACACTTGTTCCTCAACGTAACTCCATGAAAAAGTCACGTGGAGTCATATCAGGTGACTCAGCCGGCCACCCGATTTGACCCCTCGGACATGCATCTAACATATTTTCTTTTTAATAAGTAATTCAGTACTAGTTGTAAATAACTTTAAATTATCCGGATATGAATTATTGACTGCTCCTGCGTCTCGCAATGAGCACTTTTGAGCACAGCTGTCACAAAATGTATTTAGAAGTTGCGTAATCAACTAGTAAAGTTTAACATGTTAGCGTATGCCTCACGGACTTCAAAATTAGTCCGAGTAATCGCCTTGATTACAGTCAGCGTAATACGAGCGCAACGCCACCTGCTTATCTGGGCTTTCGGCGGATAAACGTTCTTCCACGAGCAATGAAAGTACCGAGAACGAGAAAAAATGGGCTGTTTTCAAGAAGTTTTAATTGAATGTGGAAAGACGACACAGCGTGGAATCGTCTAAAAGAAAAATGAAAACGAAAGCTATCTGTACAATTATTTAATGCGACGGAAAGCAGTAGAAATACTGAGCTTTTATTTGAGTCGAATCCCTGTGGAGGTGAAAATAGAAACGTCTACCGCTTGAGAGGTTCGTTAGGGAAACCTATTAGTTATATTTATCTATATTTACCTATATTTATATACCTTAACTGAGCTTAAGCTGACCCGGCAAACGTTGTTCTGCCATATAAATTATTTCTCTAAAATCGCGATTAAAAAATGGGAGGGCGGGGGTAAGAGTGTGAAAATTTGGGGTTACAGGTATTTTTTGATGCCAAATCAAAAAAAAAATACAAAAAATGTTTTCAACTTCAGCAGTCATTTGCAAGTTAACAATAGCACTTGGACACTTCGGGTTGGGCTTAAAATTTAAGAAATCCAATAGGCTACAACTTCTTAAATATGACATATGACATATAAAATATGCCAAGGAACGGAGATATAAGCGAAAATGTGAAAAAAAAATACGTTTTTTTTTTCACAAATTGTTAATTTAAAAAATTAGCGGACGGTTTCAGCTCTACGGACCCCACGTGGAACACAAAAAAATACATAGGAAACCGTCAAAATTAGCGCTATATGTTTCAAGAACACATGCAAGTTTCTGCCTACTATTATTAATAATAATAATATAATCAGATAAGAAATGAGGAACTATTTATTTGATAGGAATTATTTTAATATTTTTTACTTTGGCTTTAGACCCTAATTGTTTGGTTGTAATTAAAATCAAAATGTTGCGCCTCTGGTTAGTAAAAAAAAATGGCGATTTTCTGCACGCTTCCTACAGTTCTACACCTACCGGTTCAATTGACTCGATTAAGAACGCGATTAAGAACACGTGTTACAACAGGTCACGTGTTATTTTCTACCAATTAGATACAGCCAAAGTATGTGGTGTGGAGAGCTTGGTAACAACGGCATTTCTTGTCCAAGCAGTCTATTTTGAAGACGGTCTTGTGTAGTATGAACAAGAAGTCTTTCCTTCTTCATATAAACTTAAAGGTTTTATCGATAGAGAGTGCTTTGGGACGGATATTTAATAGTTGCTGACTTTGTCGGATCTCCAAAAATGTGTCTAGCCTGCACTAGTAATCATGTAATTGGTATCTAAACGCGACTCGCTCGTCAAATATGGTAGATAAATCCAACGGTCAATCGTTTGATGCCTCGCGTAGATAAAAGATAAGGAATTCTTACGCTGCCCGATTTTTCCGGATCCCCGCCCCTTTGTAGTCGCGACCGGTGCTCCCAAAGCGTTCCCCTCGAACCCATGAGCGCTTTAGGAAGTGCAACCGACGGACGTCGCGTCGGAAACGTCGGGGTCAGAGGTGAAGTCGACTCCGGGGTAATCTCCATTTAATCATCCCCGCGATAAAGCGCCTCCGGTCCGCTATTATTGCGCTCCGTCAACCGGGCTGCCCGCCGAGAAGCTGGATGATTTGTGGTGGGCGGCGACCTGCTAGCGCCGATTCTACCCCCCCCCCCCCCCCCCCAAGTGGAGGCGGATAATTGCAGAAGACACTGTTAGCAAACGACGGCGAGGGACGAGGTTTCCTTTTCTAATTACTTTTCGCGTTCCTACTCGTCCCTTTTTTATCTAAGCGCATAAAATGGTTGCTGCTCCTGATGAGTTTCATTACGAGATTTTATTGCCTCCTTGAGGATGGTGAAAGAGTGGGACGTGCGACAGATATACACTAGGTATTGGAATTTCTACGTTTTTAAAAGACAAACAATTTTAAACACCTGTGTCGGACACATGCGGTCGACGGCAGACCATTTGCTGACCCATTCCACACCGTCTTTACTTCATTACCGAATCTTCAATCCGAATTTGCTATCCCTTAGGGGGTTAGATCCTTCTGGAGTGCTAAAAATCAAGGCATCCTTTGGGGAATTTTTTCTGCTACTAATAAAGCGATCAAAAATTAATTTTATGACTTTATTAAGTACATAATGAGGTATATACAGATATTTTTTTGTTCAATAAAAAATACAAAATGGCGTCATAAAGACACATCGAACACATACGTTTTTTTTTGTTGACCATCGGTGGGCAACATAGCAATTTTTTAACAGCTACTAGAACAAAAAAATGTTTTCATTATCTACATGAGTTTCTCTAAAGCGGTACACAAGATTATCGTAAAATATTGATTTTTCGCAAAATGCCAGCAGTTTGAAAAAAAAATCAAATTTTACGAAAAAAAAAACGGTATTTTGTTAAATTTTTAACCGATCGAAAAAATCGTGTGTAACGCTTTAGATAATTTATCTAAGACGCTACAGTCCAAATTTCAAGTCGATAGGATAAAAATTGCGCGAGTTATACTGCCCACCAGTTTGAAAAACATGTTTTCGAAGAAAACGCGTTTAAAGGCTCAAGACACATAAGTTTTCAAAATACAGGCGTGTTAATTTTTTTACCTTTAGTCTGCTATACGAGCAGTGGCGCAGCCAGAGGGGGCGATGGGCCACCCCCCCCCTCAAGCTAGCCAGCAACCAACAAAAAATCATGGTCGTCAACAAACAAACAAACAAACAAACATACATACATTGCAAGTTAAATAAAAGCTTGTAAAAATACATCCATCAGTCTGGGCTCAGTTTCTATAAGGTATTACTATTTTACTTTTCAAATTTTGAATTTTTCAATTTTCGTAAATGATCGTAGTCTAAAGAAAAAACCTTTATTAACTGAGGCACAAAAAAATCGACTGAATTGGGCCAAATCGAAGGTATCGTGGACTATAGAAGACTGGTCAAAAGTCATTTTCAGTGACGAGTCCAAATTTGATGTCTGCGTAGGCGATCATAGAAAAAGAGTAATAAGAACAAAAAAGTGAAGCCTTAAGGACTACCTTAAACGAACCGTAAAATTCCCCTAAGGGTGTCATGATTTGAGGATGTATGTCCGCTAAATGTTTGGGACAGTATAAGGTCATAGAAGGTACCGTCAACGCTGAAAAATATATACAAATATACTTAGGAATTACTTATGGCCGACTGTTCAGGATATGTACTCAGACAATAATTTCATATTCCAACAAGACGGCGCAGCTTCCCATACTGCAAAAAAGACGAAAAAGTTGTTCGGGGAACAGCATATTAAAGTCCTATCGTGGCCATCAAACAGCCCCGACCTAAATGTCATTGAAACACTGTGGCATAAGATAAAAAAAGTTTTGAGAGATGATCCTCAAAGAACGGTCTCTATTTTAAATGAAAAAAATCGGCGAAATTCGGGACACCTTTTCACCAGAACTTTGTCGATGCTTGGTTGAAACAATGCTTGCAATAATTTGGGCCGTAATTAAGGCAAAATGTGACGTAACGCCTTATTAATACTTAAAATATTTTTTTCCGAACATTTAGTTGCCAGTTATTTTGTTACATTTTCCTTGTTTTGTTAAGTTGTGACATTGTTAATTTGATTTTTTGAAAACATTAATTAAAACGTACTTTTAAAATATTTAAGTTCTTATATACTGTCAGCTGCATTCAAGTTCTGCTTCATTATACATAAAAACAATCTAATACGCGAAAAATGCAACATATAGTTAGGGCTCGTATTACAGAAAATTCTTCATTGGTTTCTTCCAGGCATATTGCCTTTAACACAATCGATCTCATACTTTTTTAATGACAATATTCCATTCACAATTTTGCTGATACGTTTCCTCTTCTCCAATTTGATGGTGTACAGGAACTTGCCAGTGTCTGAGGACATCCGCGGGCTAGCGGCACGTATCCAGTTCTGCGGTCATACACCGAGCGTTTGGCTTTCGTCCAGGCCCCTAATGAACATTTCCAGTTGTAATTATTGTCACGATGCCTGCGAACGGTTATTACCGCTCTTTTAATTGCCTCTTACGCGTCCGCTTGACACTTCTACGCGATGTTAACAGACCGCGAGCCATCCGAGGCCTGCCTTGATAACTCGATAAAACCCGTCTTTGACGCAATTACTCGGTCGTGAATAAAACATTGTCATGTCAGTTACCGAGCACGTACATGGAAAGATAGAAAGAAACAACAGTTACTTACAATTTCGATAAAGATATTTCATTTCTAATGTCCATGTTACAACTTTAGATTTGTTACATCAGGACTATTGGGCTATAACACAAAGAGCAGTGAACGTTTACTTTCAAGGTGTAATTCAAAAATAGAGTTTTACTTGACCTACATTTGTGACCAACCCCATGGAATCCAAGTTATCTGGAAGGAAAATGTCTTGTCATTTTTTTTCGCTCAATCCTAACTACCAGAATTGCTGCATCACCAATCTAAATATCGACCAACAGTCCAGTAGGCACAGACTTTTATGTGTTCTTGAAACACATAGGGCTAGATTTGACGGTTGCCTATGTATTTTTTTTGCGTAGAACACAATGCGCGGGGTCCGTAGAGCTGAAACCGTCCGCTAATTTTTTTAGTTAACAATATGTGAAAAAAAAATTCAGCTCGATCCGTTAATCACTTTTCGAGTAATTAACGATCGAATTTTTTTTGCAAGCCTTAATTAACAATGACGCCATTTCTTCGTTTATTGTACGATATTGACCGGGTTGGGATAGAAAAATCATAAATATCTTCAAGTTTGCGAGACTTTTTGATATTCTGAAGAATATTAATTTGGGCCAGTTTTATAACGTTTCCTATGCGACTACCTTTTTTGACGCGACGTACTTATACCGTGTGTGTAAAGCCGACATCGGCCAGTTATGAAAAAGGACAAACAGAAGTGAGACGACAGATAAGAAGCAACCGCATACGCATCGGAGGTAGTGAGGGAATAAGACCCGCCACCTCTCTCTCTCACCACCTGTACTTTTCGTTAAAACGAGAGGTGTAGTAGCATTTATCCTTTTTCACAACTGGCCGATGTTGGCTTTACACAAACTGTATATTGTTTTAGCGTTGTCGCTTCGAAATTCTCGGACTTGTGACTATAACATCTTGAAAGTACGCTTCAAGACGCGTATTTAAAAATAATTGCCGTCAAGATATTATAGCACAGTTCCGAGAATTTCGAAGCGGCAACGCTAAAACAATATATAATACGTCGCGTCAATAAAGGTAGTCGCGTAGAAAACGTTATAAAACTGGCCCAAATTAATATTTTTCAAAATCTCAAAAAGTCTCGCAAACTTGAAGAGATTCATGATTTTTCTAGCCCAACCCGGTCAATATCGTACAATAAACAAAGAAATAACGTCTTTTTTAATTAAGGCTTGCAAAAAAATTCGATCGTTAATTACTCGAAAAGTGATTAATCGAAAACGGATAATTAAAAGAAAACGGATCGAGCTGAATTTTTTTTTTGTAATTTCATACTAGAAAAAGCATTCCCTCCAAGACATTTCATAATCATAGTCACCCTACTTTAGAAGTAAAAAAATAGTGAATAAAAAGCATTTTTTCAACTTCAGCAGTTATTTTCAAGTTAACAATAGCACTTGGAGACTTCGGGTAGGGCTTAAAATTTTAATCCCAACTTCTTAAATGCATATTCATATGCTATATAAAATATGCCAAGGAACGGATATATAAGCGAAAATGTGAATAAAAGACGTTTTTTTTTCACAAATTGTTAATTTCAAAAATTTGCGGACGGTTTCAACTCTACGGACCCCGCGCATTATGTTCTACGCAAAAAAAATACATAGGCAACCTTTAAAACTAGCCCTATATGTTTCAAGAACACTTTTTGATGATTTTAGCTCCCTGCTTACTGGACTACAAGTCAGAATCCAAGTAAAGAAGCATGTAGACATACATACATACATATGTAATTAACAAATATATATGTACATCTGAACATAACATGATTTACTGCACTACTCGAACGTGTTTGGCTCTAGCTGGTTTGGATGCATTTTATGTGGTATTCCAAACAGAAAGCAAGGTGGTGATCGATTTATACCATTCAGATCAACATACGGGAAAATTTATAATTGCCTCTACTTAAGCCAAGACCATACTACATTCCTGGTATGTGGTACATAATATTTTTGTCATCGATACTTTTTTAATTGCCAATGTATTTTTGTACTGTACTTTTTATTGCCAATGTACTTTTTAGACTGATGACAGACTTATAGTTTGTGATTTACATCCAGGATTTCAAACCTAAACGTGCTGTGAATATATTTAAAATCAATAAAATGGTATAGCTTCGCTGTGGCTATATCAGCGGATCTGAACTTTTCCAAACGGTTGACTTTGCGACTTTGAACCTACAAAAGAATCAAATAGACTAGGTATTAAATAATATTACTTCCTCCTCAAATACCAATTAACGAATAAATACCAGTTCGGTGTTTGCGTTTCGTTCGCTTCATTTAATCTGAACCGGGTAAAACTCGCAATTAGATTATTTATTGAAAATATAGGGGGTGCCGTTATTTCATTCCGAGAAATTGAAACGGCACCGGCGTTTCATACCGTACGATTAGCGTTAAATGAATCGTAAAATGTTGTGTTCATAACGCGGCCTCCGTCAACGCATTTTTCTCTCGCGCCCTGTTAACTCGCCCCTCGAGCGCGAGGTGGTGAGGAAAGCGACCCCTTGTTTAACAACTCCGCCGCGACCGGTGATGTCTTCCGGCTATAAACTACTAACGACGACGCTCTAAACGCTCAAAGTGTTGCTCCTACGAGTAGACAAAGTTTTCTGCAACGTTCCTATTATGGGGTAATTAGCGTAATAACCGTCAAACCAGTTGAAACTAAACTTTTATCACGAGCTGTAAAACAAGGTCGGACTGCCTTCTGAACACGAATTGCGATGAGGGAGTAGAGTTAATGGCCCTTTGGAAGTCTACTTCGGAAATATGGAGCTGCTTGTTTTGGTGAGTGAGTCCGAACAACCATATGTTCGGACAAGCGCATTTTTCGCGTATTAGACTGTTTTTATGTATAATGAAGCAAAAATTGACTAATGCAGCTGACAGTACATAAGAACATAAAGAATTTAAAATTATGTTTTAATTAATGTTTTCAGAAAATAAAATTGACAATGTCACAACTTAACAAAACAAATAAAATGTAACAAAATAACTGGCAACTAAATGTTAAACGGAAAAAAAATATTTTAAGTATTAATAAGGCGTTACGTCACCTTTTGCCTTAATTACTGCCCGAATTCTTGCAGGCATTGTTTCAACCAAGCCTCGACAGAGTTCTGGTAAAAAGGTGTCCCAAATTTCGCCGATTTTTTCCTTTAAAGTACAGACCATTCTTTGAGGATCATCTCTCAAAAACTCTTTTTATCTTATGCCACAGTGTTTCAATGACATTTAGGTCGGGGCTGTTTGATGGCCATGATATGACTCTAATAATATGCTGTTCTCCGAACCACTTTTTTGCCTTTATTGCAGTATAGGAAGCTGCGCCGTCTTGTTGGAATATGAAATTATTGTCTGAGTACATATCCTGAACAGTCGGTAATAGGCTATTCGTAAGTATTTTGTATATATTTGTCAGCGTTGACGGTACACTCTATGACCTCATACTGTCTCAAACCTTTAGCGGACATACATCCCCAAATCATGACACCCTTCGGGAATTTTACGGTTCGTTTAAGGCAGTCCTTATGAAAGGCTTCACTTTTTTGTTCTTATTACTCTTTTCTGTGATCGCCTACGCAGACATCAAATTTGGACTCGTCACTGAAAATTATTTTTGACCAGTTTTCTATAGTCCACGATACCTCAATTTGGCCCAATTCAGTCGATTTTTATGCCTCAGTTAATAAAGGCTTTTCTTTAGCCTACAATCATTTACGAAAATTGAGCCCAGACTGATGAATGTATTTTCTGCAACATTTGCGGGATAGCCTTTTACTTTTACATCCAAATTTCCACTCTCGCGGTGATGCTTTAATATATCCCCAATAGTATACTTTGCAAGCACAATTCTTCCACAATTTCGCGGATTTTTTTGCCACTGCAGTTTTTTTTTATAATGAGCTGCCGCAATTTTTGATCAGTTCACGGCCCATTTTTGTTTAAAAATAACGAATGTTCGCAAAAAAATACAAGAAATCACCTGTGCCTAACACATCTAATTGTGAAATTAATGGTTAAAGTGGCAACAACAAATTTTTATTTATTTTTTAGGGCAGGTTTCTCGATTTTCCGAACATTTAGTTGTCACCATTTTTAGCAGATTTTTACATTTTTGGCCTTAAATTCATAACAAATCCAAACTAATAATAATTTTCAGCATAATATTATCTTGCAAATATATGTAATTTTATATATTTCAGGTTTTTAAAGCGTTGTTGTAAATTTTTGCATCGCAGTGAATAATTTTTTTGAAAAAATGCGTTTGTCCGAACATATAATTGTTAGGGCTGGTATAACTCGAAATAGAAATAGAATGGAAACAATGATAGTCAGAGTAGCCATATTACAATCATCATGTTATCTTCAAGATCATCACCATCAAGACGGACTCGAATTTATGGTTTTTGTGCAACACGATACATATGTTATAAGTTTTCTTATCATGTGGAGACAACCATTGAAGGCGCTTGATGTCTACATGAGTAATTGACCCAAAGGTCAGCATATTAGCTATGTTGAATTCAACAAGTGATTTGTTGCTTAAGCCCACCACATACCAGTTCTGAAAGTTGGACCATCCTCCATCAGCCTGTATGCAATGTCATGCAGAGATCCTGCTGATCGGATGGTGACAAGAGAAACAGGCTGTAATTGTTAAGTCTCGATCCAACCTTCTCAACATTTATTTTTACGAAACCGTTTTTATTTATGAAAAATTACATGGATACACCGATGTAAGACGTTACGTACAAACTCTTGTTTGGAAACATATTTTTCTAACTTCGTTAAGAACAGTAATATCATTTTGATAGTAGTTAAACTTTTGACTTGAAATAATGAAACTAAGCAAGTGGAACACGTTTATACCAAATCAAACGATGTGGAATGGAATTCATAGGTTTCTTAACTAAATTTGAGCACAAAACAAATCGCGGTCAGGGCGAAAACTATAATAAACAATCGGACATGTTATTTACACGGATTCTCATCACTTACACGAATATAATTTATGCCCATCTGAATTTGTTTGGTTTAGGCGGTATTTTTAAATGTAGGATATTTTTGGAATTCGGGATACGCACCACTTGTTCACAAGGTGATACATTCGGTATGTTGTCAAGGATGCAAGGCTGAAAATCTGCGTAAAAAAAACAAACATATAACGTATGTATATGGAACTTCTGTCTTCTGTTTCCTTATCTCCCAATTACTTAATGAAAGCTGACATTTTTTATTACTTAAATTAAATAATTCTAATTATAGACAATACAGAAGATTACTGTATGTTTAAAACTGAGTCACTACCAATTTATTGAAATTAGATTTATCTTCAAAATTTAGCACCCGATCTTCAGGAACTTCCCCAGTTATTGTAGTCCGGGAGTCGGGTCAAAATTTGGTCAATTATTTCTTCTCGAACGATAATTAGTGAGACGCATCAGGGAGTTGAATCATAATGCCTCGTCAGCTGCGGTTCCGTGGGTGGGATGAGCGGCGGTAACCTCCCAAGCATGGAGAACAAAATTTTTAGTCATTTCCTCCTGACTAAAAATTTGTCAAACTATAGCTAGTCCAATATCTTGAAGAAAAAAAGTCAGCTGACTATAACATAGTGTATTATACGTCAGCTGGTCGCTTGAACCAATTGAAAAAAAATTATAGGTACATTCAATGATTTCCTCTCAACTAAAAATTTACCTGATGATAGCTAATATGCTACTGTGAATGGATATAAATGTCAGCTCGCTGTACCTCGGTGGAAAGATCGTCAGCTGATACCTTGAAAGTTGTAACGCAGAAGTTAGGCGGGAGCCTGGCTAGTTATGCACCAGCTGACGAGTTTTCCCTCGACTTACTGGTAGGTGATTGTTTTTATTAATTACAGAAGTAGGTATATTAACAATCAGGTTACAAATTTTTATCCGGGAGGAAATGACGTATCTTAAATTATTCGGCATTACGCTTCGATATGATTGATTAAATCAATATTCTGTATAGATACTTTAAAACTAATAAGAATATAATTGAATAACTGAAGACATATTTAGATAAGTAAATTAATCAATTTATAGTTTATTGTAACTTAGCTGTTCGATAAATAACATTCATTTTAAAAAAGTGATTGAGTATTGCTTCAATCTCTAGAGATAACGAGAATAATTTAAGATACGTCATTTCCTCCCGGATAAAAATTTGTAACTTGATTGTTAATATACTTCTGTAATTAATAAAAAAAAAATCAGCTAGCGGTAAGTCGAGGGAAAACTCGTCAGCTGATGCATTTAAATAGGCGATAGATGCTCCCGCCTAACTTCTGCGTTACAACTTTCCAAGGTATCAGCTGACGATCTTTGGGGGGAAATTTGTGGGGGGGAGAAAAAAAAATTTTTCCACCTATATACCTTTCCACCAACTATTAGGTTTGACAAATTTTTAGTCAGGAGGAAATGACTAAAAATATTTTTTTCTCCGTATGTGGGAGGCTACCGCCGCTCATCCCACCCATAGAACCGCAGCTGACGTTCACGAGGCTTTATGATACAACTCTCTGATGCATTCCACTAATTATCGCTTGAGAGGGACTTGGTCATGAAAATCTGTCACTGGCTCCCGGACTAAAAGATATGTGAATCTCGCATACTTAGGTTATCAAATGTTGGCACTACAGGAAAAAACTAGCATATTAATTTCGGTAACCTACGTTTCGGCAATAAATCTGCTCACGACTTCAGGCACCGAGAAATCCAGAATGCTCTTCACCGTCGCTAGCTTGTACGATTTTAGCTTCCAATATCCGCCGTAAATGGAGCAATGAATCGTATTCGAATTGGCAACATTCGGAATCCTAAATCGGCCATCTCTCGTTTGAATTCGCCATTCGCATTTATCCACGAAACGTCGCTCGTACGTTGTCTTGTTGAACAGGCAGCGTTTGTGTCAGTGAACTCCATTAAAAGCGATGCATTACTAAACAAACAGCTGCCTCGGTTAACCTGGCGTTACAACTTTCAGATTACGACGTTTGCCATGTGAGAAGATCGACCCAATTTTCGGACCGTAATGCGATAGTCCTCGTGTCCGTTCGAATTTTAATGCGATTTAAAAACAATTGGCGGAACTATCTCCAGTTAAATAAATTAGAGTCGTATATTTCTTTTATTTATATTTTACTTTCGTATACTAACGACATCGATACGACTAATGGTGAGAAGGTAATGCCACAGGTGTGAACAAGCTGCTGTATGTTTTTCAAATAGTCAGGCTTTATTTTAGAAATTATCTAGAAGGTGATTGATGGAGAATTAACAACCCCCCACCTCTTATACCTCCGATAATACTTGCGATAAAAATTTGTGAAAAAAATGAAGCTATTGTATTCTGGACTCTGAAAGCGTGGGAGCTCTTCCTCGCTTGGGAATTCAACCCATCTAGGCTGTCCCCGGACGGGAGCCAGCGGCCCCCCCCCCCCCCCCCCGGGGGGGGGGGGGGGGGGGGGGGGGGGGGGGGGGGGGGGGGGGGGGGGGGGGGGGGGGGGTCCTTTTTTTTGTGGGGGGGGGAGAAAACCCCCCCCCCCCACCCCCCAAAAAAAAAGGGGAGGGGGGGGTAAAACCGGGGGGGGGGGGGGGGGGCCCCCGGAGAGAGGAAAAAAAAAAAAAAAAAAGGGGGGGGGGGGGGGGGGGGGGGGGGGGGCGGGCCGGGCCGGGGGGGGGGGGGGGGGGGGGGGGGGGGGGGGGGGGGGAGGCGGGGCGGGGGGGGGGGGGGGGATTTTCTTGTTTTTTGTGAGGAGAAAGAAAAAAAAGAGTGTGGGGGGGGAGGGAAGCGGGGGGGGGGGGGGGGGGGGGGGGGAAAAAGAAAAAAAAAAAAAAAAAAAAACCCCAAAACAACCCCCCCCACAAGGGGGGGGGGAAGAAAAAAAAAAAAAAAAAAAAAAGAAAGAGAAGGGAGGGGGGGGGGGGGGGGGGGGGGGGGGGGGGGTGGGCTTTTGTTTTTTTTTTTTTTGTGGGTTTGGGGGCGCCCCCCCCCCCCCCCCCCCCGCCCGCCCGGCCCGGGGGGGGGGGGGCCCCCCCCCCCCCCCCCCCCCCAAACCAGAACACCCCCCCCCGGACCGGGGGGGCGGGGGCGGGGGGGGGGGGGCCCCCGCGCCGGGGGGGGGAAAAACCCCCCACCCCCCCCCCCCCCCGAGGGGGGGGGGGGGGGCGGGGGGGGGAGGAGACCCACCACACAAGAAAACAAAAAGAGAAGGGGAGGGGGAAGGGAGGGGGGGGGGGGGGGGGGGGGGGGGGGGGGGGGGGGGGGGGGGGGGCGGGGGGGGGGGGGGGGGGGAGGGAGGGGGGAGGGGGAGGAAAGGGAGGGGGAGGGGGAAGGGGGGGGGGGGGCGAGCGCAAGAGAAAAAAGAGGAAAAGAGGGAAAAAAGAGAAAAAAAAAGGGGGGGGGGGGGGGGGGGGGGGGGGAACCCCCCCGCCCCCAGGAGGGGGAGAAGACCCAGGGAAGGAGAAGAGGAACGGGGGGGGGGGGGGGGGGGGGCCCCCCCCCCCCCCCCGGGGGGGGGGGGGGAGGAGGAGACGACCCCCCCCCCCCCGGGGGGGAGGGGGGGGGGGGGGGGGGGGGGGGGGGGAGAGAGAAGAAGAGGAGAGGGGGGGGGGGGGGGGGGGGGGGGGGGGCGGGGGGGGGGGGGGGGGGGGGGGGGGGGGGGGGGGGGGGGGGCGGGGGGGGGGCGGGGGGGGGGGGGGGGGGGGGGGGGGGGGGGGGGGGGGGGGGGGGGGGGGGGGGGGGGGGGGGGTTGGGGGGGGGGTGTGGTGTTGGTTTTGTTTTTTTTTTTTTTTTTTTGGGCGTTTGGGTTTTTTTGTTTTTTTTTTTTTTTTTTTTTGTGGGGTGCCCTTTTTGTGTTTTCCGGGGGGGGGGGGGGGGGGGGGGGGGGGGGGGGGGGGGGGGGGGGGGGGGGGGTTCCCCCCCCCCCCGGGGGGGGCGGGGCGCCGCCCCCCCCCCCCCCCCCCCCCCCCCCCCCCCCCCCCCCCCCCCCCCGGGGGGGGGGGGCCCACAACCCCCCCCGCCCCCCCCCCCCCCCGTTTTCGCCGCCCCGCCACCCAGCGGCCGCGTAGCAGTGCAGCCATCTGCATATATGCATATTACATATGTATATGCAGTGGGCCATCAGATGGTTTCTTTTTAAAATTGCTATTAAAACTACATCTTTATAAATGATTGTTGCTTCATTCAAGAAAGTATGCCTTCCCATTATTTATGAAAAACAATTTCAGTCAAATGGCCGCCGTGGCTGGCTTGGCAGTAGTTCATTCTTTTCACCCAATTTTGTCAGTACATTTTCGATTATTTGTCGCTCTATTGCACAAATAATTCGATTGATGTTTTCCTTCAGTGCGTCAATTGTTTGTGGATCGTTAGACTAACAACAGTCCTTAACATGTCCCCATAAAAAATAGTCCAACGGTGTTAAATCGCAGCTGCGCGATGGCCAATTAATGTCTCCAAAACGGCTGATAACACCTGTTACCGAATTTAGTGTATAAAAGATCTATTGTTTCACGGATTGCGTAACACGTTGCTCCATGCTGCTGGAACTAAAGCTCGTCCAAGTCCAAATTGTCCAATCGCGTACACAAAAAAACAGTTAACGCGTCACAGTTAACAAGTACGAACCAATGATGACACCACTCCAAAACCCACACCAAACAGTCACTCTTACAGGATGCATTGGCTTCTCTATGACTACGTGTGGATTTTCGGAACCCCAAATCCTAGAGTTCTGTTTATTAACATGTCCTCCAAGATGAAAATGAGCTTCGTCCGAAAAAATGATTTTTCAATTGAAATGGGCGTCATTTTCAAACTCATTTAAAGCCCACGTGGAGAAGCGATAACGAAGTGGATGGTCATTTTCCTTTACCTCTTGAGTAAGTTGCAACTTGTAAGCAAATAATCCGAGGTCTTGGTGCAATATTCTCCTCAGAGAAGTGCGACTAACATTAAGTTGTTGTGCTCTGTGACGAGTTGAGATTCTTGGATTTTCACGCACACTTTGGGCGACAGCAGCAATTCTTTCAGCTGTGCGCACCGGACGAGCACGTGGATGACTTCTGTTATCCACAAACATGTCAGTTTCACGAACTTTCCTTAAGAACTTTCTTACACCAGGCGCTGACGGAGCTTCATTTCGACCAAAAATTGTTCTCAATTTTCTCACTGTTTTTGCAACACAGCATTCACTTTGGAAATATTTTTTCAATATTTCCCAACGGTGTTCAAGCGTAAAACGATCCATTTCTTACAGCGGAGGTTAGACACCACATATATATATCAAATGTCAAGCGCGTCAGTGTCGGCAATGTAGAAATAACACTCAGTTTAAAAAGAAATCCATAGATGGCCCACCCTTTACATATTATCGCATATACATATTAAACGGTCTCCTCTTCTTCATGAACTTCAATTTGTGGTGGTGTTTTCACAGCTGACAATGTCCAGTGAGAATGCCAGCGTTCACTCAGTATGGATTCTCTTGTAGATGAGAGAGCGGAGCAATTGCATATACATAGACGAAAGTAACCAAATATGGAATACTATTTTGTTTTATGGATATAAAACAAAAACATAATATAAATGAAAAAAGTTTAATAGTAATCCTAATCAGTCATATATTTTTACGTAAGTAATTAACATCCTTGTGTTAACTATATTAATTAACAATATAAAATCGAACATAAAAACAAAATAACAAATGGGGGTCTAATTTTAAGGCACAATTTTAATAACAAAAATAAACTACTCTGATATCAAATAATTATGGTAAAAAATATGAAGTAACTCTATTTCCTAACAAAAATAAACTTCTATGAGATCAAATAATTATGGTCAAAAATATGAAGTAAGTCAATTTAGTTGCAAAAATCACAAATCCATGTATCAAACTCTGGACCAACGCAATCAATATGTGCCCAGAGTGCACACATTATCACTTAATCCAAGTTTTCTCCTCTAGTATCCTCGGAAAGTAGTCTTTAGCAGAACATACATTCTGCATCAACAGAGTCAGGAGATTCTTGTCCCATTAATTCATTAGGTTCACTATCTGTATCAAACTGGATATCATCCTCTTCCTCAGACTCTTCATCTCCAGAATCTTATTTTTTTTCTTCCAGTTTTCTTCTTATTCTTCGTCCTGGTCAATTTATTTTCTTTTTCTTGTTTCTTCTTATGATTATCTATCAAATCATTTTTATCATTAAATTTTTGGTTGATTATGAAGACGACATTCTAGAAATAAATATAACATACGAGTATTATTATTAAAAGAAATTGTAGCAAATAGGAATCACCTGACGCATTAGGACCCAAAATGGAATATTCCATATTCAGACACTAACGACTGTCCATATTTGGATTTTCATACCGGTTCAATCTTGCATTAATATTTTTGCAAGCTGCTGTATTTTAATTACAAGAGGTCCCAATATATTAAAACAAACATAATAATACCGACATGCTTTAACATATAACACATATGTATACATACATATCACCGAAAAATACTGATTTTACATACCTTTTGAAGTTTCCAAGAGGCGACAAAACAATACACTCCTGCCACAAGCACAACGTTTGCCTGACTGACGCGGTAGTGTGAGTATGACAGTAAAGTGAATAAACGAGACAGAAGATGGTCATGTATTGCGTTTCGAACTTTCATTTTCTGAGAAATCGTGGTATTCCATATTAACACACCATTCCATATTTGGTTACTTTCCTCTACATACTGAGGAGTACCATCGCTGTCTAGCTAAATGTCTTAGTTATACAGAGTGTTAATTCACATGTCAGAGGCAGTTGACACGATTTTTTTGCCGTCAGTTGTCTCGATACCTGATCTTGCGAGTTGTTGCTGACTCTACACGATAAACACTATACTGAAATACGAGCAGTTTTTTGTCACGAGCTCTTGGACTATTCCATGTCCGCTCATGTGACGTGGGCCTCCTGGAACGCATTCAATTTACCGTTGTGTGTTTGTGGACGACCTGCCGCAACAACTAACACCGTTTATCAAACAGAGATAATGATAGTACTAGTGTAAATTAAGGCTCTGGTAAACACACGACTGCCGTTTCGCAGATAACGACGCACAACAAGGATTATCGTAATAGCGAACTATTTTCGAGAGCGTGAATATTTCACGCTTATCGGACGGGAGATCTCGACGTGGCCCATTTAATTATTCGAAAGTCGAATGTCACTTGCGAGGACAAGGGTATCATTGTTACGGGCCGATGCAGCGTCGTGTACATGGTGATTTATTTTTAAGGTTTTAAGGGGGTCGAAATGGAAACATGGAAACAAATATCCGTAAAAAATACATAAAACAACGTTGGCCACAACAGACATGCATTGAGTTATATAGATACATCCAAAAAAAACGTCATCAAAGTTGGCCAAGAAAAAAAAGACGTATTTCTATTCTTATTCGAATTTATAACCTTATTTACTTGTCAAAACTGTCACATCATATGATAGTTATTGTTTATTTTACAAATTGTGACAGTCACTTGTCAAAAGTTTGACATAACCGAAAAGCTTAGACATGACTGCTATTTCTATCTCTCTCATTCATAGCCAGAGTTGATGACGTTTTTTTTGGATGTCTCCATATAAAATTAGAATGTAAAAATTAAGGTATACATAAGTCGGCACTATACAACTCTATGATAACACAGGTTTACAAAAAAAAGTTGTCTGGATCTGGGGTCAGACCATTCGTTTCTTATGTATTTTTCGACGCTGAATTCGAATTTATTTTTATTTTTGCTCTATCACGTCAAGATTTTGAGATATTCTAACCTAAAAGTGCAAAAAACAAGGTTTTCTGATACGATTATATAGCTTTGCGATTTTTTTCTCTGAAAAACCCTTGTGTGGAATCCTAAAGAAAAATTTTCCTCTTTAAAATGCCGTTGCGTTTGCTCAAATATCTTTTTTTTTTTTTTCGCCGAGATATCGAATTTTGAAAATTGTCTGTTCATATATTTTTCCCAATACACTTAATTAGTAAGGAAACCTTATGGTCCTTATTTAAATTGCAATATCTCGGCGAAACAAAAAAATATATTTGAGCAAACTCAACGGCATTTTAAAAGTGAAGACTTGTACTTTAGGATCCTCATGCATGATTTTTGAGAAAAAATTCTCGAAGCTGCATAACCTCAAACATGTCAAAATCCGTGACAGACAATTTTTTTTTTGTAAACCTGTGTAATTAAAGTATAAACCTATTATTTAAATAAGTTTCAATTATAGTATTTAAATAAGTATAAAAAAAGGTTGAATGCCGAGTTTAAAATAATTTTTATGTGTCGTGAGTGATTAACTAATAAACGTGTGTATATACGTATTTTGCACCGTGTACGTATTCCTTTCAGAGTTCGTGAAATGTATTTACGTATTATCTGATTCTGTGAGGATTTTTGCAATAATGGCATAGTCGTTACCACTTGTAAATACATTGAAAAATATGAATCAGAATTACGAGGATTTTACAATAGACGGATCAAATATTTTATGTATTCCTTGAAATCGTCGATATATGTATCCTTCGTAAACGCCGAGAGTCTGAAAGACATTTAGATTCGAATATCCATTAACAAAATATTACTGGTACTGTTATAAAAGAGGAATTTTGGTTTGAGCTGTGCATAATGTTTTGCACATGTAGCCTTTTGTGGAACGTGGTCGACAATATTCACTTTAGATGTTTTTAACGAGAAGAAAAGCAGAAAGACTACTGGTCGTGGCAACGTACGCTCAAGCGATGAAGACAGTCGGTGTTTCTGAATGACACAAGCAATAGGTATGTACATTATTAACACATTTTTACTACCGTCTTTTTGGTCTCGCATACGTCCTTCCGTCAATGACATGTTCCAAATATATACGTAATTTTCGGACATCATGTACAAAGGCTGTTGCTTGCTTATTAAAATGAACGACCGTTAGCTATGGAATTTTTGGTTTGGTTTACCGTCAAGAAAAAATGTTATAAACTGTGCCCTATACAACAAAACTCCAATTATCACTTAAATTGCAACTAGCATTTTGTAATTTGTCCAAGTTGAACTTAAAATATGTAAAACAACAGAAATCGACCAATATAAAACAACAAGGATTGTTGAAGGTTAACAACAGAAGAAATTTGCATACATCTACGCCATTGAGCTAAGAAACGAGAGCAAAGTTCAGAAAAAAATTATCGCCTAGTCCAATTTCAGGTGGAACAACAGCGCGTGATTCCAACAGCGTTACGGATTGTTACGGATTAAAGCCGCAGGTGGTACACAGCGGTTGCCGACATTTTTAATTAAAAAAATAATAACATGTTTCGCGACATGTATGCAATAATGCCACAAATTTTATTTTTGAGAATCTATAATTCTCTGTTGGGGATCCTGCGTCACGATTAAGCTCTTATTGACCGTTTCCAATAAGAATAATGATTAAGATTCTGATATATCCGGAATAATCAATGTTTAGGCGACTTGATGAATATTTTTTTAAACGTTTTGCTGAAGTAAAGCATTCAAGATTTTCGGAGTCTCTGACGATGGAAACAAATAAAATCTGAAGACTGTACTTTCCGATTTAAGAGCATAAATGTCGCGCAAAGTCCCTACTAGATACAAAATATTCTTGTATTTTACAGAAAATATCAGTACAGTAAAATAAATTTCTCCTACTGAGAAGATAGAAAAGAAAAACAGAATGATGCTTCTGTCACCATCTCACACTCAAAGTATCACAACACCATAGTCACACTCACACATAATTTCTAGACTGAAACTAAAGTGACTATGACATTGTGACAGATACGTTCAAGCGATCATGAGCAAGCGTTTTTCTCCACAATATTTATGATTGGTCTCACCCTCTCTCTGTAAATCCAGAGTTAACAGAAACGACAGAAGCTCTTCTAAGTCATAATGTCTCGTGGAACTTTCCCTGCAGTTACGGTACAGATAACGCAAAAGGATACACCGCATCATCATCAGATAGAATATCAATCATTTTTAAGTGACATGACTGAAGCAACACGATAGCCCATTTTATAGCTATTATGCTACCCTTATTATTAGAAAGTGTACAAAAAGCAACAATAAAATCGGTACAATATGGATAAATACGATCTACGTGCTTTCTCTCTAGATTAGAGAAAATAACTTCACAGGGTCCGTCAGAAAGAAGGAAAACGTTGCCAGATCCAAAACGATTTTCACTTTTTTTTACCAATTGTCTAAGGCATTTAGAGAAAATCATGCAGTGGTCGGCTTTGTCATTTCTTATTCGAAAATAGACTCGCCATTTCAAAATGTCTGAACATGCGACAGACAGGTATTAAGGAGGTTCGTCTGGAATGCAACAATAATTAAAAGTTGATGAATTTGTTGAAACATATTCTTCAAGTAATAAAATTATCTTCAGAATTGTTTGGGATTTTTTCACCATCTGTTTGCGGAAAAAAATCATCAAAAAAAAGGAATTTAACATGGGCTCTTATGGACGTAGCTATTGAATTTGATAAAAACTACGTTTTGAATTATTAGAAAAGTCTGAAACTTTGTACATGCATAGCAATAACGTCTTGGAAGAACATAGATTTATCATGGACATGATTGACCAGCTGTGTTGCACGCAATTATCAATTTAATGTTGAGTGTTCCACGCAATCGGGCTGACGCTCTGTCGACGTGGCAACGCCGCGTCTCCTAATTGTTCCTTTTTGCGTTTCGTCCCTGCCCCAACGCCACATTGCACTCTTCGTAATTGTTTTCCTACGTAATCTATCTACGTAATATATCTACGACCTTTCATACGTAATCTATCAGATTTCTCATTTGGTTTATCAAAATTTCCGCTTGGCCGAACCATTACCGACAAACTTTTTTTAGGTTAGAATTACTTTATGTCAACAATTTTCGCCGAGTGGCCTAGCCAACTGCTGAAAGCAAACCGTTCAGCGGTGCCGTACTTTCCGACTATAAATCGACTTTTAAAAACGCGGTCAATAAATTATTTCATTGTCCAAACTTGGTATATAATAATAAATTATTAACTTATCGTGCATTACAAACATACTGCACAGAGAGTTCCATCTTAAGAGATAGTTTCCCCCTTGCCCCGCCCTCGGTGACCAACCTCCTTAAATAAATAATGTGTTAAGGAAATCCATAGGATAAAAACGACGCATACGGATGTCCTTTAATGGTAATTGTAGTACAAGATTAGAAATAAAATACAACTTACCAAGTGGATGATATTATAGAATTGTGAACATACCGCAAAAAAAAACGAATTAGATTTAATAAAATGAAAAGTATGTACGCTACACCAAGAATAGCTTTGCCCGAGAATTTCGCACAACGAACGTACTACGAGGTAGAAGGACCATACCCGAGATATATATATATATATATATATATATATATATATATTACAGATTGTACTTCTCGAAGTGTTCACGGCCGCAGCTACAAAACAAAAGTGCACAGTATCAGGTTTTGTCTACTGCGGCCAGGGGCAACGCTACTTTTGGTGCTACACTGCTGATGAAAAATAACTAGACATGTATTATTTTAGGGCATATAAAGTAATCATAATTTCACAAGTTGATTTCTACCAACGGCAAAAGGGTTTTTCTCAAAGGCAATATTTTGAAGGGGTATTCTGGTTTTCAATTTTGAAAAAAATCGATTTTTTTGCGTGTTTTCAAAGTTTAGACCTATAAGAATATAATCTTCCAAAGGAATTTTACCTGAGGATGGGTACCCCCATAAGAACTTCGGAAAATTTACGTTTTGAAGTTGAAGAAGGCCCATTGTATGTATCAGGAATCGTCGATTAACGAAATGTAAGTATAACGCACCATTATATGACTTAGACTGTCTGACTGCTCAAATTTTTAAACGCGTTTTTCTCGAAACTACTTTTTTGAACACGACATATCTCAAGTTCTTTTCAACCGATTTACTTGAAAATTGATACGAACCTTCTATATACATATATCCCTTTATCGTCGGTACCGGGGTAATTATTTTTTTTTTTTTTTTTTTACTGTTTTTTAAAAAAAAAATTAAAAACTGAAAAAACAAGGGCGAAAAATTACTTTTCTTTCAAACAGTCGCCATTTTGCAAAAAAAATTCTCTGAGGAAGGGGTTATAACGACATTTTTACTAATTAAGATTTTTTTCTTGTTTCAGATGACTAGAAGGTTTGGAATCGTGCCAACCAGGACGCGTCCTTTTTTTACCTCCCACTTTACCAGCCTGTAACTTTTTTAATTTTCAATTTTTTTCAATACTTTTTGAATACTCTTAAAATATCAATAAATATCTGGTAAAAAAATGTATAATAAAAAAGTTATGTTTTTTTATCGCACTTGAAAAAATGACTAAAATTGTTGCCTTTAAGACCAGAATACCCCCTTAAATATGATATTAATCATTTATGATTCGAACAAGCAACGATAACGCCCTTCTTAGATAACATATTTTCACTTCTCCTCACGTCAGCATTTACACCCATCATCCACAGAACACGAACATGTTTTATTTATACTTTGCGGGTATAGCTTTAAATTTTCAGTAAATCTTTCATTGTTATATTCCGACCGGCTCTCCTCACCCGACGTTATGAGAACATTATCATAAAAAGCATCTCCAGGAGTTCTTCTAGGCCATTCTACAAGCGTTCGCGTGCCTACCCGCTTTTCTTTACTCCCATAAATATCACCTTTCAGCTTTGATAAACAATAACGAAGCTCTTTCGTAAAATCGTCAAGAGCGACATGCGGAGAATTAAAACCACCTCTTTTGCGTTGTTTGGAAATGGTCAACGCGCAAATGGGGCGTTTGATAGGTAGTTTTTAGTCCCGATCCTCACTATAGAACCGCTCACGGTTCGTTCTCGATCCAGCAAAATATTCTCAAATGACAATACATGTATAGTTCTTTTCTTTATTTAAGAGCCAGTTCGGCACGTTTCACCGATGCCGCCTTGCAAAAAAAAGGCGTTTTTATGACAGTCGGCGTCCGTCACCACGTGGTAGAAACAGGTCAGCCCAGAAGCGTATTAGGAAAATTTGGAGGGCTGCTCACTAATCTAACTACAGTACCTGCTGTATTTTATAGTAATGTATTTTATGAGTATACATATAGTTTTAAATTTAGCGTAAAAACTTTTCTCTACTTTAAGAATGTCTTAAAAACGTCGAAGTAACTTATGAACGTACATACTTTTTAATATTCCTGTTCAGAATGTGAATGTTTTATCTGCCCCTATTATGTTCTATTTGCCCCTTTTCATACTTTTTTCGACGTACGGTATATTTACGATTAACAATTTGTTTTACTGTCGACCGAGAAACTTTCGTTATTTCACAGACTCATTTAATAATACCATATTTGCTCCCTTTTCCATCGCTAAGCTTTTGGTACATATTTAAAATTATTTGTTGTGCTACCGGGGGTAAATGTAGACGAATTACATAATTCTTAGAGCTACACTCCACATTATTTTCCCTATTGTTATCATAATCCTCAACAATGTCAACACCGTGATCGTTTTCGTGCGCAATATCAATGTCTTCCTAGAATGGACGCCAAACATTTATCTCGGATTCCCCATTCTCATTGCCATCCACAAATGGTCACTACAGATTATTATTATTCATATGCTCAAAAGGACGCCAAAAAGGCATTTTCACTCACTTTACAAACTAAAGGTATTCGATAAATATTGGAACGACCAAATATAAAAGACCAGAGCTAAGCGCGTCCGTCTCTGTGTATTCTCTGTTGAACTTTAGTTTCCTGGCAGTCCACGTTGACCGGACGTAAATACTGTGGTTCTCCATTCGCATTGGGCCATCTATGTTAACGCCCTAATTCTATTGGTAAGTATGACTTAAGCAGTGTCCCTTTAGGGCGAATCAGATTTTCTTTGCCCGGGTGTGCCAGCACTTTTATTTCTGTTGTGTTTATGGTCACACCAATATTTTTTATCAATGCGGTATATTCAAAGGTGCCGAATTGGCTCTTAAATAAAGAAAAGAACTATACATATTCATACTATTCATACGCTCACGCTACCGTTTCGATCGATCAAGAAGAATGTTCCACTGGAGTTGAATTCCAGTCCAGTAGGCAGAGACTTTTATGTGTTCTTGAAACATATAGGGCTAGTTTTGATGGTGTCCTATGTATTTTTTTTGCGTAGAACACACTGCGCGGGGTCCGTTGAGCTGAAACCGTCAGCTAATTTTTTTAAATTAAGGGGCACACCTAGTGTGAAATTTTGAAAAAAAAAATCGATTTTTTGTTTTTGCATATTTCGATAGTCTATACCTTTAAAAATAACATACTAAAATTTCAAATAGTATCTCAAATAGTTTTTGAACTACAGCCTTCTAAAGAGTAGCCGCTCATCGGTTAGAAAGTTACGTTTGCTATGGGGCCTACCTGAGTTATTGTTTGGGCTCTGTCGTCATCGTCAGCGCCGGATTTATACTTAACGGGCCCTTGGGCACGAAGGCTGTGGGGGGCCTTGTAAGAAAATCAATTTTTTTTATTATCTAATTATATATCGATTATTAAATATTATATTCTCTCGAAGAAGTTTTATTATTTGAATGATCAATGTGTATGTGTATGTTCCACGTTCTGTGATTTTTCGAAAATTTAGGAGACAAAAAATAGGTTATTCAATTTGTGGGGGCCCATGGCTTGTGGGGGTCCCCGGGCATGTGCCTAAAGTGCCCTTATGTAAATCCGCCACTGGTCATCGTAAGTCATCATAACAGGATTTCAACAGGTGGTTTTTGAAAAAGAGGAAGGTGAATTGTATGGGCCTGGAATAGCAGATTAGCTCTAGGTATGATATTTATCTATTTATAACAATGAAATCAATCATTTTATCTTTGAACGCGTTTTTCTCTAAACTGCATTTTTCTAATTTGCTGCAGTTATAACTCGATTGCAAATCATCCGATGAATTTGATTTTTTTGTGTTTGCTTATTTTGTATATGTTTCTCTATACAATGACCCAGTTTTACGATTGTATGAAAAATGTAATTTTGGCACGCCAAAAATCATCAGATTTTTTGAGTGAAATTTTAAACTTTTATTCAAAACTCTTGTCATTTTGTTAAATTCCCTTTTTTTTTCACAATCGTGGGTCATTGTATAGCCAATACCTTCTAGTTTAATGGTTTTTTATTTCTTTTTATTCCAGCCTCTGTGAAGGCCGCAATCACTGCAGCAGTGGAGGAACTTTTTTTTCGAGACTTGGGAGATAGCGAATACCTCGATGAAAATCAAATTTTTTTGTTTAAAAATTTTACTATGTATTCATTATTTATGTACAAATATGTCCTCAAAATTTGAAAACATATGATGCAGTACTCTTTTTATTTAATTCCCAAAAATCACCTTTTTTTAGGCGGCAAAAAAAACATATTTTTTCACATTTTTCGCTTATATCTCCGTTCCTTGGCATATTTTATATAGTATACGCATTTAAGAAGTTGTAGCCTATTGAATTTCCAAAATTTTAAGCCCAACCCGAAGTCTCCAAGTGCTATTGTTAACTTGCAAATGACTGCTTGAGACTTCGGGTTGGGCTTAAAATTGATGGAAATTCAATAGACTACAACTTCTTAAATGCATATGATATATAAAATATGCCAAGGAACGGAGATATAAGCGGAAATGTTAAAAAATACGGTTTTTTTTTCACAAATTGTTAATTTAAAATATTTACGGACGGTTTCAGCTCTTCGGACCCCGCGTATTGTGTTCTACGCAAAAAAAAAATACATAGGAAACCGTCAAAACTAGCCCTATTAGTATATGTTTCAAGAACACATTTAATGATTTTAGCTCCCTGCCTACTGGATATTCGTCCATCGTAGTTTGACGAGGCGTTGGATGAAGTTGAAACAAAAATCATATACATAATGTACAATACAAACATAGATACATACATTATAGACATTCAAAACTTAAACATGTAGATAAGATACAACAGGATCCAATTACTTACTAGCAAATTCAAAGTCAAACTTTTACTGATAAATTATTCTGCATATAGCACTTCACACTATATATCATAATAATGTATGCCAGCCATATACTACGCTAATGCAATCTCGTGTTCCAAAATGTTCCAAAATGAACATCACATTCCAAATCTAACTCTTCAACGAATCATGACTCACCCAAACAAAATTCAGACTATAACAAGTAGAGATCCATCTTTCGTGCTAAGTTACTTGCCATTTCGTGCCAAGATAAGCCATTTATGTGAAGGCTTTCCACAAATTACAACGCATTATATTAGGTCATATTCAGAATTGTCAATTCACTTCATTTATCACTTGATTCCAACCTGAATGTCTCAATCATATCGATGTTGTGACAACTTTCAGTAATCTAATTGTCGAAATCAATGTTGAGCAAAAATCTTTGACATACTAATCTATTTACTGAAGGCGGAAAGTCTTCCGCAGATTTACAATAGCATCAATAAATAAGGCTGAGATGGAAATGTGCCACATTTGCCGTTACAAGTCTCATAAAACAGACAAATTATTCAATTATTTGTACCTCTAACTCTATTTTGAATTAACAGACAAATCGGAAGCAACCTATTTTTTTGGGCAGTAAAATATGGATGCGCTTAAAATATGTATCGTTCAGCGATAAATCCGCATCGAACTCATTCATATTTACGATATTAAAACACGCCGTAAATAACACATGGACGTTTTATTATCGACTAATTTATTAATTTGTCTGCGCTAATATTTATTGAATTTTACAAATAACAGCTGATATCAATTTAGATTTATTTATAATTGATACGAGCCAACACTCGACAGAAGATTAAAAATTAAACTCAAATATAACTTAAATGGTTAGACCCCTCCGGAAAATTTTTTTCGCATTTTTTTTTTGCTTAAATGAAAAAAAATCCCTTGCAAAAGGAATTATTGATGGGAAAAATGTTTAACAATTATTTTTGACCTAATTTGTGAAACAACTGTCGCTCTGAAATGTTCGAAAATACCGCTCTGCTGTCGTATTTTTAGTGTCATATATAGCCTAGCATTTTGGAGTATCTGCGACCCGATCGATAATTTGGAAAGGATGGCATATGATCCTGGTATAGCAGAATAAAGGTAAAAAAATTAACGTGCCTGTATTTTGAAAATTTCATGAAGTAAACATGTCTTGAAACTTTAAACGCGTTTTCTTCGAAAACATGTTTTTCAAATTGGTGGGCAACATAACTCGCGTAATTTTTATCCGATCGAATTGAAATTTTGACTGTACCTTCTTAGATAAATTATCTAAACAGTACACATATTTTTTTTCGATCGGTTAAAAATTACGGTTTTTATAAACAAATTAAAATAGTTTTTTTTTCGTAAAATTTGATTTTAATTTTTCAAAGTGCTGGCATTTTGCGAAAAATCAATATTTTACAACAATTTTGTGTATCGCTTTAGAAAAACTCATGTAGATAATGAAAAAAATGTTTTGTTTGTTCTAGTAGCTGTTAAAAAATTGCTGTGCTGCTCACCGATGGTCAACCAAAAAAAAAAGCGTCTGTGTTCGATGTGTATTTATGACGCCATTTTGTACTCCTTATTGAAAAAAAAATATATCTGTATATACCTCATTCTGTAGTTAATAAAGCCCTAAAATGAATTTTTTATCGCTTTATTGTTTGTTTGTTTGATCTTTATTTCCATTAGACTTTGAATACAAAGTATAAGTTAAGTCAATATGTTTGGTAAAATACAAAAGTATACGTACGGATATAAGCTAAAAGAAAAAAATGTAAATATAAAATAACACTAATTGTAAATTTAAAACTAAAAAATGACACATCCACCAATAGTTACATACATACATACAATTATAACATATACACTTATTCGCACATATTGCTACATTGTAAATATTCTGACATTGAATAAAAAGCATATTTTAATAACATTTTTCGTGCTCTGTTTTTAAATAATGATATACTATTTATTGTCTTCAAGGACACTGGAAGCTTATTAAACAATTTTATTGACATTATAGTCGGTCCATTTGCAGATAGAGTTAATGTGTGCTGAGGTATATCCAATTTATGAGTCTGACGTAATGAGTAATTATTGTTTTCGGTTCTATAACTACAGAATTTATTTGGATTTGACTTAATATAGCAGATACAACTAAGGATATATAAGCAAGTGATTGTTAAGATGCCTAATTCTGGAAAAAGTTTTCTGCATGAATGGTGTGAGGTTTTAAATACCATAGTTCTTATTATTTTCTTCTGTAATACAAAAAGGTCATTTATATTAGGACCATTGCCCCAACACAGTATACAGTAGCTTAGTCTTGACTGAACACAACCGAAGTAATAAGTTTTTAATACATCTAAGCTAACAAATGTTCTTAATTGCCAAATACAAAAACAGCTGACAGTCAATTTGTTAATTAGGTAGTCTATGTGATTTCTCCAAGATAACCCGCAGTCAATTGTCACTCCCAAGAATTTTACGTATTCATTTTGTTTAATACTCCTACCATTAACACGGACAAGCAGACTTTCGTTAATTTTTTTTGTTGAAAACAAAATTAGGTCAGTCTTCAAGGTATTTAAAGCCAGACCATTATCAATACAATACTGTTGCATAAATGATACAGTTTTTTGTGCATCAGTTTTCAGATCACAGAAATTTTTTCCACAAATGGATGCTGAGGTATCATCGGCAAATATATTAAAGAAACAAGTTATATTAGATTTTTTCCTAATGATCTCAATATCATTGATAAAAGCTAAAAATAATATAGGTCCCAGTACGCTACCTTGTGGGACGCCACTGGATGTTACACTTGTGGAAGATTTATAGATTTTGTTTTCATAAGTGAGAATAACTTCTTGAGTTCTGTCGGATAAATAAGTCTTTAACCAATCTAAAGACTGCCCTCTTACGCCATATTTATATAGCTTATCAATTAACAAGTCATGGTTGACCGTGTCAAATGCACGAGTTAAATCGAACAATAAGGTACTTGTCTTATTCTTCAATTCACAATTTCCTAAAATAAAATTATAGAGGGACAATATTGCATCCTGTGTGGCTAACCCTTTCCTAGTATTAGTAGAGCAGAAAAAAAATTCTGAAAGAATGCCTTAATTTTTCGCACTCCAGAGAGTCTAACTCCTTAAACCGGTTCCACACCGGGGAGGACAAAATCCTATAAGTAAAGACACATCCAAAAAAAGTCATCAAATGAACGAGAGAGATAGCGGTCATGTCGAAGCTTTTCGGTTATGTCAAAATTTTGACAAATGGCTGTCACAATTGTAAAATAAATAATGGCTGTCATATAATATAACAGCCTTGACAATTCAATAAAATTATAAACTTAAGATTAAGAATAGAAATATATACGTCTTTTTTTACTCGGCCAACTTTGATAAAGTTTTTTTAACGGCCGAACAATACCCTCGTGTGGACCCCCCCTTTATTATGCAACACTGGCTATTTCACTTTCTTGAGTAAATTCATAGTTCTTTCGCCTCTTAAAATGCAGTTTATTCCATTTCCGCATAATACCTGTTTCATGTACTTTTAAATGCTATAAATACAAAGTGAAACCGAGAGAGAAAATGAAATCGGTCAATTAACCTTGTTAGCCCGCGTGTTTTAATTTATCCAGGAGAAATAAAAACGACATAAAAGAGAGAGAAAGACCTGCGTATTAACGTTAATTAGGATGGAATTATTAATATCGGCTTGTTTAGTGTTAGGCGCGGTTGACTTTTATTTGCTTTGCTTACAAACGTTTCGGGGCATTTGGAATGTGCAGCGTACGGTTGTAAATTTAGTTAATTGATATTTATTTTTGTATGGTAGCTGTAAATAGCGTGAAAAATGTAATTTGTAAGGCTCAGGTAGAAAAAAATTCGACAAAATAACGAGTGATACAATTACTAATGCGATTACCGGGTCACGGCCATGATGCGTAATAAAGACGCTAATTTATTAGTGACGCCATTGGATGGCGTTTAGAGGAATTGTGTGGAAGCCTGTGGAAGTGTTCAATCATAAAGGGTATCCCCCATAAGCATGGTGAAATGCCCCCTTTTTTTTATTTTCTTTCGCATGATGAAAGTGTTTCTTAGGGCTAATTATGAAAGGTAGACCGAATTTTAGGTCCAAAAAAATTTTTGTCCTCTCAGCTAGGTATGGAAAAAACTCTGTTTTTTACGTTTTATTTTTTTTTCTCGGTTTTTAACTGTTGAAAAAATCTGAAAAAAATCATGAGTACAGAAAATATGATTAATTTTATGTAAAAAAATGTTCAAGCTCATTCAAGGTCATTATGACCTCTAAAAAAAATTATTCAAACTTTAAAAATCCCATATCTTTTAACCAAAAAAAGCTTCAGGCTCTTTAATGTTATATTTTTAACTGTTTTTTATCCTCAAATGACATCAAACAATTAAAAAATATAAAAACTACTAGTTTCGATAAGGGCCATTCTGCGGTGACGGGTGTTACATTTATACGTATTCTAACTGTTGTAATTCCTAAATTAGAACAAAATTGTCTGCGTTTTGAGTATAATTCACTTCATTTCAATGATATTTTAATTAACACAAAAACGTATTAGGAATTACTCAGGCGTTTAAATGCAATAATAGGTTTAAGCCCTGTGACGGGTGTTACTTGTACTTTTGCAAAATATGCTACGTTGTTGGCTAAACATCAGAGTTCAGCTAAATTAGAAGTTTTTGCAACAAAACGAATAGCTAAGTAGAGAGATAAATGATCTCCATTTCTGATAATTGTAAGAGATTTCTGGATATATTGTTTTTTACATTTTTTTTTGCAAGCAAAATTTGTGACGGGTGTTACAAGATTTGTGACGGGTGTTACGAGTGCAAATAAAACAAAAGCTTAGTACACTTTGAGGCTTTATTTATTAATATAGACTATTAAAACTAGTATTATAAGATTTTAGATATTTTCTGTTCTGTAATTTTTATTGTTTTTCCCGCGGTTACAATTTTATCAATAAAAATGAGTTGTACTTACCTGATTAATTCAAATTTTTTCACGACAAATAATAACAATTGACGGTAGCCAGAGTAAACGAAAATGGCGGCCTGTCAATGTGATTTACGTCAAAAACAGTGTTGCCACTTTAATGTTTTTTTCTCTATACTACCTAATTGGAACCATCTGAGTTTCAAGAAAATATTACGGCGAAAATATTGATGAATTTCTTTTGAATTATGGAAATTGAGAATATAATACCTGTTAATTTTCTATTTTAATATATATGTACATATATTCGAAAATTATTTTTTTTGCTCCTTAGTATCGATTACCGCGGAATGGGCCATAAGTGGAATTTTTTTCTTACTATTTTTAGTGAACATATTTTTTAATTGTTTGGTCATTTGAGTCCTTTTAGTACAAGAAAAAAAATCAGGACACTATAAAATGATGATTTTAAGCCGTTTCACGGACAAAAAATAGATTTTTCGCCACTCAAAAAAATCTGAAAAAATTTGAGGTAGTAAAAAACAGTTAAAAATATTACATATTAAAAATCTGAGCCTGAAGCTTATTTTGGTTAAAAGATATGGGATTTTTAAAGTTTGAATAATTTTTTTAGAGGTCATAATGACCTTGATTGAGCTTGAAAAAAAATTTACATAAAATTAATCATATATTCTGTACTGATGAATTTTTTCAGATTTTTTCGACAGTTAAAAACCGAAAAAAAAAATGTTTAAAAAAAGGGTTTTTTTCCATACCTAGCTGAGAGGAAAATTTTTTGGACCTAAAATTCGGTCTACATTTCATAATTAGCCCTAAGAAACACTTTCATCATGCGAAGAAAAATAAAAAGGGGGGGGGGGGGGCATTTCACCATGCTAATGGGGGGATACCCTTTAATATGCAGCAAATAAGACTAGCTACTATGGCTTTTTCAAATATTTACGTAAGATTTTCTACGACTTCTATGTTCTTTCCAGCGTTACTTTTAGAAATATACAGGCAGAAGAAACGAACGTCTTCATCATGGGTCCGTGGGTGTATCATGGATACATCCACTTTATGAGGGTTGCTTAAACTCTGATAATATTTGTACAAGAGTATCGATTTTCACTTTCAACTTAGACTTCAGACTTAGACCATCAGAATTTAAGCAATCTTCAAAAAGTGGGTGTACGATAATCCTTCATGTACACCGAAAACCCTTCATAAAACACCGACTGTCTTCATTGCTTGAGCGTATGTTGCCACAACCTGTAGTCTCTCTGCATTTATTCTCGTTAAACGTGAGTAATTTGGCCTGCAGATGTGGTTGTAGAAAAAAATGGTTCCACATCTACTGCAGAGTTAAAGCTGCATATTCAAAATAGTTCACATGGACAGAGGACGATTATTTTTTCACGAATCACTAGCAGTTGTTTGTTGTCATTAACATCAGTACATTATTATTTTTTTCATCTACAAAGGACAATACACGTGTTACTAATATTTCTATACTTTTAGCCGTTGTTTGCAAAACCCGTTTACTCGCTATCAATATCGGGGGCGAAAACACCTAAAATCACTCACGACACATAAAATTATTTTAAACTTGGCGTTCTACCGTTCGTCCGTCGTGCGTCGAGCTAATACTAATCGAACAATGGAATGCTCGCTAGATGGATAAGTTGCATGTAGCCTTACCTTGCTCCCGCCACGGGGGAATTCCAGTGCGTGTTACCAGGCACGGTCAGTGGCGTACGTATACACAGGCAAGAAATATACGCGTACATAATTTACAAGGCGCTTAAAATATACGGTTTATACTTTAATTATCATAGAGTTGTATAGTACCGACCCTGAGCTGTAGCACACTTTCCGAACCATAATGATGACTTTCATTGCTGACTGTATATAATCACAGACAACGACAACGACGAAGGAAGCCAAAAAATTATTAGTGAGCTTCCTGTAATATTAGACGCCCTCCTAATAACACCGGGATTATAAAGATATCTTATAATGTCTAACGATGTCGCCTACAAGTTTCTACATTTCTGTGAACTTGATATACCTACATCCTACACAGCTGTAATAGAAACACAAATGATAATGGTTACCAGTAGCGGCTAGTCGTAATTTAATTTGGAACTCTCTAATTTCTTGCATGATAATACAGGGTGCTTCATAGTGCGTATTAAGTTGCAAATAATATCAGGCAAAAAATGTGTAGCTAGGGGACAGCCAACATCTAAAATGGCGACTTTGAATTCCATATCCTCATTTCGTTTGTTTTGACAAACGAATGTCCGGTGCGCACAATTCGTGGGCTCAACGAAAGTGAGCTCTTAGATCCATTAGAATAGATATTTGGCGCATTGGTTCGGACCGATTTAGTTCTTTTATGTATTTCCCCATATTAACCTGCTTCGGCCGAAAACGCCACTCCCGGTACATCCCTCTTCAGCGCCTCATAACTAATACTATTTGCGACAGAATATTTTTGAAGTTTAAGACGTGCCCTTTCCGATGGTGTGCATGAAATTCCTCCAAAAAAAATATTAATTATGAAAAAATTCAATTTAAAAAAAAAGTTTTTTTGCACATTTCTTTGTTTTAATTAAATTTTCAAGGGGTTTCGGTCTGCAATGGACGTGGAACCTCACTAACCGGTGGAATAAATGTTTGAACTTGCATTCTTTGAATTGAACAGTGCATTATTTGAATGAATGAAAAATTTTTTAAATTTTGCAAAAATTGACTGCAAAATCCAAAAAGTTGCTTAAAAAATTTTGAAAAATCCCTGTGCATTTTGCTCAAATTCCAGTGCATTCTTTGGGTGATTTTAAGAACTTTTTATTCTTGACTATTTTTTTGTAAAAGTGCATCATTTTCCAATAAAAAATTCTTTAATTTTTACGCAAAAATTTTGTAGTTCAGACGCCATTTTGAACGCATAAAGGAAAACATCGATCTTTAAACCGCGTATACTTAAAGTTCAAACATTTATTCCACCGGTTAGTGAGGTTCCAGGTCCATTGCAGACCGAAAACCCCTTGAAAATTTGATTTAAAAAAATGTGCAAAAAAATCGTTTTTTTTAAATTGATTTTTTTCATAATCAATAATTGAAGGGTACAGGAATAAAACAGGGAATGTCACAAATACCTACTTCTGAGAAAAGTTACGTTTTCTATTTTATTCTTTTATTTTAGTAAATCGGACGTGTATAAAAAATAAAAAATTGTATTAGGATGTATGATTATTGTCTCAAAACATTTTAATCGGTTACACAAGCAGGGTGTACCTTCTTCATGACATGCCAATCTAAGCTTTTTCATTCCCTCTTGTGTTCTACCAGTCTTCTTTCTTTTCTTTGTACTATGGGACCTTGCCACTTTTAAACCTGGATATTTGACAGGTAGAAAGATTAGAAATAAACCTACAGATTGCACCACTTATCGCAAAATCGTCTCAAATGGACTCTCCCTGTTTTATTCCTGTACCCTTCAATTTTTTGGAGGAATTTCATGAACACCAGCGGAAAGGGCATGTCTTAAACTCAAAAAATATGTCCCTGTCAAATTTTTCTGTCGCAAGTGGCGTTTTCGGCCGAAACGGGTTAACTCACCTGATTTTACTTTGTGATGACCCATTTCATTTATTTTTGGTTAAAGTATTATGTAGGCACAAAGCAAACTCGTTGTCGATAAAGAGGCGATTTCTTTTATCTATCTAATAGTTCTTCTCGCACTAATTCCAATTAATAGATTTCAATAACAACGCAACAAAACGCGCGTAGCCTAACTCCAACCCTAAAGCAATTTGTCTCGGCACCCAAATCCGCACGTTGGTAATTTACGATCCTGCCGCTACCTCTTAAATTTCCCGTCACAGCGAGGCGCGCTCCTTCGTGGTCCATAACTAAGGATATTTTCGAATCCTGCCAGCGCACGGCCATAGATTCAGCAGTCAAATGTGTTGGACCGCATCGCACGGGCTGCAACCGCCGCCAAATGTACCAGAGCTCCGCCGTATCGATTTAACATTGGAGAAAACGGCGACTCGGCGTGTAATGATAAACCGCCCTCGTACAATACCGTCTCCTTTGTCGGTCTCGCCTTCCCACTTCTTAATCCGGGAGCAAATTGAAAAATGTAACGACCCTCGCAGAACGGTGGTCGTTTCTTTTTAATAAGAAAAGCGACAATCTCTCGACACGCAAAAGATCACAACTCAAACACGGAGTTGTGTATAAGACACTTCGATGCTAACAATCGCCTAGTCATCCCTGTTTTGTCAACCCCCTGTATATCGTTGAATGTTTGAATTCGTCGTCAAATAATTCTAATATTTTAACATATTTGATATGACATAACATATACCTAAAGCCAAAATTAATCCCGAAATTTATTGCAGTGACTGAAAATCGAATTATAAAAAAAAACTCTACTCAATTTGGATTGTAGTAAATGTTCTACTATGCTACTATGTTCTACTATGCAATTATTCCCCGTTGACTTAAGGGGTACACCACCCTAGCACTTTCGAAAAATCGATTTCTTTTTGCTTAAAATGTCCCTTAACATTGTAAAAATTACGTTAAAAAGTTTTATGTATGGGAGAAATCTGTCAGGGCTCGAATTTTGAATCTACCGCGATCACTTAACAATCTACATAATTAACAACTTAACAATCTACATAAGTACAGTTGTTGGTATCGAGAATTGGAGAATCTGTCCTTGTCTGATGAAGAAAAAGAAGCCAGGATCGATTCAAAATCACTAAGAAAAGAAAAGCAGGAGAAGAAGGTCAATCTCGAAAGTCAATTGTATGGTGCAGGCATTGCAGATTAAAACTTTAAACGCGTTTTTCTGGAAACGTGAAATTTCAAGTCGGCCGAACCAATACTTCGAACAATTTTTATTCGACTGGCTTGAAATTTTAACTGAGTATTCAAAACTAGTTTCTCCACAACAGTACGTAGGATTTTTTTTGTTATATTGCATAGGTCAATTGCAATTAACAACTTTTTTTTCAAAAACACGCCATATCTGCAAAAATCAATTTAAAAAAAATCCTATGTACTGTTGAGCCTGATATCATACTAAATCGAAATTTTCCTGGCTCATCGCTCTATCTTTAAATTTGTAAGAGTTATCGGTTCGGCCATGGAGTCAAAAAAAAAAGATGCCTTGGGAAAACTTCTGAGAAGCCGCTATTTTGTTCACACACACTTCAATACTTGCACAAGTAATGTTTTTTTACCGAATTTCGATATCTTGTTTAGTTTCTTTGAAGAAAAAATTCCAAAATTTGCTTGATTTTTCGGTCTCTAAGGTGGTGTAGGTACCCCTTAACAGTGAGCAAACTTCAAGATATATATTCAAGAACATTCATGTATCATTTCAAGGGGTATTTGTTGCATTTTGATATCTGATATTAATTTTCAATCCTTCCATACTGTTGGACTTACTCATATACACTATATTTTAGGGTGTATATGAGTAAAGACCCTCAAAAAGAAGTCCATAGGGGTTAGGTCAGGGGACCCAGCAGGCCACTATAATTGACACCTTCGCTCAATCCATCGACGCGAAAATACTTTGCTTAAATATTAAGGCGTGCCCTCTTGTTGAAACCAAATTAAACCTGCTGGAACGCTGGGATTATTTGCAGTTGGAAACAAAAAAACATAAGTCGGGAATCAGTTAATTCCTTAAAAGTCCAAATAACAATGACCTGTTGAAGTACCATCGAAATAATGCGGTCCTATGACTCTGTCGTTCACAATAGGTACCGACTCAAACATTGACAGATTAAGGTTATCAAGTGTGAGTTTCAATCCCCAATTTGGATTGATGAAAGACTACTACCAACAGTTCTGTCTTTGTTTTCGACACACCATTTAGACAGAATGTCGACTCTGTCTGACCCTCAGAGACCCAGTTGTAATGCCTCGAATGTCAAAAAAGACGATCATCGTCGCTTTGAATTTGGATTTACTCATCCTGGCTTTGTTTTGCATTGGAAACTTTGTTTCGGGGTCGTAAGTAAAGAACCACGCTTCATCACAAGTAATCACCGTGTCTAACAAGCCTGGATCACTGTCAATGTTGTTTAGAATGTCAGCGCAAATGATCATTCTTGATTCCTTTTAAGAATCTTCCCTCGGAAGTAAAGAGTTTTGACACCATTTTTGCGCAAACTTTGCGTATGTTGAACGATTCATGCAAAATCTAGCGAACACATTCTTTGCTTATTCCTGTTATTTCAGAAAGCCCTCGGATGCTTAGACGACAATCTTCGCGGATTAATTTACCAATTTGTTCTATGATTCCGTCCGTTTTTGATGTTGAGGGCCGTCCAGGGCGCGGATCGTCTACGGTCGTTTCACGTCCCTCTTTAAACCGTTTAAACCATTCAAAAACTTGTGTGCGAGATAAACATTTATTCCCGTACACTTGTTTTAACATTGCATAAGCTTCTGTAAAAGTTTTCCCCAGTTTAACAAGAAACTTGAGATTAACCCGTTGCTCCATCTGAACACTTAACATTTTTTCGACGCGTCACTGGGGCGTAGACTCATTCTAACGACTGCTACAGTCAAACTGAGCGACCAGCTGGCTTGTCCAGCGAGCTTAGGGTGGGGAAAGTATCACCAGACAGAGTTCTGTTCAAACTTGTCGCCACACCGCGTACTGTTAAAGCCGTCTCTTGTTTTCCGATGCCTACATTAAGTCGATTATCTCGCATGCATTCTACTTTTCATGTTTAATTAAACGTTTCAACTTTCCATAAATAAAATTGTATATACAGTCATTGGATATCATTCAATTAAGCTCCCTGACAGTCGCAAAGATACTGAAAATACATCAATTTATGAACAACACTGAAATCGACAGATGTAACAAATTATCCTCGCAAACTCGAGATATAGGAACAGGCAGGACTGAAAAAGAGCGATTACTTTTAATAAAGAGAGCATTAGCGCCTTGAAATTTTATATTAATGAATGCGCTTTGTGAGTAGCTTAGGGCCATGAAAAATATTTATGAATATGGATGTCGCTCGGAAAGTTCGCGTAACTTTTTTTTAATATTTTTCGACACGGAGAGTTCGAAAGAAAAATTTAGGTCGATATTTCAACTGTTATTAATTTTCTTCAGCAATTTCACTAAACTGCGATATCAGAAACCAGAGAATTTCTTTCTTTCACTTGTAATCAAGATGATAACAAATAATAAATAATAATAAATATATGACATTTTAATCCACATCCATCGGCGTCGTATATTACAGGGTTTGTATAAAAAGTAATGAGACTCATATTTTCCTCGCGCGACTGTACTTCCCGGAACACTCGCAGCTGGCGGGTTTGGTGGTGGGGAGTCTAAGCTTCGAAACGGTGGGTTGGGCAGTCGTCTGCAACCACTTGTTTGGGCAGCATGGTCTTTTTAGTGTACTCTGTGATAAAACCCGGTCGAAGCTCCGAAATGCAGAAATTGAGCAGCGTGCTTTTTACGTGGAAGTGCTCAAAAGATTGAAACAAAGCGTCAACCAAGTGAGGCCAGCGATTGGAATTGCTGTCGATTAGAAGCTTCACCACGACAATGCTTCAAGTCACACCTGCTTCGTGGTGAGCAGCTAACTCGCCAATAACGAGATTTCAACGATTCCCCAGCGGCCCTACAGTCCCGACCTGGCCTCCTCAGACTTTTTTCTTTTTCCAAAACTTAAAACCGCCCTTAAAGAACGCTGCAAGCAATATTGTTAAATTTGAACGAAATGTAGTATTAACCTGTTTTTGAGGTCGCTGAATTCGAATCTGATATCAAAATTTTGAAATTCAAAATGGCGGATCCAATATGGCGGCAAACATTTTAAAAAAAATCGGATTAAGTTCAAATTGGGTATTTATATGTGTTTGAGGTCGCTGAATTCGAATCTGATATCAAATTTTTTAAATTCAAAATGGCGGATCCAACATTTGTTTCACCATATTGAATCCGCCATTTTAAATTTCAAAAGTTTGATATCAGATTTGAATTCAGCGACCTCAAAAAACATATAAATACCGAATTTGAACTTATTAATCCGATTTTTTTGAAAATTGTTTCCGCGATATTGAATCAAAAACTATAAATCACTAATTTTCGATAAAATTGAAAAAATATTTAGAGCTTTTTTTACCTTATTGGCAATCCATTTCACTATATAATATGTTTATTTTCAAGATACGGGTGAAAATATTAAAAATAGTACAGTTTTCTTTTTTTTTTTAACGTATTTTTTGTTATTGTACGCTAGATATTAATAAGTACATAAAATACAGTCATAGGGACTATTTTTTTACTATTCCAGCATTCTCTACGAAATGAAATAAAAAATCAACGTATTGCAGCTGTGGCTCCATCTGTGGTTTAGTAACGGATTCGTGGCTATTCGCGGGATTTTATCCTTCAATCTTAATGCAAATATAATCTGGTTCATCGAAAAATACAAAACTTAGTGGAATTCCGTGGAATTCGTAACTTATCTCTCACTTTTCACTGAATTTTATTAAGGTTCTTCGTTATTTTACAGTATAGTTGTTAATTTGAATAACAAAAGTTAATACATTACTTAACAAGTTATTGACCGTTTCAAATCAAGTACATACCTTGAGGAACATCCTCCATTTTCAATATTGGGAATAGTCGTTGACAGAATTTCTAAGTGTACTTTAATTGTAGCACAATTTTTCAAGCACACAGGGCTTGACACGCCACTAATAAAAGTACGTCACGTTCGACTCGCTGTGTAGCTTCGGAAAAAAACAGCTGACCGATTCGGATACCGGAATTCAACGGTGCCAACATTATTCTAGCCAATGCGAACTTTAAAAGACGTTCCGGAAGCCACCTACATAGCCGCCTTCGAATCGTGGAAACATCGCTGGCAGAAGTGTGCGGATGGCCAAGGGACTTACTTTGGACAGTATTAATGATTTGTAGTGACATTCACAATAAATTATTTTTTACAAATTTACTCTCATTACTTTTTATACAAACCCTGTATAAATCAAAACTACCTGCAGGCGCAACAGGCAAAAAATAATCATTAAAAGTATAGAGCATTTTCAATAAAAAAAAAAGTGACACTGCTCTCAATGAGGGTATCACTATTCGCCTAATCTCGAGAAAAAACAACCCACCAATTTTATTATAAAATATGAATGTACTCAATTTTAAGACATTAAAAAATGTAATTTACTAACGGCATTCATTTTAAAATTAGCTAATAAACGAACGTCACTAAAAATGGGTTTAGTATCATTAAATATAATTTTAACAGTAGTTTAATTGGCTATTATACTAATTTTATAAGCAGCTAAAGAGTCCGTAAAGATTTGCTAATTGGGTTATGGGCAGTGCTTATATTTTTTATGGTTTCAATAACGTCCTCCATATTTTAACACGAATGAGTGTGACATAACTAATGACAACATTAAAAAGAAGTTATTTTAAAAATATATATTTTTTAAAAGACATTGGTTAGTGCAAAACATACAAGTTTAAAAAAAAGCAGGAAAAATTAGGAGCAACAGCTAGCAAATATGTTTTGTTTTAATGAGAGGAAAAACTAGTAGAAAAAGGCACACGGAAATTTTCAAAAAATTATACAAAAATTAAAGATTTTCTTACAAAAACCATTCAGTTAGAAATAGTGCAGTGTAGTTTTTTTGTACATAAATTTAATATCGAGCCATCCAAAAAAAAAAAACGTCAAATCAAAGTAGTTGACCGAGTAAAAAAACACGTATTTACAGTGGCGGCTGGTGATAAAGGGCACAAGGGCACGTACCCAGCCCAAATTTCAATAGAAAATATTTCTTTTGTGTTAATTTACTATAAATTACTGTTACAATAATATCAATTAATTGAATACGACAAACTATTCATATTCTAATTATTATTCCTTTTATACCACAAATAATGATTTTTATCACATATATATGACAGACTATCGATCGAGCACCGAGCCACCGTACTCTGAATTCCTCGCATTTCGTGCGCGTGGGCACACAATTTCCCAGCCCTCGTTTTCAATCGGGCTTTTTCGGTGACTGGTAAAGTTTGGCGACGATTGCAGACAAAACATCGTTAAATCGGTCGAAAAGCAGCTGAACGGGTCACACTTGTTGAGTGACCGTTTTTAGTTTTATTGTTTATTTTCTTCGCTGAGAAGTGTGTTTTTACTGTTTTTGATTGTGAAACGTTTCAAAATGAATTCGGTGGACATTTTATTGACTAATAAAGATATTACATACGAGATCCGAACGGAAATTAAACGGTTAGGAAGGCCGATACCCGATTTGATTATTTCCCAAACAGACGTAGGAAAATCGCGAAATTATTCACGAAATTTTAATAGTAGTGTCTACGACAGATTTAAGTGGTTATGTGGGTGTCCTAAGAGAAACAAACTGTTTTGTTTTATTTGTTTAGTGATGGGTGGCAACCAAAGTGCATGGACTCAAGAAGGGGTGAGTGATTTAAAACATTTAAATGAACGAGCTAAGAAACATGCTAGCTACAATGAAAAATATTTATATAAAAACAGACATATTTTGAACCAAATAATTAATTGTATTAAATTTTGTGAAACAAATCCGAGACTTTAATGAAAAGGCGATTAACATTTTTGTGAACAATAAGGACAGGCGAGCTGATTTCCTCTACAAATAACGGTAAGATACCTATATCAAATTTTTTCGCATGTTGCCACCCATTATTTTAATATATTTAAGCCCTCAATATTCGTGACTAAATATTATTTCAAAAAGCTACTAAATCCCAAAAATTATTCTTGTGAAAGTCTATATTTTTGTATAAAAGAATTTTTCATTGAAATTCTGAGGTGTCAGTAAAACGCATTACCTTGAAAATTTTAAAAATTTTCGCCTGCGGCGCCATTGGTAGCTAATAAGTAATCGTACTGACACACCCTGTGTCCACTCATGTAACACACCCACGAGCCGCCACTGCGTATTTATATTCTATCTTAAATAATCTACCTTATATAATTGTCAAAGCTGTCACATTATATGACAGCCATAATTTACTTTATAATTGTAACTGTCATTTGTCAAGTTTGCAAAAAAATTTGTGCAGAAAAAGGAGGAGCATTATTTGAATAAAAAAAAGGCTGGTTTAGTTTTGATTTTATTTTATAATCAGTTGTGTAATCAATGATTAAAACATGAGACTAAGTAATTCGAATCATTTTTATAGCTAACTAATTAATCGATTTTCTATAGCATATAGTATCCTAGACAACGAATTTATTGGGTTAAATCCGCCAACTAGAATTACTTATAAAATTTTGTGAAAGTCCAAATTATGAAGAATAATGGTATTATCTCGAGAACCGTTTGAGTTATATAAAAAGTAATTAGCGTTTTGGGAATTTGAAAAGAAGCAGGGAAAATCATCAAGAGTGACTTTTTCTAAGAAATCAAAAACGCAAAATGTTTTCCTCTTTTAAACTCGATCCGGGGACATACTGAATAGAGGAAACTAGGATACATACGGATGTATTGCTATTGTTACTTTTTTGTACATAATCGATTTTGATAATGTTCAAATGGGACCTTGAAATAAAATAAGCCGGACCAAACATACAAAAAAGTTTGGCCTCATTCACAACTACCCTCAAAAGTGAACCTCGTGCGAATTTGAGGGTTTGGTTTTAGAATCCACTCGACAAGTAAACCTATAAATTACTACGGGCATATAAACAATCCAGCCTGGACCCCGTTTAAATTTAAACTGACATTTTAGCGTCCCAACTCGTACCATGCAGCGCGTTTGTTTCGGCTCTAATTCTCGTTTCGTATGCATTTATTAAAATGTGTCCGCATAAATAACCTACGTTCGCCGAGCGTGCACATACTTACGCAAAAAGGTAAACGTTCCTATATATTATCTCCTCACGCGAAATGTGTAAGTAGATATATATAAATATATTTCCCTGCGTCAGCCAACGGTACAATTCCAGACGCCAAAAAAAATATGATTCGCGTTCGCATTTCGACGTGGCTGAAGGGCTCATGAGCGCCTGATATTTTCGTCTTTTGTTCGTGGAAGGGCACGTCAGATTTGTCATTTGAACAGGCAATAAGAATAATACACATTCTCCCTTTTTGGCCTTGATGAAATTTGGTGCTTCATGTGACGATGATAAATAACACAGGAACGCACACACAAAATAAACTAGTGTCTGAGAAACTCAAGTATAAATGTCAGAATTGCTCCATTGCCCTCAGTTTTTCTCCTAGGAAAAAATGGCTATGCTGGGAAAATATTAACTCCCATTTATTGCGACCTGCAGAAATCTGATCCGATACTAAGATTGCTGTAGCACCCATGTATTTCTCTCCATATACTGTAGGCCTCTAGGTACTGTAGACCTGTATTTGTCACCATTAACACTCTTACTTGACCAATTTCATGCTGAAAAAACTCGAACCCTGTGTAATCTGATCCGCTTATAACTTGAGTTCTGTGCCACCATTGATGAGTTATACTCTAGGACCAAAGAGGCTCCCTCAAGATTGAGAACCATTTTTTCGAAATCAAACAAAGACCACATGAGAATTTTGTACAAAGTTTGTACATTTTTGTGCAACCAAGAATGATTTTTGTACACCCTGTTTAACCGGCCGAAATCGAAATTAAAAAATGGTACTCAAACTTGAGGTCTGTGTACACTTTTTCCAAAATCAAATTTTAATTACACCATTAAAAAGATCGAATTTTGTACATTTTTGTACACCCAAAAATTATTTTTGTACACCCTTCAAAAATGAAAAAAATCAAGTGTCAAAAGTTGTATACAATCCTGACAATTTTTGAAAACTTTGAAAAATTCGTATGTTTATACTTCATCATATAGAGAGATTTTTGTACATTTTTTGTAAAACCAAGAATTATTTTTGTACACCCTATTTAACCGGCCGAAATCGAAATACAAAAATGGTATTCAAAATTAAAGTCTGTGTACACCTTTTCCAAAATCAAATTTTAATTACTTATACCATTAAAAAGATCGAATTTTGTACATTTTTGTACACCCTTCAAAAATGAAAAAAATCAACTGTCAAAAGTGGTACACAATCCTGATAATTTTTGAAAACTAAAAAAATTCATATGTTTATACGTAATCACATAGAGTGTAGTACTTTTGTACATTTTTGTAAAAACCAAGAATTATTTTTATGCACCCTATTTAACGGGTCTAAATCGAAATATGGACAAAGATAACGGGTCTAAATCGACACTTGTTTTCAAAAATTATCAGGATTGTGTACCACTTTTGACACTTGATTTTTCATTTTCGAAGGGTATACAAAAAATAATGTTTGGGTGTACAAAAATGTACAAAATTCGATCTTTTTAATGGTATAATTAAAATTTGATTTTGGAAAAAGTGTACACAGACCTCAAGTTTGAGTAACCATTTTTAATTTAGATTTCGGCCGGTTAAACAGGTTGCACAAAAATCATTCTTGGTTGTACAAAAATGTACAAAATTTGTACAAAATCCTCATGTGGTCTTTGTTTGATTTCAAAAAAATGGTACTCAATCTTGAAGGAGCCGACCAAAGAATCAATAGAGAAACCCGTTCTCTAATCATCTCATAGTCAGCTTCCATGTGTGAAGTAAAGTGCTGGAGTAATGATATGATATCGTGAACTTTGATGAAGATCGCCAATATAGTTCTGAAGGTAATGATTATTGTGAAGACGAGAATGATGAAGTTTATTCACCGTATGGAACGTCAGACAATATTTCTTTATCGTTGACACAAAAAGAACTGAACGATTTAGTGAGAGACTTGGGACTCCTTGAGACTGGAGCGAAATACTTGAACTAAAGAGGAAAAAAAGTAGCGAAAAATATACAAGTGAGTTCCTTTAGAAACAAAAGAACAATATTTCAGAAAGTTTTTTTTTGTCTAAATTTGAAAGGTGATTTGGTTATCAAGAAGGTCCTAAGGACGTTGCCCTTATGATGGGCATGGTTGGCCAATATTCACTCAATATGGACTGTTTTATTTTATGAAACAGTGGCATCCACTGCTTGCTGACACATCTACATGGAGATGTTTCGTTTAGGTTCATATTGTGAAGGAGCTTTTAGCTGGGGTACTTGAAGGTCCTTAGTAAGTTGATAGCTGTTCATTTCATCTCACACTTTACTTCCTCATGAGTATTTTCTTTGATTACTTGTATTACTGATTTAACGGACATGTGGTGTAGTAAAGGCCATGCCGAGATTACCTGAAATATTGCGGTGAAACAATACATTGGCTGAATTCTTTACCGATTGATCCAGCAGCTGATAAGTTAGAAATAAGTTAGAACTCCAGCAGTAAAGATAGAAATTTTTCATATCACTCATTCAACTGTAGTAATAGTCCAGGGGAGGTAGCAAAAAACAAGTGATTTTTTTAAAATAATTAGTTACGGCACTTTTTCAACGTGATAATTAGGGAGAAAAATCGTACGAATCGAATGAAAATGTTTTGGACAAAATCCGATTGTAGGATCATTGCGAAATAATTGCAAAAAGGTGCGAAAAAAAGGTTTTTTTCGACTCTTAGGCACGAAAAAAAAATGTTGAGTAAAAAACAAAAATATACCACGTTATAGCGCTTGAAAAGACGAATAGAATGGTTTTTGGATCATTAAAATCGGTTGATAACTTTTTTGCACAAAAAAATAAAAACCGCCAAAATTAGCGATTTTTCGATGTTCAATTACTCGGTCTGTAATTATCCTAGAAATGTCTTCCTCAAATTGTAGGGTTTTCCAACGCCTATCTACAGTTAAATTTTTGTCAAAAAATATTCATAAGTTTTCGCGCAAATTGCGAAAAAGTACAGGTACTTTAGTAAAACGGCCCCTATTTCCACAATAATTGTCGTAGATCAATTTTGCAGAAAGCTACGTGTTCTTAAAGACTTCCTCTACAACCACAACATAAAATTTGAAGTCGATCCGATAATAATAAGTACCTCAAAAGCGCGTCTGAAAAACGTGCAATTTTTAGAGAGCGCCCGCGTGGACACACGCGCGAAGGGGAAGTGGCGCGGTGGTGGGAGAACTCTCTCTCTCCTGCGGGCACAGCAAAAAAAACATTAATTTTCGTTCAGTAGTTCCCGAGAAATCTCAATTGTTTCCGGCTTGTCAAATTTGAAAGCGCGCCATCGCTTTCCGGGCGCCCGCTCCGCCCGCGGGAGAGAGAGTTCCCCCCACCACCGCCCCACTTCCCCGTCGCTCGTGCGTCCATGCGGCCGCTCTTTAAAATTGCACGTTTTTCAGACGCGCTTTTGAGGTACTTATTATTATCGGATCGACTTCAAATTTGATATGGTTGTAGAGGAAGTCTTCAAGAACACGTATCTTTTTGCAAAATTGCTCTACGGCAAATATTGTGGAAATAGGGGCCGTTTTACTAAAGTACCTGTTATTATTTTTTCGCAATTTGCGCGAAAACTTGATTTAACAAAACAACTTGACAAAATTGATTGAAAACAATTTGACAAAAATTTAACTGTAAATAGGTGTTGGAAAACCCTACAATTTGAGCACCGGAAGACATTTCTAGGATAATTACAGACCGAGTAATTGAACATCGAAAAATCGCTAACTTTCGAGGTTTTTATTTTTTTGTGCAAAAAGTTATCAACCGATTTTACTGATCCAAAAAACATTTTATTCGCCTTTTCAAGCGCTATAACGTGATATTTTTTTGTTTTTTACTCAACTTTTTTTTTCGTGCCTAAGAGTCAAAAAAAAAACCTTTTTTTCGCACCTTTTTGCAATTTTTTCGCAATGATCCTACAATCGGATTTTGTCCAAAACATTTTCATTCGATTCGTACGATTTCTCTCCTAATTATCACGTTGAGAAAGTGCCGCAACTAGTTATTTTAAAAAATTATCTACGCCGCCTGGACTATAACATGAATCATGTACTTCGTCATTTTGCCATTTTAATGGTTTTCAACTTTTTTTTTATGTAATTTCAGCGCCAACGTTTCAACTTTAGGACCTCGCGTGCTTCTATAAATAGTGGTCGGCAAATTCGTCGTTAACGACTAAATAAACAAAGAATAATAAATATGCAGGGTGCACGAGCCGCTCGACATCGACGCTGGGATAATTCAACCTGTTCCGCGTGCCCTGTAAATAACCCCCGGCAATTATAAGGTCTATAATAAATAGTCCCGGGAATTATTGTCTCATGTTTCCTATTATCCTAAGGGTTACCGTGACAAGAAACCCTAAAGAAAATTACACGCCGATAATTGATCGTAGCGCTGAAAATTAAAGGCGCTTTATTGCGCCTGGTAAACGGGGAAGCTCTCGGGGGTGGTGGGTATTGCGCGTAATAGTTGTGGTAAGATCCTCTACCCTTTGTTTGGCAACAGTAAATCCCTCGTTGGTTTTTGTTACGGTGCAGATGACGACGCGAAATTATCTTTATATTGTTAAGGAAAGCTCATTCAACAAGTCAGATGAGAACCGATTGTGTTTTGTAGCTAAGCTGATTATATAAATATACTTTGTACGAAATAAGAACCGATGTACGCCACTAATGAGGCTATTAGACATGTGCAGGGATACCACCTCTCAATTATATTGAAATCAAAACTAATAATGTTGGCAACAGATCCGAAGTTGCCGTGTTAATGTCTCCAAAACGGCTGATAACACGGTTACCGAATTTATGTGTGGAAAAGATCGATTGTTTCACGGCTTGTGTGACACGTTGCTCCATCCTGCTGGAACCAAAGTTCGTCCAAGCCCAAATCGTCCAATCGCAGCCACAAAAAATCAGTTAACATGTCTGTAACGCATTCCATTTACTGTAACGCTATTACCATCTTCATTTTGAAAGAAGTACGGACCAATGATGCCACCACTCCAAAACCCACACCAAACAGTCACTCTTGCGGGATGCATTGGCTTCTCTATGACTACGTGTGGATTTTCGGAACCCCAAATCCTACAGTGCTGTTTATTAACATGTCCTCCAAGATGAAAATGAACTTCGCCCAAAAAAATGATTTTTCGAATGAAATCGTCGTCATTTTCAAACTCATTTTAAAGTCCACACGGAGAAGCGATAACGAAGTGGATGGTCATTTTCCTTTACCTCTTGAGTAAGTTGCAACTTGTAAGCAAAATAATCCGAGGTCTTTATGCAATATTCTCCTAAGAGAAATGCGACTGACATTAAGTTGTTGTGCTCTGTGACGAGTTGAAGTTCTTGGGTTTTCACGCACACTTTGGGCAACAGCAGCAATTATTTCAGCTGTGCGCACCGGACGAGCACGTGGATGCCTTCTGTTATCCATAAGCATGCCAGTTTCACGAACTTCCCCTAAGAACTTTCTTACACCAGGCGCTGACGGAGCTTCATTTCGACCAAAAATTGTTCTCAATTTTCTCACTGTTTCTGCAACACAGCATTCACTTTGGAAATAATTTTTTCAGTATTTCCCAACGTTGTTCAAGCGTAAAACGATCCATTTCTTACAGGAGAGGTTAGACACCACACGAGGTTAGACACAGTATGTCAAATGCCAAGCGCGTCAGTGTCGGCAATGTAGAAATAACACTCAGTTTAAAAATAAACCAATAGATGGCCCACCCTTTACTTTACATGCACTTACATTTTCTTAGACAACTTCAATACATTCACATCTGTCTTTTCGCATTAAGGAACGTCATTGCCATGGCGTAACATTTCAAATTGATGAAATACCTTCGAAATTAGCCATACAATTCGCTTGATATTCCTATTACGCTAACACCAAGCCAGATTTCGTCTTACTCCCGATTATCAATCATACGCATCATATAATAAAACATCACTTGTTTGTGTAACGACGTCTTTGTGCCGTCGCGCTTACGCCGAGATATCATTTTTCATTGGTACGCACATCCGGACGATTTATCTCTTCGGTTAAGTTTTTAACAGCTTCTTAAAAATGTAATATTCATTAATTTTAAGATCCTGCAAGATGCGATCTTAAGTCTAAACACGAGTAGGCGGATTTGTGTACACGAGTACCAACTGGGCGTGAGCTTGTTTGATTCTCCGAAGAAACTGAAAGACGGAAAAAAAAATGTTTTTACAGCCGAAAAAATATTTGTTATGAAAACGGAGTACGATCCAGATTGTTATGACGATTCTGTAGTTTATTGAACTTCTCGGGAGTTTAACATCGAGGACAGACGAATGTTGAAACACGGATGTTTATGGACAGGCATACTGTATCAAAAAATCTATAGAATACTATCAATAAATGTAGCTCGAAAACAGTGAAAAAAAAAACACAGTGTGAATATGACGTTTGGTCACTAATAACATGGAAACAATCATTACTAAGGTCAGGGAAAGTATGCTGTCACGCAGAGCCGGCACTATACAACTCTATGATAGTTAAAATATAAACCGTATTTTTTAAGCGCATATTTCTTGCCCCTGTATACTCACGCCACTGTCCGTGCGTAGAATGTTATTCCGAACGAAATCTTCGCGAGAACCCGGAACTCGTAATATACTTTCTCCGTAAAACGGCAAGCTATTCCGATAGCGACCTGCCGGCGGTGTAAACGGGTCGACCGCCGCATTGAAAACAATTTTTTTTTCGCGAGTTAGTCACTCGTGAATTCGTGTACTGCATTTACATATAACCTGACTTTGTGTGGATTTCTGCAATAATGGCACAGTCATTGCCATTTGTCAATAGACTTAAAAATATGATTGAAAATTACAAGGATTTTACAATAGATGGATTACACATTTTTTGAGTATTCCTTGCAATCGTCGATATACATTTCATAATCGCTGAGAGTGTAAAAGGGCTAGTTCGTACAGTGAAGGAATTTTGATGCGCTCAACTAATAGCTCCTTGTTTTTTTAATATCTCTGATTAATTTTAAATCTGGAATAAGAAACTAATTGGCTTTTATTTGGATAAAAACACATCGAAAACCATTGCAACATTCTTTTTAATTTTTTTCATTTTCTTACCGAGAAAGATTGAAATTTTTGAGTCGAAACGAAAATTTGTATTTTCTCACTCTACCATCCCCCTCCTTGTGGCTCAAAAAAATCTAAAATTTTAGGGAAGTTAGTTTTTTAGCAAGTACTATCGATTGTGATATGTTTCAAACAGAACTTTTTTTGACCTCACTTAGTTGGCGTGAAATGCCCCATATACATTTTTTACAACGTATGCTGCCAACAATCTGAAAATCTAAATGGTGGAACTATCATCCGCAATGTAAACATCAATCTCAATCGGCTACTGTTTACCAAGATTACTTTGTTACTGTACAGTGTTTCAACAACGGGAATCCTTCAATAGATTTAATTACTTTCTTGCCCGTATGCTTACAACATATTTATATTACAGAGTTATAATTAGTCTGCGAAAATATATTGTGGGTGGGTTGCTTGTGAATGCTACGTTATCCTTTTTAGATTTCAGTTAAACGACTGAATGTCGTAGAATTATTTCAAGTGTAGGTCGCAACTAGAAAGAGGTGTTTCGATTTTGCCTTGTCGGATCTCTTCGTCGTCTAATGCGTTTACAAAACTTCGTCCAAACGTTTTATCGATTTGGCCGCCCGCACGTCAATTTAAGATGAGATATTGAGATTCTGAGAATGCGAAGGCTTCTCTACAAAGAAATGGATTTTCAGAGACATAAAAATGTCGCATCAAGCACCCCAAAATTAGAGCTAGAGCTAATTAAGGAAACTATTATTTTCATTCAGACTATTCAGATTCAGACCAGAAGCATTAAGCCAGTTATTGGAACAATGGCTGTTGTACATATAACAGTTCACAGGAGCTCCCTATACCATTTAAACTAATATAGAGACATCCAAAAAAAACGTCATCAACTCTGGCTATGAACAAGAGAGATGGAAATAGCGGTCACGTCTAAGCTTTTCGGTTATGTCAAACTTTTGACAAGTGACTGTCACAATTTGTAAAATAAACAATGGCTGTCATATGATGTGACAGTCTTGACAAGTAAATAAGGTTATAAATTCGATCAAGAATAGAAATACGTCTTTTTTTTCTCGGCCAACTTTGATGACGTTTTTTTTTTGGATGTCTCCATATAACTTAAATAGAATTTTGTGGTCTGAAATGGAATCACGGCCATACGAATTTTATATTTCAGTCAAAACTTCGTAAATAAACTGCTCGTCAAAAATAGCGTAACACTTTTTAAATCAGCGCAACTTGCGTTCTATTGAAGTTAGATACTTGCGCTTTTAATTTTCAATTAGCCTAGGAAAGATATCCAATATATGTAAAATTTTTCAAAAATTTCGACATGGGGCTGCTTTTTAGGGTGTGGACGGCGCACAGTGGGTTAGAATCGGAAAATCCTGGCCAAAAATCAAAAAAGGTAGAAAATATATCAAACTATATCGAATGTAATGTTTTTTGGGTCGCTGATTACAAAATTGTACTTTATATTTAAAAAAAAAACAAAATGGCGGCCCGAAAGTAACCGCTTTTTGCGATAAAAGCAACTTTTAAAAATCCGAATTAGAGTATTCATATTTTCTGTAAATAAGATTTCAATTTAATACTCTCCTCGAAAGGGAAACAAAATGGCGGACCGACAGCAACCGCATGTAACCATTTTTTCGCGATAAAAGGTACTTATTATGATCAAAATTAGAGCATTGATATTTTCTGCTTATATAATTTCAACTAAATCCCCTTACTGAAAAAAACAGGTGAAGAACCGTTAAGAAAGTAAAATTTGTGGGAGAATGAAAAGAGGAATATGATTTCTTTTTGAAGGGTTAATTAAACATGTATTGAACTATAAAAAAAAATCTATTACTATTTTCATACAAAATGGCGGCGATACAGCGTACCACCTTTATCAAAAAAACACTTTTTTAAAAACAACTTTATCAAAAAGCCCTCCACGGGCGGACAAATTTCTCGAAAAGTTTTAGACCTGGAACAAAAAACCAAAAATGTTCTTAATTTACATATTATTGACTAGAGAAATACGTAGGGATTTTTTAAAATAGATATTTGTAGAAACTGTGTACTAACGAAATAAAAAATCGATTTTAGCCCTAAAAATTCAACAGTAATTTGTTAATAAATAAAAATACATTCTGTCAAAAAACAGCTATGTACTTTTATGGCGAATATAATTGATAAGCTACTGTTAAAATTTCAAATCGATCGAAGGAAGGTCTTTGAGCAATATGTCCGCCTAATTCGAAAAAAGTCATTTTGAGATAATGATGTTTAAAGTTTAAAATAATTTACACATAAGTACTCTATATCCATTTTAAATTGAAAATTGGTAGAAAAAAGCAAGGTTGTCAGATATATTTTCTAAAATTGCTAAGCTCACTATACAAGTATACTTCATACTTCAGTAAACTGTTAGTTCGTGACGTTCTTAGAAAGCTAGTTTGGAAATATTTAAAAAAAAATACATATATATAAATTTATTAGTTAGCATTAAAATAAAGCGTTTAAAATTGCTGGAAAAAATAATTATAAATTCAAACAACTTTATGTATATTACTATACTTTAGAAAATTTTGAAGAGCCGGCAACGGCGGCTCAGGCGGCTGGCCGCACAGAGTAAAACCACTGGCGGTAACACCGGTCAACGAGATTATTAGACTACTTTGCATTTAATACATTGCTAATACTTCTTCGGTCCACTGTTAAAATGATTTACGACTTTAGGCACTCAACTTGTTTAAGACGCCAGTGACGTGTATTTCAGCTAGGTTTATTAACACAGACAATTTTTTGAGATTGTCTGGCTAAATGAGCATTATTTACAGCAAATTATATTACAAATATTAAGCGTTTTGTATGCAGGCTAATTTTAATCTCCTATATTGATTTGAATGAAAAAAATTATTTCACAATTTTCGAATTTATAAAAGGTATATGCACACCCATGGAATCATAAAGTTGCACCGCTTTTTTTGTTCCCCAGGCGTATTTATCATTTTCAATTAAAATTAGAAGGACTATACATGTGTATTACGGTATTTGTGCACCCTGGTGGACTTCTGAGGAACCCGAAAGACCTTTTACTCTGTTGGTAATGGGGCCACTTATTATTTTGAAAGGTTAAAGCAGTATAAAAGCAACAAATCCGAACACAGTCGCATCGCGCTCGACGCGCGCTCAGAGGTGCTGCGGCAAAATCGAGGACCAAACCTTTTAATTTATTATATTATTTTCGTTATAAGACCAATTGCATATGATTCTTATAATCCTAAAGTACATTTTAAGCCAAAAAAAAAAAAACATTTTTCGAAAATTCTAGAGTGGTTACCTCTTTTAATAAATATGTAGCATATGAATAATTTTGTGACCCAATTTTTGTACTTGACTTGTATTTTTACGTTAGGATTTTTCGCGTTAATTTTGATCTTTGGAAGGATACGAATAATTCTGTGGCTCACTGTACATACATAGATTTCGTGCAATCACGTTTTGACATAAAACGTAAACGCCTATCAAAAACCCATTCCAACTGCGACTTCGTCGCCTTTCACTCCAAGATCTGTCGCGACCTATGACGCGCGATTTTATTCGGAATCGATGTGATATTTGCAGAAAACTACAGTCCGACATGCAATCCGAGCCGAAGGAATAAAACCCCAGGAATGGATTCCAAATCCGCGGCATCGAACGAAATAACGATTTGAATGAGTGTGTATCAATCCAGGCCGAGAGCGCGCTGCCTCGTCGCCTATTGGAACCGTAAATCCGTCGGGTTGTTAAAAGTTTATCGGCAGTCGCCGGGAACACCAAATTAGTTTCTTGTATTTCAATTATCGCCCCGCTTCGGCGCTCTTTAAGTTAATTAATACTGACAGAACGCTCAATCTGTCGAAAATCCGTAACAAACGGCTTTACAGTGGAATTCTGTATACACGGTGGAGACTTTAACTGGAATATATTCGCTAGCGGGGTGGTGAATGATTTTTCAAAAAATTCCCGAGACACGTCAACTTTTAAATGTATTTACCTACATTTTGCAAGTAATGTGAAAAATATAGCCCTTCAAGGGTGGCTGAAACCACCCTCGACATGATTTTTTCAAATGCAACCCTATGGCTTGTGACCCCTCATTGTAAAGCTGGTGGAAAGAGGAATCCAACGCACTGATCAAATTTTAATTTTCAGTATGTTGTTTGAAGAATTAAAACGTAATTTTAATTTATTTTTAACGCAACAATTTCGTACTCAAAATGTGTGTTGTTTAGTTTTGGAATGTAAACCTTACTTTTCATATTCCCCACAAAAAATTCCAAGCAATTTTTTGCCACAACTGATATTTGTTATTTTTTGAAATTTACCGGCCGCAAAGAGTAATTTAGTTTGTATACTGTATTCAGAGTTTGAAACGAAGTGTTATTTAAAATTGGTGAAAATGTCTTATTTAACTGAATCACTAAAAATCGAAATTTTGATGATGATTGGATATGGTGATAGGGCGCGAACTCAATGCGAAGTTGTTTGCTTGTTTCGAGAAACGCATCCTGACTTGCCACCACTAAATCAAGGTACCATTAGTAAAATTGAGGCACAACATCGAGAGATGGGTCATGTCAGGAAAGTACCGAGTAAGAGGCAGGCTGTTGTTGATGACGACACGAAGTTGAATTTTTTGCTTGCTCTAGAAGAAAATCCAATCACTCCAGCCCGTCAACTGGCCCGTGATAGTAATCTTAATCACAAAACAGTTTTAAAAATACTTAAATATGAGAAAAAACGCCCATATAAAATGCAAGCTGTTCAAGAGCTACTTGAAGATGATCCAGATCGACGAATGGAATTTTGCGATTTATTGATGACTTGTATTGATCAAAACCAGTTATCTTTAGAGTGGATAGTTTTCTTGACGAGGCTACTTTTACATTAAATGGGCACGTAAATCGCCAAAAATGTCGTTACTGGGCTGAAGAGAACCCCCATTGGATGAGGGAACTTCATACTCAGCGCCCACAGAAAACTCATGTGTGGGCCGGAATAATACAAGATAGAATCGTAGGACCATTTTTCTTTGATGACACTCTTAATGGAGCAAGATACTTGCGTTTACTCCAGCACGATCTAATGCCAGTGCTATGTCATTTATTTCCAAACCCCTTAAACCCTAATTTGACCGACGAGAGGTTATGGTTTCAGCAAGATGGGGCCCCACCACACTATGCTGCCATTGTTCGTCAGTATCTGGACAGAATTTTTCCCGGTAGGTAGATTGGGAGGCGATCTTACACCACTGGATTTCTTTTTGTGGAGACATCTTAAAAGTAGGGTTTACATTCAGAAACCCAACAACATAGCAGATCTGCAGGAAAGGATAAGAGAGGAAATCGGAAAAATAACACCGCAAATGTTGCATAATGTAAGGGACGAAACCTACCACAGACTGGGATGCTGCCAACAAGTGAATGGTGCACATTTTGAACAATTGTTACGTTGAAAATAAATTTAATTTTTAAATGGTTTTAATTGTATGCAACCCTACAAACATACTAAAAATTAAAATTTGATCAGTGCGTTGGATTCCTCTTTCCACCAGCTTTACAATGAGGGGTCACAAGCCATAGGGTTGCATTTGATGTCCTTGTGTTCCTGGGAAAGGCTTTTCGGAACCATTTTTGCGCAGATTTTTCTCATCCCCAATTCGTTAGTCAAAATCTGATGATCGCTGAACGCACCGTTCTATCGACATTTTCATCTTGAAGGTGAAGGCGTTCCGCTGCGTCGTTCATCTTCAATCCACTCTCTTCCTTCTGAGAATCCTTAAACAACCGAAAAAACTGTGCACTACGTGTTAACCCACAGCTCTTCCAAGTCCCGTCTCCGCAATGTTGCTAGATCGGACGCTACGTTGCCTGTCTCGTTACTTAATTTACAAACCTCGTAGGTTTATGGGGAAGCTTCTAAAGATTTCAGAAATGACAGCGATCTGATATAGCATCGTGCAAGAAGGCCCCTTTATAGTTGACTCAACGCTCAAACGGGTCATGCATAACGCAGGTTTGCATTGCAATTTGGAATCATGGCTGCGAAGATCAACATCATTTCCCCAAAGATTAACTCAAGAATTTTAATGATAAATAAATAGTATCCTTCCAAGTCTTCTCAATAGCATTTAAACTAATTGGCTGGGATTAACGAATATTATACGAGTACTTCAATGCTCTTTTATATCGTTGTAAAATAAACACACAAGTTTTTAGTCAACTTATATAAGAAGTATGCTAAATTTAGATTAATTTTGTAGATCCTATTGTTAAATCACCCAATCTGTATTTCTAATCCTATATGGATTTCTTTGGGATGAATTGTAGAAAAAAAAAATATGAATAAAAGCTTTTCTGTGTAATGGAACTTAATCCTTAACTATTTTAAAGGCTAAACTAAAATGCTAAATAAAAACGACAACGAGGCAGAAAAAAATTCAACGAATTTGGAACTGCAGAAAATTTATTTCGTATTCCTGATAAAAGCTCCTAAGCGCAGGATGAATATCAAGCTAAATGAACAAATTGGCGCCAAGGGATTTGGTATTGTTCCAGAAACCAGCGACAATTCCAACCGAGACGACAATTGCTCGTCTCGTGAATAAAACGATCGAAATTAACTCGCCGCCGCGCCAGGCTGGTCTCAGATACATATTTTTTTTTTGTTTGGGCGACTACGACAGACGACGAGCAGCGAACGAAGTTCTGTTCGTTGCCTGATAAAAGTCTAACATTGGAAGAGAGAAAAAAGTTAGGGTTAGATTAAACTGCTCCAAAGTATTACGCTTGCCTGAAGAAAGTGATATGAAGTTCAGCTGCTTTTAGTCCAGTAGGCAGGGAGCTAAAAGCATCAAAAAGTGTTCTTGAAACATATAGGCTAGTCTTGACGGTTTCCTATGTATTTTTGCGCGGGGTCCGTTGAGCTGAAACCGTCCACTAATTTTTTAAATTAACAATTTGTGAAAAAAAAAATCTTTTTTTTTTTCAAATTTCCGCTTATATCTCCGTTCCTTGGCATATTTTATATAGCATATACATACAGGGTTGGAACGTCCATGATTTCAAAGCCGAGCATTAAAAGATAAGAAAAGAATAAACTCTGACAGATAGAGGAACGGACAGAGAAATATTATATCCATAGTTGCCAGGCTATGTCATTTTAAAACTTTTATGAGCGTTATTCTCTGTCTTTCGTGATAGGGTAGCAATAAAATATGTAGGCGGGACGCCCCGCCCATAAATTATAATGCGCACGTGTGAATTGAATTATTATATTGTTATTGGTCTACGGAATATAAGCACTTGAATATTCCTGTGCGTACGCAGTATCTCCAGAAGTTAAATGTTTGGGTTGGTATTTTAGGCGATTCCATCGTTGGGCCATTTTTTATAAACGGTCCCTCAAATACCAACAAATATTTAACAAATAAAACAAACTGTTTACGGACATGGACATGAAAGACCACGAAATTTAAATGATTTACGGGCCAGAATTGTACAAGTCCTAAATAATATTTCCCCCTGAAGTGTTAGAACGCGTAAGAACTGAGTTTTACGATGGACTAGGTTTTTTGCGAAGCACAAAGGGGCAACATTTTTGAACCACTTATTCAATAGGCATTTTTTCTTTCTTTCGTCTTATAACAGGGTTGATTTATATTCTTATTTTTTTATTTTTTTATTAGAACTTCAATTTTATTTTCTTGCAGACCGGTTAGTTAAGGAATACAAAAATTTGAAAATAAATACAATTATATTCGTACACTTCTTTTAAGTGTATGGGATAATTGTAAGTCAGAATTATGTAAGAATTTCGTTTCATACAGCTAAGTCGATATACACTCTCACAGCTGCGAAAAAGTCCTGAGCCCCACTCACTCAAATTCGGTAGGCGATGGGCGGTGTCTCTCCACCTCCACATTCCAGTTTCTGTTACGCGCAGGTAACGTTTTACATCATACGTTTCTAATACGTACACAAGCGTGAAACACTGGTGCATCTAACTGTCTTTGTCTGTCGTTACTGGTGTCTTTTAACTTATTCTCTTCTACACATGTATCGCCAATATGTAAAGGTGCAATTTCCTAGGGTGTATAAGAAGTTGTAGCCTATTGAATTTCCAAAATTTTTAGCCCAACCCGAAGTCTCCAAGTGCTATTGTTAACTTGCGTATAACTGCTGAAGTTGAGTGTTTTTTTTTTCACTATTTTTTTTACTTCGAAAGTAGGGCGAATATGATCATGCCTAGAGGGACTGCAAAATTTGTAGTATGAAGTTACAAAAAAAAAATCAGCTCGATCCGTTAATCACTTTTCGAGTAATTAACGATCGCATCTTCTGCAAGCCTTAATTAACAATGACGCCATTTCTTTATTTATTGTACGATATTGACCGGGTTGGGCTAGAAAAATCATAAATCTCTTCAAGTTTGCGAGACTTTTTGAGATTTTGAAAAATATTAATTTGGGCCAGTTTAATAACGTTTTCTACGCGACTACAATTCTCGGAATTGTGACTATAATATCTTGAAAGTATGCTTCAATGCGAGTATTTAAAAAAAATGGGCGTCAAGATAGAATAGTCACAATTCCGAGAATTTCGAAGCGGCAACTCTAAAACAATACAGACGTCGCGTCAAAAAAGGTAGTCGCGTAGAAAACGTTATAAAACTGGCCCAAATTAACATTTTTTCAAAATCTCAAAAGGTCTCGCAAACTTGAAGAGATCTATGATTTTTCTAACCCAACCTGGTCAATATTGTACAATAAACAAAGAAATGGCGTCATTGTTAATTAAGGCTTGCAAAAAAATCGATCATTAATTACTCGAAAAGTGATTAACGGATTGAGCTGAAATTTTGTTTGTAACTTCATACTACAAATAGAAGTCCCATTTCATGATCATTGTCGCCCTACTTTCGAAGTAAAAAAAATAGTGAAAAAAATCACTACACATTTTCTACTGGACTACCTTCACGTTGATTCTTAGCGCGATAAAAGAGGCGAAATCGCAAAACGGACACATCACGGAATGCATTTATTGCGTTAACTCATGCCGTTTCCAGTCCATTACTGCCCCAACGAGCAGAAATAGGTGCGACGCTTATAAATCGACGAACAGAAATAAAAGAGCCCGATTAATTACGCGCCTGGGGGAGGCGAGTGCACCAGCGCCTCCGCCATTAATTCTAATGCAATTGTACTTGAGAGACGCCCGACAAATCTGTTAGATTTCATTCGTAGCAAGTACGTAGACGGGCATTATTCTAATTTTACGTGAACTATGGGCGGGCAGAGGACCTAAAGGGAAAAAAAGAAGTTTAATTAAAGCGTTTTCGAGCCGCGGCCCGCTAGGACGAGTGCCGCTCGAAATTCATAAGCTCCCGGTGCGACGAGGAGACACGGAAGCTAATCTCTGCCTGTGACTGTTGAATATTTAAATTTGCGCGCAGTCGGTACCGCGCGTATTTAATAAATGGACGCCGCGGCGGAAAACGTGTTGTCAACTGGAAAAACTTTCCGTCGACTAATGGCATAGCGGCGCTAAACAAATTACCGTTGTCTGTTGTGTAAATCACTGGGGAAAGTAATGGTTTTTCGGGATTCGTTTTTCAATTTACTCTCTCTTATGTTCGGGACTACTTGCACGCATACTGGTTATTCCGAGAAAAGTGGTAGTCACTAGGGGGCAAGTCTGGAGCGTAGAGAAGCCGCATTCCTTCACCCGCGACGTCACTGATAGGGTCCTGAAAGTCTGCTACAAAGCAGGGTCGGCACTATACAACTCTACAATAAAGTATTTTTAAGCACCTTGTAATTTATGCACGCGTGTATTTCTTGCCCGTGCATACGTACGCCACTGACGGTGCCTGGTAACACGCGCTGGGACTCTCCCGCGGCGGGATCGAGGATAAATGCAATTTATCCATATAGCGTAGCGAGCGTTCCGTGATTCGATTAGCATTAGCCCAACGCGCAACGGACGAACGGTAGAACGCCGAGTTTAAAATAATTGTATGTGGCGTGAGTGATTAACTAATAAACGTGTGTACATACGCATTTTGCACCGTGTACTTTTCTTGAGTTCGTGTCGTATATTTACATAGTATCTAGATTTTATGTGGATTTTTGCAATAATAACACAGTCGTTACCATTCGTGAACAGACTGAAAAATACTAGCATTTTACAATAGACGCCGAGAGTGTAAGACATTTAGATTCGAATATCCATCAAGAAACTTTTACTGGTACTGTTAGAAAAGAGGAATTTTGTGTTTGGTTTGTGCATAATGTTTTGCGCATGTATCCTTGCGTGGAACGTGGTCGACAATATTCACTTTTGTTTTTTTTTGCCAAATATGTATCCGATTTTCCATTGCCTACTATCCATACATTGGGTAAAACTTATTAACAGAAGACATATCATCGTGGCATGGGAAATATCAAAGAAGATATAGGCAAAACAATTCTGTGGCTGAATTTTAGGTGTTTCAGATATTTCGCCGTCGATATTGATAGCTAGTAAACGGGTGTTGCAAATGATGGCTAGTAAGTATAGAAACAGTAGTAACACGTACATTGTCAACAAACTGTTAGTGATACAAACAACTATGCGAAATTCGTGAAAATAATTGCGTGGTGTGTCACTCTGTCCATGTATTTTGAATTTGCACCCTTGACTTCACTAGATGTGGAACGATCATTTTCCTTCTACAACCATATGTAGGCCAAATCGCTTACGCTTAACGAGAAAAAATGCTGAGAGCCTACTAGTTGTGGCAACGTACGCTCAAGCAATGAAGACAGCCGATGTTTCTGAATAACACAAGCGAAAAGTTAACACATTTTTACTCCTGTCTTTTTGGTCTGACATGTGTATGTTCTTCCGTCAATGACAAGACGGATTATGAGTCCGTCCCTGCGTTGTAGCACACTTCCGGACCTTACACACAAGATAATCTTCACTTTAACATAGCGTTTAACAACTTAAATATTCAGCGTGGAAAGAAATAAGCCACACCTTCAGCCGCCTGTGACTGGTGAAGATAATGTTGCACGGTTTGAACTGACGAATGATACAACACGTATACCTAAACAAAATAATTTAGGGGAGGAGCGTATGGGTGGAAGCGCTTTGTCGGTTAAAGACGTAGAATTTCCAACGCTGTATATCGTCTGATCAGTCAGAACTTTGGGTCAACCAGTCTCTTTAGAGCCAGTATCTTTTGGTCACCGTTTTGTCAGTATATATATTTATTTTTAAGGATCAGCACACGCTCTAAATTGTATATACTTTCGAACGAAATTGAATTCTGCGTTTTTATATCTGCCAAAAGTGCTCATAACTTTTTTTATATTACACCCCTTCACAAAAACGTCCATTATATTTTTATAACGGTACATTTACGCGATCGTTTCCGAAAATCCATCGCGTCGGGAAATATTTATTGACCCGACTGCTTCGATGAATGCCGGAAACCGCATCGCATGTCACTGGGACACACCCTGAAAATGGGATAGTAAATATTGTATCGAACACACTCACGCGACAACATCGGGAGGCCGAAAGCTTCTACATCAGCACCGTAATAATTCTCGCTGACAGAACAGCATCGGCAGCACAGTCCAGTAGGCAGAGACTTTTATGTGTTCTTGAAACGTATTGGGCTAGTTTTGACGGATCCCTATGTATTTATTTGCGTAGAACACGCAATGCGCGGGGTCCGTAGAGCTGAAACCGTCCGCTAATTCTTTAAATTAACAATTTGTAAAAAAAACTCTTTTTTCACATTTTCGCTTAATCCATTCCTTGGCATATTTTATATAGCATATGCATTTAAGAAGTTATAGCCTATTGAATTTCCAAAATTTTAAGCCCAACCCGAAGTCTGCAAGTGCTATTGTTAACTTGCAAATGACTGCTGATTTAGAAAAAGTGCTTTTTTGTTCACTATTTTTTTTTACTTCGAAAGTAGGGCGACTGTGATCATGAAAATTGGAGGGACTGCTATTTGTAGTATGAAGTTACAAAAAAAATTCAGCTCGATCCGTTAATAACTTTTCGAGTAATTAACGATCGAATTTTTTTGCAAGCCTTAATTAACAATGACGCCATTTCTTTGTTTATTGTACCATATTGACCGAGTTGGGCTAGAAAAATTCATTAATCTCTTCAGGTTTCCGAGACTTTTTGAGATTTTGAAAATATTAATTTGGGCCAGTTCAACAACGATTTCTACGCGACTTTTTTGACGCGACGTAGGGTAAGGTTGCTCAGTTTGGAACACTTTTTGATTTTATTTTTTTTACTTGAATACGAAAGGAATTATTAATATCTGTTGTATTTATATTATAGTAATACTCTTACTCATTTCCTAAAAAAATTATTATAAAATGTCATAAATGAATACAAACATTTTATTTAAGAAAAACAAAAGCGTGTGCAAAAGTCCAATTTAGGATACCGGTTTCTAAAATTGGACCATGCATGTCCTTATTTGGACCTCTTAGAACATTATCTTAAAAAGAACATCAAAAAGTAAGATTAACAAGATAAAACTCTGAACAGTATATTATGATTTATGTCAAAATTCTACAGTCATTGCAAAAATATTGTTCGTTGTTGTAACGTGGCTCCAAGATCTACATTTCATATACACCGGATCATTTCTTCTTCACACAATTTCCTCTTCACATATTGCACAGTACCAGCTATTTCGTATGCTAGTTTGCGAATATCCATAATTGTCATCCCAAACATCAGTTCTTCAAAAGTTAAAATGTGTTGGAATAGCTCACTTTCAATTTCTTGTGAGAACACAGTAGACCGTCCCATAATTTTTACTTCATCATTAGCACGCTTGTTTTTGTTTTCAATGTGCCGTTTCAGAGTAGTTTTGGGAATTCCAAACTCACGGCAACACTTATTTAATCCATAATCACCACTGCCAAAAGCTGCCAGGGCATGTTCCAAATTTTCTTTACTCCACGTACCATATTTTCCACATTGGGACATCCTGCGTGACAAAAAGCAATACAAAATTAGACCGTTTCTTAAATTGGACCGGTTCAATTTGAGTGACTCATAGAAGTCCAATTTAGGCAACTGAGCTCCAGACAGACAATCTGTACTAATACACTTACAAGAGTGGGAATCATTTAAAGGTTATGGTATAAAGAACAACTTACATATTAAAATCGACTACGTATAAATAATAGTATTGCATTTACCCACCTGTTAGCTTTGTAGTCCTTACGGAAAGTATTGTAAATATAGTATTAGATCACTTAAATAATAAAATAACGTGAGAACGCCTTCGCCACGTGCACAAATCTAATAATGACTGAGACTTTGTACTGTTAGAATGAGTAGTTTGCCTTACAATGGCGAGATGGCGCTAAGTGTTCTTTATCAGTATTGAAATCAAGCGGACCAATTTAGGAGCTGGTCCAATTTATGCAATTTATTTTACCCTATATATGGTTTCACCGTGGCCGCTTTGAAATTCTCGGAATTGTGACTATAATATCTTAACGCCCTTTTTTTTTTAGAAAAATACGCGTCTTGAAGCGTACTTTCAAGATATTATAGTCACAATTCCGAGAATTTCGAAGCGGCAACGTTAAAACAATATATACGTCGTGTCAAAAAAAGGTAGTCGCGTAGAAAACGTTATAAAACTGGCCCAAATCAATATTTTTCAAAATCTCAAAAGTCTCGCAAAGTTGAAGAGATATAAGTATGATTTTTTTTGCCCAACCCGGTCAATATCGTACAATAAACAAAGAAATGGCGTCATTGTTAATTAAGGCTTGCAAAAAAAATCTATCGTTGATTACTCGAAAAGTTATTAACGGATCGAGCTGAAATTTTTTTTGTAACTTCATAGGTACTACAAATAGCAGTCCCTCCAAGAAATTTCATGATCATAGTCGCCCTACTTAGTGAAGAAAAAGGCACTTTTTCAACTTCAGCAGTCATTTGCAAGTTGACAATACCACTTGGAGTTTCCGGTTGGGTTTAAAATTTTGGAAATTCAATAGGCTACAACTTTTTAAATGCATATGCTATATAAAATATGCCAAGGAACGGAGATATAAGCGAAATTGTGAAAAAAAAAAAACGTTTTTTTTTTCTCTCAGAAATTGTTGATTTAAAAAATTAGCGGACAGTTTCAGCTCTACTACCCAGCGCATTGTTCTACATAGGAAAATTGTGCAAAAAAATACATAGGAAACTGTCAAAACTAGCCCTATATGTTTCAAGAACATTTGTTGACGATTTTAGCCCCGTGCCTACTGCAGATCAGCGAATGTACAGTTTCGGTATCGGTTTCGGACACTGGACGCTCGGCTTGATTTATAACGGCTGACCCCAGGGCGCACATCTATGGTCTCGTGCCTCGACGGACACATGGACGGACTTCTCCGTTGCACATTTGCTACTTACAATTGCAAATTCGAATCTCACGGCTATCAGTTTCAAGCGTTCGGGTGTCTCCTGCAGCGCAACGACACACTCGATCGAGACTTATCGTCGACTTAGCCAAGGGCGTAGCCAGGGGGGAGCGATAAGGGCAATCGCCCCCCCCCCCCAAATGGTCAAGTAAAAACCAAAATAGTCGGGGGATTGCGCTTGCCGTTGCCTCCAATGACCTTTTTTTTTGCTTTTTTTGTTTAAGCTGCATTGGACCGCCCCCCCCCCCAAAGAAAAATACTGGCTACGCCCTTGGGTTACGCCGTCGCAAAATGGATTAATTAATTAAAAATGATTGAAATGAATTCGAGAAATGCTAATGAAAATTATTAAAGTTTTAATAATAAAGAATTATTATATTGAAACATGTTAGATTAGAAAATAAAACACTTTAGATCAGTCAATAGTTTTTAACTTATATGCTTTAACTCAAGAATTAACAATTACCACTAGGATGTGTGGTGATTAAATAACCGAACTAATGCTGCTACCAGCGCGCTGCGTGTTCAGTGTTCAGATGGAGCATCGGGTTAATCTCAAGTTTCTTGTTAAACTGGGGAAAACTTTTACAGCAGCTTATGCAATGTTAAAAGAAGTGTACGGGAATGTTTTTGAATAGTTTAAACAGTTTAAAGTATGACGCGGGAAACGCGGGCAAAAACGGACGAAAACATTGAAAAAAATTGGTAAATTAATCAGCGAAGATCGTCATCTAAGCATCCGAGGGCTTGCTGAAATAACAGGAATCGACAAAGAATGTGTTCACCAGATTTTGCATGAATCGTTCAATATGCGCAAAGTTTGCGCAAAAATAATCCAAAACTCCTCACTCCCGAGCAAAAGGAATCAAGAATGAACATTTGCGCTGACATTCTAAACAACACTGACACTGATTCAGGCTTGTTAAACGCGGTGATTACTTGTGATGAATCGTGGTTTTTTATTTACGACCCCGAAACAAAGCGCCAATCCATGCATTGGAAGAGTCCGAACTCGCCAAGGCAAAAAAAAAGCCAGGATGAGCAAATCCAAATTCAAAGCGATGATGACAGTCATTTTTGACATTCGAGGCATTGTTTACGTTCACTGGGCCCCTGAGGGTTAGAAGGTCAATCAACATTATTACATCTATTCTGACGGCCCTTCGTGAGCGCGTGAGAAGACAAAGACCCGATTTGTGGAAGACCAAATCATGGAAGATTCACCAAGACAATGCACCGGCCCATTCTGCTTTGTGAATACATTTTTTTGGAAAATACGGCATTACTGTGTTGGAACATCCGCCATACTCGCCCGACCTTTCCCCCTGTGACTTTTTTTATTACCCAAAGTCAAATCGGCGCTGAAGAGGACAAGATTCGAAAGTGTGAAAGCGGTTAAAGCAAAAGCGATAGAGGTTCTGAACCAGCTGACAGAGGGGACTTCCAGCACTGCTTTCAACAATGCACACATGCAATGCACATGCAATTCGTCGGCGCACAGCTACACGATGCGACGAACTGTGATGTGTCCAACGTTGGAAGGCATTTGCCATATCGTGTAGCGCCGGCTTAATAAGTTTAATATCCACCTACAATTATAACTTCTATTCCATACACGACAATTTCAAACTGACAAAGTCCTATATATAAGTAATATGCCTCGCATATTAAAAAATAAAACTCAAAATAGAGACGTAATCATTGAGCCGATTTTTCTGCAGGCAAGAAACTGCGGGAAAGAAATAACTGAAAACTGTTAAACAAGACTGTTTCCAATAACGGTGTAATCAGTGTCGGTTTGGGCATTTCCCAGGGCACACACGTTCGAATATTCATGCGGTAACTCCAATGAAAAAAATAAATAAAAGGATTGGAATCCACTCTCATTCCCGCAACGAAATAAGTTGGGGCCGTATCGAGCTACCGCAACATCAATCAACCGGATTTGTTTGGACAAAAGGCGAACCAAAACTTCGCTGTATCCAAACGGACGTGTCAGTGATCGAATATGCGGGAAACAGTTAAAGCTCCTCGCACACTTGAACCTTGAGAGTTAATGTATGCAAACAGTTGACTGACTATCCTCAGAAGAATTAGTTCATTCATCCGCATACTATGACTAACAAAAAATAGACCCATCTTCAGAAATCAATGGTTAGGTAGAGGCTCAGCTGCAGAATCTGTGGTAAAACAAGAGTTTTGACTTCAAATTTATGGAGACAGCAATAGATAGGAGCTTGAACTAGGTACTAGGCAACAGATGTCAAGAAATACCTACCTCATTAGAGCAAATTGAACAGTTATTGTATGCAAACAACTGCTTGGTTATTCTCCGGAGGTTATTCACCCAATGCTACGACTGACGAAAATTAAAACCATCTTCGTGATGCAAATATGTCAAATCAATGGTTGAGTAGAGGCTCACCTGCTGCAACTGACGAAAAATGAATCCATATTCGTGATGGAAATAAATCAGTGAATTCAGGGTGGCAAAAAGGAATTTCAAAGGAGTGATTAACTTTGAGTTGCTCCTGACCTTTATTCTCAATAGCTTGTTAAAATATAGTCTGCCTTGAGACAACACTGATGATTGATGGTCAATAGAAGACAGATGTTGTCAGGCTATATACATACAATCTAATGAACTGGGCATAAATCGGAAGGACTCGAACTGTTACCACACCTGTAACCAATCTGCTTCAATTAATGGCTCATTTTTTAGGCCAGACGCCACTTTGACCACATTCGGGAAATAGAAGAACCGTGTGTTAGTTCTTCAATTCCATGTCACAAGATTGGACAACGAAGAACTAACGAAGAATATAAAACTTAATATTTTTTGTATTTAATTTTGAAACTCCTTCTGAAACATCAAACCAGTGATTTCATCTCAAAATCTACGTGTGGACCAAGCCTGAACCAAGTACCAGAGTATAGCCCCTTTTAAAGGGTAACATTATTCACCCGACTAACGAATGAGTATTGCAATCCTGATCCTCTCTTTGCATAAATGGATACCGCGTTTTCCGTGATTACAGCCATGAGCGGAGCATATTGTCCATTTTTAAAATTACTCCGGTACGTCCATAGCGAGCCTGCCATCGGGGGAAAGAATTACTGCCGCTCTTTTTTATGTAATAGCACGGAACAAAGGATATTCGGGAATTTTACATTTTTTGTTTCCCTTTTGTCCAGGGAAATAATAGAACTCTGTCCCAGAATTAGAGATAACTCCGACTAGGTACTATTTTTTTCTCTGATATATCAAAGCTAGGCATTGGAATTTTAGGAACATATCAGATTATTAAGTAATGAGACTGATTTTGTGTTAATTTATTATTCCAATAGAATTACCATTCAGTATTGTCTCCTTCCAAATACCTTCCTTGGGTTCCAAATAGCCTTCAGCTGGTCAGTTACAGCCGTTTGAATGTTTTCTATGGTCCCAAAATGACGTCCTTTGAGGTGACTTTTCAATCTCGGGAAGAGAAAAAAGACACAATGACTCAAGTCAGGCGAATAAGGAGGCTGAGAAGCCACAGTTTTGCAAAAATTGACTATTTGCAAAATCCAAAAAGTTGCTAAAAAATTTTTGAAACAATTCCAGTGCATTCTTTAAGTGATTTTAAGAACTTTATATTCTTGACAATTTTTGGTAAAAGTTTAAATAAAAAAATCAGAAATTAAATACATTCCACACATTCATGATGTTAACTACCAATTTTGGACAAAGAAATATGGCTTATCTAGAATTGTACAAGAAACTCAAAAATGGCAAAAGAAATAGGGGTTGCCATTTAAAATTTCAGGGATAGGTGCCCTGGGGGTTAGGGGGTTGAAAGTAATACGACAACAAATGCCTCAAAAGTTGTCCCCACCCCCTTGATATGTAAATTGACATGTTTCGCCAAATTAATTTTGATACTGTCATTAGTTTAGGCAATATTAAATGCTGTTCGTTTTCAAATTGACACCGTGTATGTATAACCATATTGCAGTTTATAATTGCATAAAATACTGCAGTCACAAAAAAATCCTATTCCAAGCAACAGATAAAAATATAAGTTTATGAGAGGTCAGGATTGACATTACCTAATAAATACTTATTGTATTGTAAACATTGTTGAGATAAAAATACATTGATTTTACTTTCACTGATATATTCATATGTAAATATGTATATCCCCGTTAATCTCCTCCCATTCTTACATTCTTAAAATAAACAGAGGTACTTTGAACTTTGAACCCACAATGTAAATCTATCATATGTATGTATATGACATTCTGTCTTACTGGCATAAAGTTACTGGGAAAAGTCAACGAACCAAGAATGAAATATTTGAAAATAGCTTGACTGAAAAATTAGGTGTTAGATTAAAACATTTCAGAGAATTAGCGCTAAATTTAAATTTAATATTGGACCTAATTTTTTTCTACTGTAACTGTTTCATTATTATGTGGTATATATACATAATTAATTTTCTTAAATTAAAAAAATAGTATCTCTTTTTCATTTCTATATTTGGAAAATTCTATTTAAAGTCGATTAGATAAGGAAATGTCCAATTAAATTATATAATAATTTTTGTTCAAGTTTGTCCTCGACCTTCTGAGTACATGAGCTAAGAACCAGGATAAAATAGAATAAAATTGTCAGTTAGCATTGTTATATTTTGGTTATACTATTACACATAAAACCTGGCATGGCATACATTTTTTTTTGACAGGTGACCGCAAACAACAAAGACTGTAAACAAATTTGGTATTCAAAACGCGTTACAGAAATAGGCAATTACATAATTGCATGAGAAAAAAAAACTACTCGCGTGAACTACTTTTGATTTTATTCGCTTCGTTTAACGTGTATATACCTACCTGTTTGATGCATACATAATAATTCTTAATTAGGTAAATTACAAGCTTATTAAAAACGGTTCTGTACGTGTATGTAAGTAGGTACGTCTGTTACGCATTATAGAAAGTGACCGTTAGAGGTGTCTCTACTTACCGACAAAAACATACTTGAAATAAGGTGTGACATTCTATTTGAATGCGTATTAGGTGTAAGTTAAATTATTTTTAATTAGACAACAGCGAAAAAATTAGGTTAGATTTTGTAACGATGCAAGATCTAGGTTACAAAAAGAATGATTGTCGATTTCATTCACGAAAAAAATATAACAAGAATTGACAGCAAAATAAAATCGCGATATACTAGCGCTGTGATTTTCCATAACAGGTAAGTACCTGTAGGCCAGTAGGCAGGGAGCTAAAATCATCAAAAACTGTTCTTGCAACATATAGGGCTAGTTGTGACAGTTTCCTATGTATTTTTTTTGCGTAGAACACAATGCGCGGGGTTCGTAGAGCTGAAACCGTCCGCTAATTTTTTTTTAATTAACAATTTGTGAAAAAAAAAACGCATTGTTTTCACATTTCCGCTTATATCTCCGTTCCTTGGCATATTTTATAAGAAGTGGTAGCCTATTGAATTTCCAAAATTTTAAGCCCAACCCGAAGACTACAAGTGCTATTGTTAACATGCAAATGACTGCTAAAGTTGAAAAAGTGTTTTTTTGACTATTTTTTTACTTCCAAAGTAGGGCGACTATGATCATGAAATTTGTAGTATGAGGGACTGCTATTTGTAGTATGAAGTTACAAAAAAAATTGAGCTCGATCCGTTAATAACTTTTCGAGTAATTAACGATCGAATTTTTTTGCAAGCCTTAATTAACATAAATCTCTTCAAGTTCGCGAGACTTTTTTGAGATTTTGAAAAATATTAATTTGGGCCAGTTTTATAACGTCTTCTACGCGACTAACTTTTTTGACGCGACGTATACATATATTGTTTTAGCGTTGCCGCTTCGAAATTCTCGAAATTGTGACTACATTTTGACGCCCAATTTTTATTTCAAATACGCGGGTTGAAGCGTACTTTCAAGATGTTATAAAAAAAAAGTCAAAAAAGGTAGTCGCGTAGAAATCGTTATAAAACTGGCCCAAATTAATATTTTCCAAAATCTCAAAAAGTCATCGCATCGTGTTTAGCATGCCGAAATCCTTTGGATTAGCTTATTTAATTTCGAATTCTTTGTACGTTTCCGGAACATAGATTCTGGAAATTATTGTGAAATCATTTAAATAAAATAATAATCACGCCATCTATAGTAATGTTTTTTTATTCTTACTATTGATTTTTGTAGGTTTTGATTTACTGAATACGATGATCGAGTCCATTTTACTCAATCTCGTTTCATTGCCGAGCTATGAAGGCCTCAAGGTCTTCATAGGCCTCAATATAGGCCAAAAAAACCTTTTTTGCAGTTTTAGGAAAGATTTTCTGAAAAGTGAGATGTGATATGGTAAATCGGACAACGGTTCAGTTCAGTTCATCATGTCAAAAACCTTCGGAATCACCTATTAGGGTTAAAAAAAAACAAAAAAAGTGTTTTTTGCAGGTCTGTGTTATTCATTATACTTAAAAACGCTACAGATTTATGCAACAATGTCGCAACTTTTGAAACGACGAAGATGATTATCTTAATTATCCGAGACTCGATTGGCCTACATTCCAGTTCCATTACTTCGGAATTATCTCAGCCCGAAACCGTATAATCCAGTAGAGCGAGAGAGTGGGTATAAAATTAATACGCCACTTTACCAGACGCTGTTCGTTACACTTGCGAGATCCACTTTTAAAATGCGGTACACACACTATCGGTATTTTCTATTAAACAGGCTCAATGGCGATTATTTTTAGACGGGAATTTTTTTTGTTCACAGCATGCGGTAGTGGCTTGGGCGCGTATGTCGAATATTGCAGCGAAATTGGCGATATATGTACGTTTCATGCCGCTGTCTATAAAAAAAGTCCGTCGCACGTGTATCTGTAGAAGAGCACGGAAGTATTCTATTTCCATTCTCAATTGAAAATAGGTAGAAAAAAGCAAGGTTGTCAGATATATTTTCTAAAATTGCTAAGCCACTATACAAGTATACTTCATACTTCAGTCAACTGTTAGTTCGTGACGTTCTTAGAAAGCTAGTTTGGAAATATTTAAAACAAAATACATAGATATAAATTTATTAGTTAGCATTAAAACAAAGCGTTTAAAATTGCTGGAAAAAATAATTCAAACAACTTTATGTACATTACTATACTTAAGAAAATTTTGAAGAGCCGGCAACGGCGGCTGGCGGCACAGAGTAAACCACTGGCGGTAACACCGGTCAGCGAGACTATTAGACTACTTTGCATTTAATACATTGCTAATACTTCTTCGGTCCACTGTGCCATAAAAATTTTACGACGTCGTTAAAAAGATTTACGACATTTGGAATTCTGACTTGTTTAAGACGCCAGTGACGTGTATTTCAGCTAGGTTTATTAAAACAGACAGTTTTTTGAGATTGTCTGGCTAAATGAGCATTATTTACAGCAAATTATATTACAAAATATTAAGTTTTGTATGCAGGCTAATTTTAATCTCCTATATTGATTTGAATGAAAAAAATTATTTCACAATTTTCGAATTTATAAAAGATATATGCACGCCCATGGAATCATAGAGTTGCACCGCTTTTTTGTTCCCCAGGCGAATGTATCATTTTCAATTAAAAATAGAAGGACTACACATGACTGCGTAACACGGAAATTCGAAAGACCGCACAGTGATGGAAAATGGAAACAATTCGACCTTCGCGGCTGGATTAATCGTAATTTCATGAACTTTTTTTTATTTCTCTTAGAATTTAATGTTATTTCTTTGGGAAGTGCGAAAAATTTTAAATTCAGTAAGGCATTATTATAAACCAGAAAAAACCTAATAATTGAGGTATTATAGTTCATTCAAAACGCAAGGTGAAACGTTGCAATTTACGCCACAAATAGAGACTACTTCTAATATACATTTCTTGGGTCGCTGATTATTACGAAAATTGGGGTCCCGCAACCATAAAATGGTAAGAACACCCCTAAAAATGCAAAAAACACCCCTTTTAGGGGGTTTTTTAGCAACTTTCTCGTAATAATCTTATTATAAATGTTGAATAACCTTATTAAATACTGTTTTGTTGCTAAGAATTTATACTTTTAGTCAAACACAATTAAATTGAGCCAACATTTATTCGTGAGGGTTAATTACAAAGAGGTGAAAACCGCCCTCTCAGCAGAAAAAAAGAGGAAATCACTTGATAAAACAATTTTAATTTCTAATCCTAGAAAGTTTTTTGATAAAAACTTATTGAAAAATTAAAACTACTACTTTCACCCCTGATTATATTATAACTACTCCTAAACTACCCCCTAACACCCCAGAATTTAAATGCACTTAAAATGCACACAAAAAATTCGTTTGGATATATAATTTTTGCATTTTGTTTTATAGGTAAATGAATTAGTATTAAAAAAAATTCTGAAATATTTTCATCCTTTTGAAGGGTAAAACTACCCTAAAACATTATAAAGTAAAAAGTGCTAAGCAAAAAAGTTTTTTACTCTTTGCATATTGCATATTTTAAACAAATAGCCATTTAATCGTACGGAAAATATTTTCATCCCTTCTAAGAGCTACCCCTAATTACCCCATTTGTGGATTGAAAAAGTATCGAATTTATGATTTATAAAAAATCCTTTCCTCTTTTTTTGTGCCGAGAGGGTGGTTTTCACCCCCTTTGTAATTGACCCTCACGAATAAATTTTGGCTCAATTTAATTATATTTGACTAAAAGTGTAATTCTTAGCAACAAACCAGTATTTAATAAGGTTATTTAACATTTATAATAAAATTATTGCGAGAAACTTAAAAGGGGTGTTTTTTGCATTTTAGGGTTGCGGAACCCCATTTTTCGTAATCAGCGACCCAAGAAGAACTGTATTTTAGAAGTAGTTTCTATTTGTGGTGTAAATTGCAACGTTTCACCTCGCGTTTTGAATGAACTATAATGCCTCAATTATTAGGTTTTTTTCTGGTTTATAAAAATGCCTTACTGAATTTCAAATTGTTCGCACTTCCCAAAGAAATAACATTAAATTCTAAGATGAATAAAAAAAAAGTTCATGAAATTACTATTGATACAGCCGCGAAGGTCGAATTGTTTCCAATTTCCATCACTGTGGGCCGTTGAAATTCAGCTTCCACGCTTTCAGTAAAACGGAGGTTGATTTTTAAGCACTGTTAAAACAATACTGTAACTGAAGCTCCTGATCAAATGGAGGCGATTAAGTGTTGAGAAAAATAATTCAGTGTTCAAAAAGTATTCAGACAAAAACGTAAAAATACGTTTCCGCCGTTTTCAATAAAGAATTGGGAATTTATTGTGAAAGGACGGTACCTAATGTTTTATTCGAAGTATTGTTCATCGCTTGCCACTACTTTTTCCCATCTTTCTGGTTGCATACGGATACCGCGTCGGAAGAATGCTTCATCTTTTGAGGCTATCCACGAATCGACCCAATTTATGGTATCTTCATATGATGTGAAGTGTTGCTCACACAGGTCATGCGCCATAGATCGAAACAAGTAGAAATCAGAAGGAGCAATGTCTGGTGGATACCTGGATAATCATTGAGTGTTTCCAAATAGGTTTTGACCGGCGCCGCAACATGTGGACGAGGATTACCATGCAGGAGAACAACTTTTTCGTGTCTGGAGTAGTAGTGGGCGCGCTTTTTCTTGAGTGCTCGACTCAATCTTATCAATTGTGTTCGGGAGACAGCTCCAGTAATGGTTTCGTTCGCTTTGAGCTTCCAATTCCGCGTCTTCGTACACTTTCGGCCTTGCACGTTATTTGTCTTCGATGTCAAATTCACCGTTCTTAAACTTTTGAAACCACTCACGACAACTTCTCTCACTTAAGGCAGCCACATCATATGCTTCTACAAGCAATCGATACGCCTCAGCTGCAGATTTCCTCAAATTGAAGAAGTAAAACAAAAGTTCCAGCAAATGACGCTTATTCGGCTCAAAACATTTCGGACAAAACAACACTCGGACATTTTCGCACACAAAAGAATATATTATACTGATCAAAATCACTAATATTTTAAGGTTATGTTGTTGCCTGATGTCCAACCTTACGATAATGATGTTTACATCTGACAATTTTAACCATACATTACTGGTGGCGCCAACTTTTGTCAAACGGCGGAAATTTGTACACCTTTAGAAAAAAGTTAAATGCGTTTTTGTTCTTCAAATCGCATCTTCAAAATCGTTGATGTTTCCGAAAAAATGCGCACCATATGGGAATATTTTTTATCTTTAAGGTAGTATATACATTTTAGAACGCTAAAAATGCGTAATATTTGAGATTTTGTTTTGACCAGACATATAAATGAAACTGAAATTCGTTATATGAGTTATATTTATTGGTCTTACGGCTACATTTTAAAATCTTTTAAAATGTAGCATTTTAATTAATATTAATGAAGAAACGAAATGCTTATTGTTTTTTCGTCGTGACAATGTCCAGTATGACACCCGTCGAATCTTTGAGTCATATTTTCCTGAAAAATGATAATAACATTTCAATTTATCAATTTACGTATAATGAAATGGTATAGTTATAGTGTCGGGCAGCGAATTTGAAAGAAAAGTTGAAAAAAATAAATTAAAAACGATTAAAAAAACTTAATTTAACGTCTTCAACTTTGAAAGCAAAAATTATTTAATAAAAAAACAGCTCCAGACGCAATGAAGAATTTAGTTCTATGCAGATTAAAAAATATCCGTATATAAATATGAAGCATATTTTTATCGAAAATTACTGTTTTAATGGTGCAAATACTGTAGAAAAATATGGGTTTGAGAAAAACGCTTTTAAAATTTTTAAAGATAATTCATGCTTATTTATAATTTGATTTTTACTAATCTCATGTTCAGTCTGTCACTCCAGCCGCATCCTTATGTTCCAAAATATGCTAATTAGAAACGCCATATCGGCAATAGATAACGCGCCCTTTTACGAGGGACCGTTTTTTTCACGTTTTGCGCTCCGACTTTTGGGTCGGTATCTTCTTTTTCAATGCGAGATTCACTTTAGTACTTTTTTCCTCATAATTCTAACACTCCAAAGTCATTTGAAACACTTTGATTTTTAAAGTTTTGCTTTTTTTAAATCAGATACCTCACCTACCTCAAATGTAGGTGAAAATTGATTTTAGAAAAACTTTAGGGTTGTTATAAAACCCAAATATATATATATATATATATATATATAGACAGTCCAGTCCAACATCTGAAATAGACAGCCAAGTCATCTCAGTATCTGTCAAATTTGATATTAAAAATTAAAAAAAAAAAAAAACAAAAAAAGATTATATTCGTGAAAATTTCGAAAACTACCATAGAAAAGTTGTTCATGTGATCGTCTATTTCATTTATTTTTCGATTAAAAACCTTAATTTCCAATTATATTATTTTTGGAAAATTACAAAATTAAAGTTTGGTGAATTTCAGATCTCATTTAAATATTAAATATAGTTCAATATACCGTTCAATATACAGTTCAATAAATTATCCATTGAAATACCATGATTATTATGCATCAACATAATGTACTAATAAACAACAGATTGCAAATAAAACCTTTAAAAAAAGGCTTAAAAAGTGGTTTCTATTAGTCAAAATCAAACTACGCAATTTAAAAAATTCATGTAATTTTATTTTTTTGTAATTGTGGTTAGTATTCAAAATTGTTCCTGGACTGGGTACTGGAACCTTCGGCGTAGAAACAAAAAACTGGACGTTTTCCACTGGTTCGGTGTTTCGTGGAAAACGTCCAGTTTTTTTTTTTATTCAAAATTGTGTTACAAAAAAATACATTTCAGTTATTTATTTTAACCGAATGATTTTTTAGGATAGTGGCAATTTTTTCCTTGCCTCCGATGTCAATTCTTAGCGGCTACAACATAACCAAATCCAGTGCAATACTTTTCACGTCCCTACAGATGGAAGTTACGCTACTCTATCAAGTTAATGAGTGTAGGTACTAAAAATAATTGCGCATGTTGTACTTGAAATATTCAGGACAAGTTCTATTTCGGAACTGAAAACGAATATTTATGTAACGCCCGTTCGTTTTTCTCGCTCTGGTGCCACTCAAAATACCAATCAGCCTTAATAAATCGTTCCAGTATGAAGAGCAACAATTAGCTTCAGATTCCTCGCTAATGACCAGGTAAGCGAGCATGTTAAAATAATTAAGCAAGAGCGTGTTTTTTTTTTTTTTTGATTGGCGACCAATTATTTTTTATGATTCACATATTATTATATTTTCGGTTGCCCCCAAGATAAATGTGTTCGTTGATCGCGTATTTTTAGACGCCCCGCCGACTGTAGCCTGAACCTGTTTCATTTCGTAATGTCACCGGCGGTTGACAAATTATAGTAAACCGTCAAGGCAAACTCAGTTGGGCTACCTCAAGGACTAACGCTAGTTTTTTTTCCTCACTGACCAACTTATTTCTTTTTACTAACAAGTCAATAACTTATTGATTACCTGTACGCAAGTTTGCGAAAGAAAACTTTCAAGTATCCTGTTTTAACGTCAATTTTCACGCTGATGGAAAATCACAAATAATTGCGGTAGATTATTGCAGACCCCAATGACAAACAAGAAACCAATAAAACCGAGTTTGTGAGGTGGTCCATCTGATGCCTTATATCTCATCAAAAATAGTTTGTTTTGCACCTGTGAATTTATTATAAAAGCGTCAAATCCATACCTACAACATCCATTGAACAAAATTTGGCCTCAAAGTAGGCTTTTACAATTCAAACGTATGTCTCTGATACGTTGTAGACTGGAATGATACTCTGACTGTTGAGTGATTTAACGAATAAATTATATTATTACCTTTCCAAATCGATAATGACGAAATTGTTACTTCCACCAAGATGATGCTAGAGCACACAATGTAAGTGAAACAATAGTAATGTAAGAGATATTTTCCATAATCGCTTTCTATAAATCGACGAAAAACTGATGGGATTAATACTACTCCTAGAAATCTATCTCTTAGAAAATGTTTTCGGCTCTATTCAAAAAGGCGTCTAGAACAATGTGGGAGGCCAGCAAGGTGAAGTTGCTGGAATTTCAACCCACGCCATCAGATTCAAAGAAAAAAACTTAACCATTAAACCAAACTGTTTTTAACTCAAGCTAAAAATGGCGCCTGAACTGCAAAATTTTTGCGTAAAAATTCAAGAATTTTTTATTGGAAAATGATGCACTTTTACAAAAAATTGTCAAGAATAAAAAAGTTCTTAAAATCACTCAAAAAAGCAACTTTTTGTATTTTGCAAATTGTCAATTTTTGCAAAATTTAAAAAAGTACTTAAAAAATTCTGAAAAAATTCCAGTGCATTCTCTGAATGGTTTTAAGAACTTTTTTAATCAAGAAAATTTATTGTAAAAATGCATTGTTTTCGAGAAAAAAAAATCAAAATTTCGATACTAATTTGATCTTTAGAATTTTTTCTCGAAAACAATGCATTTTTACAATAAATTGTCAAGAATTAAAAGTTCTTAAATTCATTCAAAGAATGCACTAGAATTTTTAAATTTTGCAAAAATCGACTATCTGCAATCCAAATCCAAAAAAGTTGCTTCTTTGAATTACGCAAAAATTTTGCAGTTCAGGCGCCATTTTAAACGCATAAGGGAAAAATCGATCTTTAAACCACATATACCTAAAGTTCAAACATTTATTCCACCGGTTAGTGAGGTTCCAGGTCCATTGCAGACCGGAAACCCCTTGAAAATTTGATTAAAAAAAATATGCAAAAAATCGTTGTTTTTTTTAAACTGCTTTTTTTCATAATTAATAATTTTTTTGGAGAAATTTCATGGACACCATCGGAAAGGGCACGTCTTAAACTTCAAAAATATGTCCCTGTCAAATTTTTCTGTCGCAAATATTATTAGTTATGAGGCGCTGAAGAGCGATGTACCGGGAGTGGCTTTTTCGGCCGAAACAGATTAATTTTTTTTTTTGAATTTATTCAGAATTTTTGACTGATTTAGAAACTCGCACAATACATTCAGACTTCCACAGGCTCAAAGCAATCTAGCTAGACGGCAGACAACACTCATACTAATTTATAAAGATACAAATTCATAACTAAACCATGCCAGCCACAAAAACACGCAAAAAAATATATCGTTCTTCCTAGACGGCAAAACGTTTGTAAAACATAACTGCCAAATTAATCACGAGTAGAAAAATTTCGTCGGAAAGTATTAGCTTCGCGTCAGCGTCGTTAAACTGGCACTCTATGTACGTTAAAAACCACCAGAGATAAAATATGTTTTCATCAGGAGAGCAATTTACAAAACGTCTCCGAATCACGCCCAATCCCATTTGTAACGGAGTGGCGTAGATCAATAAAATAAAACAAAAAAGGGACAAAAGGCGACCAACCAATTTCCTAATAGACGGAGTGCACAATAGACATGATATCGATAAAATCTCACGTTCTATTTTTACAACCTCATATCATGGAGTGAAAATTTTAAACCCGAATTCCGACCAAGACTGTCTCCCTTTTAACCCATAGCGGTCACACCTCCTAAAAATATCGTATTGGTCACGCTGGGTCCAGTTGACCCCACGTAAAAAAACAGTTGTCATTTGCGTTCTTTTTTTGATGTATCGACTCAAATCTTGCACTAAAATGAAGTTTAAGACTTCCCCTTTCTGATCCGATTGTTTTTTCTCCTTTTTTAAATTGTTTAATGTTGAAAAGACGGGAGAAAAAAAATTGAAAAATATTTTTACTAAAAAATTCCTCAAAACTTCAATTTTTGATATCGAGCAAAAGTACTTCCTGGGTTCTACTCTAGAAATAGTATAATTTTAAGAAAAAAATAGTATTATTTCGAGCTTTTCAAAAAGTATATCTATTTTGAAGATTGAAGTTACCAATTTCCCAGAGATAGTGGAGTAAGGGATACAAAAAAATAAAATGTCAGATCTAAACAACTGCTTCTACGACACGCGAATGATGATCACCGCAACACCCTCTTTACCAACGAAAAAAATGGCCGCGGAAAAATAACAAAATTGTGAGGCCTTTAAATTTGTCATTATACAAAACACCTGCTCATAAGGTCGGGACAACTCAACGGTGGTTGGCCAACAACATTCGGCGCAAAAATGGCCTTCGGGGGGTCCGGATTTAAATCCGTTGGACTAAATATTGTGGTCGATACTTTTTTCATATCTACAATTTTTCATATCGATTCTTGATATCGATTTTTGATATCGAGCAAAAGTACTTCCTGGGTTCTACTCTAGAAATAGTATAATTTTAAGAAAAAATAGTATTATTTCGAGCTTTTCAAAAAGTATATCTATTTTGAAGATTGAAGTTATCAGTTTTAATGAAACTCATGAAATGAGATATATCAATTTTGAAGCTGACGTCTGTACAAACCTATGTCTACCGACACACTGATGCCACGCAGACTTTCGAAAACCATTGGAAGTTATTGTAGTACCTTCAAACAACAACAGATGACGCCACAGATTTGATGGGATCATCTGGACCCAGTGTGACCACTACTAGGTTAAAGCTAAAGGATGCCTCACGTCTATGACAACGACATTGAATTTTTGTATAACTGCTTTCATAGGTTTTTTTGAAAAAAAAAATGTCATCAATTCTATCCCAAAATTAAAAGTATGCTATGTGTGGATATATTGGAAAGTAGTGGGAGATCACTGCCAACGCAGGATGTGTTAAACAAATATAAGCCTGTCTGTATACACCGAGGGCCAGCAGCTGCATTCCAATTTCCCAGAGATAATAGTGGAGAAAGGGATACAAAAAAATAATGTCAGATCTAAACAACTGCTTCAACGACACGCGAATGATGATCGCCGCAACACCCTCTTACCACCGAAAAAATGGCCGCGGAAAAATAACAAATCGTGAGGCCTTTAAATTTGTCATTATACAAAAGACCTGCTCATAAGGTCGGGACGACTCAACGGTGGTTGGCCAACAACATTCGGCGCAAAAATGGCCTTCGGGGGGTCCGGATTTAAATCCGTTGGACTAAATATTGTGGTCGATACTTGAAGACATGGCCTGTGAAAAGCCTCACAAGGATATTGAACTTCTGAAGCGCGATTCAACTAACGCAGAGACAGAAATTTCTATGGAGGTCGTGGGTGCTGCAATTGATGACTGGCCCATCAGACTGAAGGGCCGTGCAAAAACCAATGACAGACATTTTGAATAATCCATACATTTTTTGCTTATTTCTAATGCACTTAATAAAATATACCGGGTGACCACGAGATTACTACCCAGGCTCTAGCTGAGGCACGAAAAAAGATATCGATTCAAAATTTTGGGAATGTATATCATTGAATGGGATGCAAAATTTAGTTATAAAAACGACTGATCATCACTTCCTGTTTGACCGGAAATGCCCTAAACTTTGTTATTTTATATGGAATACCCGGTATATTATATATATTTTTAATTCTACTGAAAAAACTAAGACTAAAACATGTATCATGTCCTATACCTATCTTTGACAGTATCCGAGAAAATCGCGTTTAAAGATGTCAAATGTGTCATTTATAAAATTCTTTTGAAAGAAAACAAGTGAAGATAGGGACACACTCATATGATATCTTTAACTTATTTTAGAAGCACTAAAGCCTGATATCATTAAAATTTCGCACTTCCGGCTCAACCGGAAAATACCGGAAGTCATCTTTAGTAGTAATTTACTGTAATAATTTTAATAGAATACCCTATAACTAATTGGAAATTCGAATTCTACAAACAATTTGGAATCATTCTTATTCTTTTATGTACACTTCCCTATACCCAAAGTTCATAGTTTTTGAGATATTAAATGTTTAATGTCAGAATGTCATACGTATGAACGATGCATAAATGGAAAACGGTAGTATCCGTCAATGCATCTATCAGGGGTGCCTAGGAATTTTAATATAGATAGACGCTATCACAGGCTTTTGTTTTTAAACGTCATTTTCTTCATTGTTGCTTTATTTGACAATTAATTCTTACTCCAAGTATTACGTTTAGTAGCAGATCTTCTTGGACATCTCCTTTGTCTAAATGAGATGCCAATTTTTACTTGACCAACATCCGAATATGGACATGCTGCTAAAGTTTGGGAAGCGTGAAAAATCGTCAGAAGAAAAGCTTTATATCGGCTTAAGATATGGCAGTTGCGTACACAACCACTTACAAACTTTTCACCTTCGTTGGTGATCGGCTTCAAAACCGAAATAGTGTGTACCTGGTACTTAACTGGATTATTGTTAGTAACTTATATTAATATCTCATGGCGTGTATTGCCATAGATCCGATATTGGCAAATTGTGCCAAACTGGAAGTGGACGGGAAAGCGTCAGTACAGCTTTAAGAATACAAATTTAAGCCATTTCACTACCAGGTACACACCATCTTTAGGAAGCCATCACCAACGGATGCTCGGTTTTTAAGTGGCATGGTCAAGCAACGCCCAAATTTGCTTTATACTTTGCACGACGGATCATCGTTGCCCGTATTTGGGTTTGCTTCCCTGAAATTATTCGGTATTGGTCCATACACAAGCCGCACTTATTTCGCAAGTAAAAAGCTGGCAGTAGAGATTTGGTAAAGGATGGGACTATTTGGAATCAGGAATTAATTGTCAAATTAAGCAACAATGAAGAAAATGACGTTTAAAAACAAAAGCCTGTGATAGCGCCTACCTATATTAAAATTCCTAGGCACCCCTGATAGATGCATTGACTGATTCTACCGTTTTCCATTTATGCATCGTTCATACGTATGACATTCTGACATTAAACATTTAATATCTCAAAAACTATGAACTTTGGGTATAGGGTAGTGTACATAAGAATGATTCAAAATTGTTTGTAGAATTCGAATTTCCAATTAGTTATAGGGCATTCCATTAAAATTATTGCAGCAAATTGCTACTAAAAATGACTTCCGGTATTTTCCGGTTGAGCCGGAAGTGCGAAATTTTAATGGTATCAGGCTTTAGTGCTTCTAAAATAAGTTAAAGATATCATATGAGTTTGTCCCTATCTTCACTTGTTTTCTTTCAAAATAATTTTATAAATGACACATTTGACATCTTTAAACGCGATTTTCTCGGATACTGTCAAAGATAGGTATAGGACATGATACATGTTTTAGTCTTAGTTTTTTCAGTAGAATTAAAAATATATATAATATACCGGGTATTCCATATAAAATAACAAAGTTTAGGGCATTTCCGGTCAAACAGGAAGTGATGATCAGTCGTTTTTATAACTAAATTTTGCATCCCATTCAATGATATACATTCCCAAAATTTGGAATCGATATCTTTTTTCGTGCCTCAGCTAGAGCCTGGGTAGTAATCTCGTGGTCACCCGGTATACTTTTTTACTGCTTCGAACCTTACATTTTCTTACAATGCAAGTATGTTGGGACAGAATTCACGGCACGACCAGGTAGATAAGTCGGTAATATAAACAGCTCTTAAATTAGCAGAAGCCTATTTGCATAAAGTTTTGTAGCAATCTACATTTTATGAATAAATTATACGACTGACAATGACGTCCCATGCAAAGTACAAGATAAGCCGACGCTGAGGATTACTTATATAATTTTATCCAACTTTCTAGCTTTTTTTCAACGTGAAAGTACGAGAAGGGAACAGAAACAAATGAAGTTATGCTAATCTAGAATATTTTTTACATACAGCGTGAGCCATTAAGAATTAGAACACCCCTATATTTTTTTCTATTTATAATCCAATTAAATTTTTTACTTCAAAATGTGCGTCGCATTAACCCGTTTCGGCCCAGAATGCCACTCGAAACATATCGCTCTTCGGTGCCTCAGAACTTTTCCTATTCGCTACAGAAAAATTTTTAGGGGACATATTTTGAAAGATAAAGACTTGCCCTTTCCGATGGTATCAATTAAATTTGTCTAAAAAATTGTTAAATAGGCAAAAAAACAGTATTTTTACAAAAAAAACACGATTTTTTCGACAAAAATTTTTTTTTAATCAATTTTGCAAGGGATTTTGGGTCTGCCATGGACCTGGAACCTCAGTAACCTGTGGAATAAATGTCTAAACTTAAAGGATGCATTGTTTAAATATCGATTTTTCTCCCCTGTGCATCCAAAATGGCACCTCAACTGCAAAATTTTTGCAAAAAACTTCAAAGCCTGTTTATACGAAAATGACGCACTTTTTTAAAAAAATTGCCAAGAATAAAAAGTTCTTAAATTCACCTAAAGTAATACGCTGGGTAATTTTTGAGCGATTTTTTTTATTTTGCACTTGTCAATTTTTGCAAAATTCAAAAAATCGTTCAAAAAATTCCAGCATATTCTTTGGGTGATTTTAAGAACTTTTTATTCTTGATAATTTTTCGTAAAAGTGCAATGTTTTTCGAGAAAAATTTAAAGTTCATTTAAATATTTAAAGGTTAAAATCGTAAATTTAAATAAAAATTTAAGTTACAACTATAGTTCGCACATACTGAACATTGAACCAAACTTCATGAACGTTTATATTTTTGTATAAGATAAACTATAGATTTACTGGGCCGTAGTTTTCCCCTCAAGAAAATGTGATGTTTAAAGTAAATCGTTTTCATACAAACTACAGCTGTATTTCTGAGATGTATACATTTCAATAAATCTATTGTTTATGTTCAAATGATATATATCGAATATGAACCAAACACGATAAATTTGAACTTTAAAGTATTTTCTCGATAATTGCATGTATTAAAAAATTATCAGGTGTAACAAGTTCTTAAAATTTGCACCACTAGAATAAACTTTTTACGATTTTTTGAACGATTTTTTGAATTTTGCAAAAATTGACAAGTGCAAAATTAAAAAAATCGCTCAAAAAATCAAAAAATTCCAGCGTATTCTTTAAGTGATTTTAAGGTGATTTTAAGAACTTCTTGTTCTTGGCAATTTTTTAAAAAAGTGCGTTTTCGCATAAAAATTTTCGTATAAACAGGCTTTGAAGTTTTTTGCAAAAAATTTGCAGTTGAGGTGCCATTTTGGATGCACAGGGGAGAAAAATTGATATTTAAACAATGCATCCTTTAAGTTTAGACATTTATTCCACAGGTTACTGATGTTCCAGGTCCATGGCAGACCCAAAATCCCTTGAAAAATTGATTTAAAAAAAAAATGTTGTCGAAAAAATCGTGTTTTTTTGTAAAAAATACTGTTTTTTTGCATATTTAACAATTTTTTAGACAAATTTAATTGACACCATCGGAAAGGGCAAGTCTTTATCTTTCAAAATATGTCCCCTAAAAAATTTTCTGTCGCGAATAGGAACAGTTCTGAGGCACCGAGGAGCGATATGCTTCGAGTGGCATTCTGGGCCGAAACGGGTTAAGCTGTGTTAATAAAGAGAAAGACACATTTGATATCGTCAATCCAAGGCCTACTATGTATACTCCTTTTTTTTGGGTTGAAAATTAAGGAAAAGTTTTAGTTTTTTTTTTTTTTGGCAAAAAATATACACTACTGCCTCCGACGTTATTCAAATCTCTTGTATACCAAGTTTTTTTGAAAAATATCTGAAAGTTTTGATTATATTTGAAAATGTTGTTTATGTTTCAAAACGGAAAATCTAGGGCACTAAGAACTGCATTTCAGATGAAGACAGCAGATTTCAAATAAAATAAATGCCTACTACAAGGTTTGGAGAACCGAAAAAAAATAATAATAAAAAGAAAGAAATATATAATAGAAATAATAGAACAATAGAAAGCATATATCTAAAAAAGTATATAATATATATCTATAATTTAAATTGTAACTTTTGGCTAATACTCAATGGGCCACACTGTACATCGAAGACAAGAAAAACTCTTGAATAGGTAGTGGGTACTCTTCAAGTTTGTGAGGTTTTTTGAGATTTGGAAACATATTAATTTGGGCCAGTTTTATAACATTTTTTGTTTAAAATACGCGTCTTGAAGCGTACTTCAAGATATTATAAACAAAAAGCGTGAAAAAAGGTAGTCGCGTAGAACACATTAAAAAACTGGCCCAAATTAATATGTTTCCAAATCTCAAAAAACCTCGCAAACTTGAAGAGATCTATGATTTTTCTAGCCCAATCCAGTCAATATCGTACAATAAACAAAGAAATGGTGTCATTGTTAATTAAGGCTTGCAAAAAAGTGCGATCGTTAATTACTCGAAAAGTTATTAACGGATCGAGCTGATTTTTTTGTTGTAACTTCATTCTACAAACAGCAGTCCCTCCAAGAAATTTCATGATCATAATCGCCCTACTTCCTAAGCAAAAAAAAAATGATGAAAAAAAAAGCACTTTTTCAACTTCAGCAGTCATTTGCAAGTTAACAAGAGCACTTGGAGACTTCGGGTTGGGCTTAAAATTTTGGAAATTCAATAGGCTACAACTTCTTAAATGAATATGCTATATAAAATATGCCAAGGAACGGAGATATAAGCGAAAATGTGAAAAAAATATGTTTTTTTTTTCACAAATTGTCAATTTAAAAAATTAGCGGACGGTTTCAGCACTACGGACCCCGCGCATTATGTCGTACGCAAAAAAAATACATAGGAATCCGTCAAAACTAGCCCTAAGTATATGTTTCAAGAACAGTTTTTGATGATGAAGAACAGTTTTAGCTCCCTGCCTACTGGACTACCTTCACATTGATTCTCAGGAACAATGTTTCTCAGGACACATAAAAATATCTGCCTACTGGACTGGAGCTCCCTCTTGTATCCTCATTAGAGCTGGAGTATATATAATAGTAAACTAAACAGGCGCTGGGCGAGTAGACGGAACCGGTTACTTTGCGGCGGGCAAACTTGAACGAAAGTTTATCCTAAATTGATTCTCTCCCGCGCGTCCCACTTGACTCCGGGAATCGCCGGAGTTAAGATAAGATGAAGTGATTCGATCTGCTCGAGAGGGAGGAAGGGTGGCTTAATAGGCGCTATTTCCTCGAGGTAAGTGCGACGCAGTTTTCGAAATTTAGAGGCAACGGGAAATGATTGCCTCTTATCCCACACTCTATGTACTTTTGAAGGGTGCACCTGCTCCTGTGCATTTGGTAATCACGCAGCATCAGAAAGGATTATCACCACTTCTGGCTGAAATCGCAATTACAAACTATTTAATTTTACCAAATGGTATACAGGAAAATTTATATATTTGAACGGCAAAGGGTTTCTGCTCATATGCTCCTCCCATCAATGTTTTTCGTTTGTCAGTTCAAACCGTGAAAAATTAACTGCATCCATCACAGGTGACTGAAAGCGTGTTCAATTCCCTTCCGCAAAAAGTTACTATTTCTAACTAAAGGTTTTCCATACCTATATTAATACAGAATAACTGAAGTGTCAATTTGCCCTCTTAAGGAGTCCCCACCTCTGATATTAAAAAAAAAAAAGGAAGTTTTCCCGAAACGACTGAGGTCTGTATTGGACCTAGGAAAATCTGAATCAATGAACCTAAAACCTGGGCGAAAAACACGTCAGAAAATTCTCTAACTCGATGGTCCTGATGTACTGTCATTAACAGTTTCCATTCGAAACGGTTTGTTTTGTGATTCCTTGTCACAACTATTCGAAATTTTCAACCAACTTGCAGTTTAGTTTTCCGGTTCCTACGATCCGACTATAAAAGTTGCCAACTGACTTTTAACTTTTGGACTTTTGTGTTTTTTGAACGACTTTTTTTACGATTGTGAAGCATTGTGGATAGTTTGAAAAATTGCAAATATTTTTGTTTCAAATAGTTTTTTTTTTTTGGGAATAATTAACGTTTTTTGATAATGCAAATATGGATTATCGCAAAAAAACTTTTTAGCTCAAAAAAAAATTAAGAAAAAGTGACAAATCGATACTTACATTGATTTTTAGCACAAACGGCAAATTCAATCAGTCCAAGCACTATGAAAGAAAAATCGCAGCACTTTGAAACTATCACGGTTTCTTTGGGGTACTTTAAGGTTCAAAAGTTACCGTCAATATCCTTAGTCCATCCATTATTTACAAAATTATGCCAAGTTATGCAAATACGTGTCGTTTTCGACAGTTTTTTGAGGTTCATTTAATTAATTTTGAGATCTTCAAAATTAGCTGCGGAACCCCCATTTTTTATGACGAATTCGGATTCAGCGGCACAAAATACATAAGAAAGGGTTAGTCTTCATCCCAGAACTAGATACTTTTTTTGTGGGCATTTTTTGGTCTTCTCAAGCTTTTACAACCGAAACACGTCGTTTTCGACAGTTTTTTGAGATTATCTTCAAAATTAGCTGCGGAACCCCTATTTTTTTATGAATTCGGATTCAGCGGCAGAAAATACATAAGAAAGAGTTAGTCTTCATCCCAGAACCAGACACTTTTTTTGTGAGCCTCTGTAATTGTAGAGTACCGGAATGTTTTTGATTGTTTCAGCCTTCTCTTTCTGAACAGACTGATTTTTCGAAAATTTTCCTGTCAATAGGATTTCTAAAAAGGCCACTATGCGTCTGAAAGAGTTCATCAGAAACCTGGATGACGAATGATATACGAGTAGTTTTATTATTTTACATAAATTATTGAAACAAAAAGCAGAATAAGGTTAGGTGCAAATTGTTCCACGTTTCTAGTTCCACTTGCATTTAAGGCGCATTTTACTACCTCAACCTACATCTAAATTGTCGATTGTAATGCAGTTATATTTACTGCATATGACATCGAAACCAAAAAACGGGAAACACGTTTCTTAGCAGACCTTTTTATGTGAATATAATATTTACATTGCGCGAGATATAACGACGTAGGTATGCGATGATCTTTTAAATATGCTAATTTATTGCGGAAATAAAATTGCTATGAAAAAAAAACTACTCGAATATTTATACATAACGGTAGAGTTTATAAATAAAAACACATCGAATTTATAGAGCAGGCAAAATCGGACAGGTTCATTAAACCCACGCTAAGGTACGTTAAACCTACTGCAGTAGGCCCACTGCGATTTTAGAACGACTTTTTTTAATAAATCCACCAAACTCCACCACAAATCGTACATTTTACGTATGAGTCACCTACCCTATACCATAACATTAATTTTAAGCTGATCAGAACCCCCTCATATGCCATAAAACCAAGATGGAGTTACCAAAAGCGGCCTTCATACATTCCAAACATTTTTCAGTACGAAAAATTTCAAATGACGTCATTTCTGACTGACAATAGTTATATTATTAATATTACCTATTCAATGATGAAGTAAATGTAATATTTAAATATCCCTATTTGCTATTTAATTTTACAGATCTTACTTACTGCAAGGTGTTCTTTCTCAATTCCCATTCGTTAATGACTTACCTGTAACAAAAAAAAAATACACATGTATATTTCAGTGACATTTGAACAGCAGTAAAGTTTACATTCTTAGAGTATGTCACTACAGTTATAGATATAAATCTGTACACATACATACTACATACATAAATCTATGCACGGTGTTCGACCACGGTAGGCCTATATTTATATATCAAAAACTATGAATATTCTGATGATGAGATACACTCTATTTAACTAAAATATTTTGAAAGATCTGGGACTTCGGACTTCCATAAAAGTACATAGGTAGATGTCAACTTGCTTATATTAAATGGAACACCCTGTACCTATATTACTGTATCTTTGGATTCTATGGGCAATTCTAAATATACTTCGTGTATAATAAAGGGTGGGTCATCTATTGGTTTCTTTTCAAACTGAGTGCTATTTCTACATTGCAGACACTGACGCGTTTGATATTTGACATATGCATATGTGGTGTCTAACATCCGCTGTAAGAAATGGATCGTTTTATGCTTGAACAACGTTGGGAAATATTGAAAAATAATTTCCAAAGTGACTGTTGTGTTGCAGAAACAGAAAATTGAGAACAATTTTTGGTCGAAATGAAGCTCCGTCAGTGCCTGGTGTAAGAAAGTTCTTACGGAAAGTTTGTGAGTGTGCGTGAAAGTGTGCGTGAAAACCCAAGAACCTCAACTCGTCACAGAGCACAACTTAATGTCAGTTGCACTTCTCTGAGAAGAATATTGCATAAATACCTCGGATTATTTGCTTACAAGTTGCAAATTACTCAAGAAGTAAAGGAAAATGACCATCCACTTCGTTATCGCTTCTCCGTGTGAGTTTTAAATGAGTTTGAAAATGACGCAGATTTCAATCGAAAAATTATTTTTTTTCGGACGAAGCTCATTTTCGTCTTGAAGGGCATGTTAATAAACAGAACTGTAGAATTTAGGGTTCCGAAAATCCACATGTAGTCATAGAGAAGCCAATGCATCCTGCAAGAGTGACTGTTTAGTGTGAGTTTTGGAGTAGTGGCATTATTGGTCGGTACTTCTTTCAAAATGAAGACGGTAACAGCGTTATAGTAAATGGAATGAGTTACAGAGATATGTTATCCGATTTTTTGTGGCCGCGATTGGACGATTTGGACTTGGACGAGCTTTGGTTCCAGCAGGATGGAGCAACGTGTCACACAAGCCGTGAAACAATCGATCTTTTGCACACTAAATTCGGTAACCGTGTTATCAGCCGTTTTGGAGACATTAATTGGCCATCGCGCAGCTGCGATTTAACACAGTTGAACTATTTTTTATGGGGATATGTTAAGGACCGTTATTACTCCAACGATCCACAAGCAATTGACGCACTGAAGGAAAACATCAATCGAGTTATTCGTGCAATAGAGCCACCAAATAATCGAAAATGTACTGCAAAATCGGGTGAAAAGAATGAACTACTGCCAAGCCAGCGACGGCCATTTAACTGAAATTGTTTTTTCATAAATAATGACAAGGCATACTTTCTTGAATAATAAGTAACAATCATTTAAAAATATTCAACGATGTAGTTTTAATAGCAATTTTAAAAAGAAACCATCTAGTGGCCCACCCTATATTTTATAGCTTTATACAATAGTTTTAGAAATTCCTATTTACAATTTTCAGGGTAGTTGGGGACTTTATTAAGATATTTCATAAATAGTAATTCATTTTGCAACGAGTTTCTGTAAATTCGTAGAACATATTTTATTGTAGCAAAACTGGCAAGTCAGCGTCAGATTTTTTATACCGGGTTCTAGTAAAAAAAAATGTAAATGTTCAAAAAATGTACAAATATCATATTTTTTAAATAGAAAGCTCCTATTTTCCTAACGGATCCGTATTTAGCTCCCAAAATTTCTGTTAGATTTTCCATCTAAATTCAATCGTTATTTTATAGCCAATTAAAATTTGCCAACTGCTTTAAATACAATTTTCTTGGAGAAGCTTAATTGGCACCAGGAAACTATTGTTTCCTGAACGCTTTAGAAATATCATACTATAGTGATTTTGACATTTCTAAATGCAGAAATATGAGTCGTTTTAAAACATGTTTCAGGTTATAATAAAAGTGACATAGCTCAAAAAATACATTTTTTGAGTGACATATTTAAAAAGATTGCAAATACCCAAGACTTTTCATCAAAAAAAAATTATTAAAAATTAACTTAAACGCTTCAAGTTTGATTGAGTCAAAGTGCAGATGTCTCGCTTTTTCCTCTACCAAAAATTGGAACTGTGAAACTAAAATAATTCAACTTCAGTTGAAATGTGTCTGTCATTTCAAAATTTAAGGATGTACTCAAAATAATTTGGTAATAACTATTTGCTCTCAAAAAATGAAGCGTAGTGTAATTACAAATAATGACAATCGGTATACATTTTTAAACACGGGTAATTTTTAAATGCAATTTACTGAAAATTGCCTTTTTTTGAGTTATGTCACTTTTCTTCCGGGGTGACGATATGTCAAACACATTTTTCTTATATCTAGCTCATCTCATCCGCGGTTACAAGAGCTTTGCAAACAAGAAATGTAAAAAAAATCACGTCTGAAAGAAAAACACGTCGAACGCGAACGGTACCTACCAATCCAATCCGTCCAAAACAGGATTACTATGTGAGAAAAGGGGCGTTTATTAGACGGACGACGATGAGGAGAACGGTAGGCAGAAAAGACGGATAACCCGAGCAATAGAACCGGCGAATGAATTACTAATGAACTCCCTTCACGAGTACGAGGATTGTGAAAGCGTACCAGATTCGATTTAACGACGGCACTCACGTAGTATTCATTTCCAATAATGCCGTTAGGACGACTAAGAAGACCCGAAGGTGTGGTAATGAGATCTTTCGGGGCAAGGTTAACGCAAGACGTCGTATATTCAGGAAAACTAACATATGATAAGTAATATTTGCACCCAATGAGCAATTAGGCGGAAAGTGGAGGCAAAACACGCATCAAAGTTAATCGAACTCAACGCAGAACTGTCCGTTTGGTGCTCTCGGACGTAGAACATCTAAGCATTTGAATCATTTTGTATTGTGCATTACAGACATTTTTGTTTTGACATCATCAGTTTTATAATCCCAATCATTATCGAAAGATCAGTTGAAAAAGAAAACAATCAATATTAAATATATCATAGTGTTAGGGGGAGAGAGAGGTACAATGGTATACGAGGCACATTGATACGCATTTAAAATTTCGCGGCAGAAGAAGTCCATTTGTTTCAACCTATTACCTCAAAGATGGCACGAGTGTGGGCTACTTGTCATAAAAACTTAGTAACGGAAAAACGAGTGAGAGTAAAGTTACATGTGTTTAGTTTATTTTGGCGAGAAAGTAATTTTTAATGCCTTTTTATGGGGGGGTTTTTACCAACGTGGTAGCAATAGAGTGCTACTTGTGTCACCATTCCTAAACGTAAGTATAATTTAAACATTGTTTGCAACCAAGTATATGCACTGTCAGGTTAAATATATCACTTGTGATTATTTCTGTCAGAATGCATTTGGGGCACATTGATACATATGTATGTATGAGGTACATTGATTGCAGTGTATCAATGTACCTCTGCAACGTACAAATGTACTATTTTATTCGTATAAACAAGGTTCACTACGTTATACGACGACATGTTACTTGTTTCAGGTTAATTAAAATGGTACATACTTATCACAAAGAGCATTCATTGACGAAGGAGCTATAAAGACTGCAATAAACGATGTTATTAAAAATCACTAATCAATTAGAGTTTCTGCTGCTGATCATGGTTTAAAACCCTCTACACGTCAACGTAGAATCGAAAAGTATAGAAAAAAAACATAAAAATGAGAATCCAGAGGTTTCAGATGAATCTGGGCACGAAGAAGAAGCTGCGGGCGGAAACCAAATCAGAATATATCACTCTAAATATACAAACAACTACAAGGATAGGTGTTGCCTATAAAGAACTAGGCAGAGGCAAGGGAAGTTTCGTATTTACATCAGAAAAAGCACGATTAGAGAACATCCCTAAGAAAAGAAATATGAAAAAAATTAAGCAAATAACCAAGAAGGTGAAATTTAATATTAAAGAAACGGTCCAAAATGTTCCAAATTCATCCGAAAGTGACAGTGAAGTGGAAATGAGCTTATCTGATTCAATTGACGATGTCAGATTAAGGATGATGAATTATGTCGATTTTGTTGTCGTCAAGTTTTTAACAAGGAAAGCAGTCGTTACACTTTGTTGGACAAATTGTCACGATTTATAATGACCATGAAATAGACGTCAATTTTTTACGGAAAAGAAAAACTGACATAAGACTTTTGTTTTTCCTAACGTTCAGGACATCAGTGTAGTACTTCTAGGAGATGTATTCAAACTGCCCAATGTGTATCAATGTTTTCCAGCACTGTAGCAATTTACCCCACCAGAGAGATAATTTGATGCAAATGTAGACATTAAAAAAAGTTGCAAAAACTCCAAACTTGTTATTTTTCCTTTAAATAGAGTATCATATGAAAGACAAATGCATAGCCTGTAAGCCTAAAATAAGAAGATGGCGACAAGTATTTTGTCATGGACAAAATCATAATCACGACAAAAATTGTATCGTTGTGCCTCCCTCTCCACTACTATTTTTATCGTTTGAATCTACTCAATTTATCAATGTCACTTTACCTACTAATTAGCGTGGGAAATCAAGGTAGTGGCATGCACATCTAAGGTAAATTAAAGATTCAAACTACAAATGCAAGAGATTGCGGTGCTTCCGTAAACACATCCAGACGACGTCTACTATGATCATAATACTAAAGGTTCCTTTCGTTCGCCTCGAGCGTTTCAACTCGTACGCCTTTCGGCGAAGGCGAATTTATCTTACCTGTAATAGCAAGGTAATTTCTCAACGCTTCGCGACTACAAATACAACTGGTACAATATTTCTGACGGTTGAAAACTATCAGAGATGTTTCTGTAAACAAACCTATTATACAGGGTCGCTGATATATATGGAAACCGGTCGATTATCTCCTAAATTAAGATAGCTAGCGGAAAATATTAAGACACAAAAGTTTTAGGGTTTTTTAAAATCTATCACAATAAAGAAAAATTAAGTATACAGGATCAGTCAAAAAGTCATGACGAAACAAAGTTGCTTTTTCCTTAATGGAACACTCTGTATATTATTCCACATTTCAATTATTCTCGAAATTCTAAACAAAATTCATATGGCACATCGTTACCTAAATTTAACCGTTTTCGAGATATCGAATTTTGAAAATAACTTTTTACTATTCTCAAATTTATTAAAGGAAAAGCCCGAAATGATGGATATTTATTATGAAAATTACACAAGGTGGAAGATATGGATGATTAAATTTTAATTATTATTTTTTTACAGAAAATAAAAAAGCATAATTGTTCAGGGTTGATAAAAATGCATGAAACGAAAAAATGTATTTTTTTAATGAATGTCCTGGATTATTTCAAATTTTATGAAAACAATAGTTATGCCAGAAAAAAAAAGAGAAAAAACAAGTTTTAATAAACAACAAATATTTTTTTTTGGAATTATATTTTATTATAAGGTGCTCAAAGTGTTCACCATTTACCTCCTGACAGTAATGAATTCGTTGAACAAAATTTTATAGTGAATCTAAAAGTGTGTTGGGAGGAATGGTGGAAATTTCATGCCTTATCCTTTCTTGCAACTCTTCGATATTTTGCGGCCTATTTTTTGTAGACTACATTTTTTAGTGACCCCACAGAAAAAAGTCAAGTGTCATATCGGGAGACCTAGCTGGCCATTCAATTGCCCCCTGCGTCCAATCCATTTATCAGGGAAAGGTTTCCCTATCTAGATATACCCGTACCAAACGTCCAAAATGTGGAGGAGTCCCATCTTGTTGAAACCATATTTGTTCTGCCGGTAAATTGGGATTGTTATTGTTCGGGAATAATCGTCTAAGCTCTGGAATAATACGCTCTTGCAAAGTAATAAATATCGTTCAGAGGTCAAATTTCCGTTTATAAAATTACTTTTATAAACGGAAATACAAATGCCACACCAAACATTTACTTTTTGTGGTCGTTGGGTGTGAACTTCCATCCAATGTGGATTTTGGTCTGACCAATACCTACAGTTGTGTCGGTTTACGTGCCCGTTTAAACAAAATGTAGATTCGTCAGAAAACAATATGTGGTTGACAAAGTTGACATTATCGTTTAATTTATCCATAATAACTTCGCAGAACTCGATTCTACGGTCAAAATCGTCTTCACTCAACTCTTGTAACATATGAATTTTATATGGATGGAATTTTTCACGTTTGCAAATTTTTTGAATGGAATATCGACTCATGTTATGATTTACAGCCCTCTGTTGCGTCGCATTTATTGGATTTTCCACCACATCTAACATGACATTCAAAGAATTTTCTTCGTTTGTAACGCTTACTGGTCTTCCACTTTTTGGTCGATCTTTGACACCTCCAGTTTCATGAAAACGCTGCAATGTTTTTGAAACGGTTGATTTAGAAAAGGAGTTCCCGATCAGGATGCAATTCATTAAAAATAACCACTACTTGGTCAAAACTTCGTCTTCTATCACCATATCCTACGATCGGTAAAATTTCAATACGCTCGATTTCACTTAAACGTGCCATTTTTGCGCGAAAATAATTTACACACTAAATGTATTTTTGACGTGTTGTCAAGATCATCACTGTTAGACAAAGAACGAAGCGGTTGTTATGGAGCTAAAAATCTTCAAAGGTAACTTGATGGACTATAAACTTAATAAACTAAAATATGTTTGTATACTTTATGAAAATGATTTTCAAAATACGATATCTCGAAAACAGTTAAATTTAGGCATTCGATGTGCTATATGAATTTTGTTTATAATTTTGAGAAAATTGAAATATGGAATAATATACAGGGTGTTCCATTCAATAAAAAGCAACTTTGTTTCGTCATTACTATTTGACTGATCTTATATTAATTTTTTCTTTTATTGTGATGAATTTGAAAAAACCCTAAAACGTTTGTGTCTAACATTTTTCGCTAGCTACCTTACTTTAGGAGATAATCGACCGTTTCCATACATATCAGCGACCCTGTATATATTTTTAAATATTTTCATCACAAGATGTAGTTCTTGAAAAAATATTGGAATTCCTTCCTTTTTTTCCCATAAAAACTCATTTTTGCAAGTAAAATAAAATATTTGTTTGCTGTTCCAAGATTGTATTTCCTATGAGCATCTTAGGGTGACTCACAGCTCTTTTGAGGTGATTGTAGAGGTTTCGCCGGCATTCTGCATATTTTGGGGTATTTAATTAAAGTAAACAAATAATTTTCTATAATTTTTCCAACCCTAAACCCGTTTGCCTGATATGATTGTTATGCATGTATATGATATGCATTGTCCTTTCTTAACATTTTTAATTTCTGGTACCAAAATGTAAGTCGTCGTTTACAAAAACGTCGCTTACGTTCCTTAAAAAAATCTGCCTGTTGTAATGTGATTTGATTTTTTAAACGTAGTATGCTTGGAATATATTGAGGGTTCGCCTTGTTGATGAGAACGAGATGAGCCATTAACGTAAAGGTTAAGTGCTCGGGTTCCGTGACAGGCAGTGTTATGTAAATGATATAAAATACATGTATAAAAACCTGAATATTTATATACGAGTGGTGGCCATAAAAATAGAGCCAGCAGTATGTTTGTAAATAAAATATGTAATCTAGACAGATGTGTTCATTACACAGTAGCTCCATCTATTTACCAATATGCGACAATAAATGCCGCATGCAAAATGCTGCGAAGATTACCACTACAGTTCCTTCCATTAGCTAGGGGAACCCCCAGACTCTGTCGCCTATCATTTGCGTGTAGCCATAATAATAGAGCCAGGTAAATAGCGGTGAGTTTGTTGGCATTAAATTAGTTCTTAAAAATCAGTTCGTGTGATATAGTGATTTATAGACAAACTACAATAAAATCGTGTCAAAGTTTTAAGAAAAATGGGCCGGAGTGTTCATTGCACACGCGTGAAAGAGCACAAATTTTAATTCTTCACAATCAGGAAAATATCAGCGAAATTGCGAAGGAGTAGGCTGCTCATGAAAAATGGTAGAAAATGCCTTGAAATATAATGACCGAAAAGAAACACGGGGACCCAATTGGGAAAACAACACCTCCAGACCGATTAATATATAACTTCGAATTAGTAAAGGTGATCCATTTAAGTCTTCAATTTGAAATTAAAAGTGAATTGAACCTTAAAATAAGTGCACGTACAATACGTAGACGATTGCAGGAATATAATTTAAATGGTAGAGGCTGCAAGGAAAGTTCCTCTATTAACTTCAAAAAATAGAAAACGGCGATTGCAGTTTGCAAGAGATCGTGTTAACTGGTGTGGACCAGAAGGCATAAGAAAATGGCGCCAAATATGCTGTGGTCCGACGAAACGGAAAATTAATTTAATAGGGTCAGATGGTGAACATTATGTGAAAAGGCCACCAAATACAAATTATTACCCAAGTATACCAGAAAGACCGTAAAGCATAGGGGCGGTAACATTAAGTTATGGGGCGCTTTCTCCTGGTACGGAGTGGGGCCCCTTTATTGGATCAAGGGAACCATGGATCAGGAGAACGAATGTGTCAGCATTCATGAACATGTCAACACCGCCTTTCGCCGAGGAAAATGTACCACTTTTATGGACATTCCAAAGGAAATGATCGAAACACACCTCTAAGAAGGCAAAAAGTTTTCCAGGATTACTAATGTGTCTGTGTTGCCATGGCCCTCCCAATCACCGGATTTAAATCCGATAGAAAACTTATGGAGGACCTCAAATTCTGTTGGGTAAGAGCATAAAAACACGCACTCAATCGGAATTGTGGGACGTTATCCAAAGAGAATGGGCGTCCATACCAATTGAAAAGTGTCGTAAGCTTGTTGATTCTATGCCAAGGCGCTGTGAGGCTGTAATTAAAAATCGTGGTCAAGCTACAAAATATTAGTAGTATAGAACTGTTTTTGATCAAAACTGTTGTCTGTATTTTATTTTATGTTGCTAAAAATACTTTAGTTTTGTAATGGCTCTATTTTTATGACCAATACATTTTTGTGTTTCTTGTTTTTTTTAACAAGTTTTTATTACTACAATAATTTAAATAGAATACAAATTACATTTTATATTTGGTCACATCTAATATCACTAATCTGCAAAGATATTTAATAGTTATTTGCAGTTTAGTACCTTTTTTATAACTAGTTTTGTAATTTTTTCCGTTGTGGCTCTATTTTTATGGCCACCACTGTAATATATGTACGTACACATGTACCTAATTGATCGATAAGTGTTTACTTGGATGCATTTTTATTGGTTTTATACATCTCATTAATTAGCTTTTTTTTTTTTTTCGCAAAGTGAAACTCGCCATTTGCAATATGCACTTCGTGTAGGTGCATATTGCAAATGTTACAAACATATTAACTATTTTTAATACAATTAAAATTTAGGTCAAAACCGAACTACATATGTTCTTTACAAAAATTATCTTTTTTATAAAGAATGTATTTTCTTTCAGGATGGTTTACTTAGTACTATTTAAATTTGTCCATAATTCTTAAAAATCTATCAACACAAGATTCATGATAGTGGACTTGTGAATTGAACTGAAAATTTACTGTAATAGGAAAATAACGTGTGTTTTGTAAACTATTTCATTTGGAATGATTGGTTTTGATTCAATGGATAATTAAAACGCTGTTTTAATTACCGCTCTTTCTGAATCTGTGTATATTCACTAACTTTTTTAAACCATATCGTATGAAATGAGGTAGTTGAAAACAGTTTGGCAATATGTTTCCATTTATTTAATATTTACTTGTTAATCGTTCCATTAGTATCAGCGATTCAATATTGCTATCTCGGATACAGTTTAGATCCCGCGCAAAGCACAAGAACGCTAATTATTTATTGCGGCCTGAATTTATCTCGATAATTAAAAGTAGCAGCATCGCCAACGCATCCCGCGAAATATGACCGGGTGAGTCACGAAACAACGTATGCTTTTAGTTGAAATATTTACCATGCGGTGTAGCCTGCTGCGCTTTAGCATGTGTTTCATGACAATTGTGAGGTAATAAAGATACGCATACGCGTTACGTGTGCTGGTAGAAAACTCACAGAACTCGCTCGGTAAGTTATTTCTGTTTGGAAAGTGTATACGGAGTATTTTTTACGAGCCAGCAAAACGTACGAGGTTGTAAATTAAGTAACGAGACTGGCAACATGGCGTCCGATCTAGCAACACTGCGGAAACGGGACCTGGAAGGGCGGCAGGTTAACATGTAACTCACCTTGAGTATTAGTTTGAACTTGTTAGAGACATTTGTTTTGTTCTTTGACACTGTTTTCGTAAACCGGTTTTTCTAGTGCAGTGTGTAAGAGCCTACATCCGATCGTGCAACCTCCACGTGGTACGCTTTGGGTAATGCTAATGCCGACGGTAGTGAAAAATCAAAATTTTTTCAAGTTTTGGAAGACTTTCAAAAATTTCTTTTTCAATTTTCAAAAAAACTTGATTTTTTTTTTTGTAAATTTAACGGTATTTGCGAAAAATTGTGAATACGCTCAAGAACATTTTTTTGTTTCGCTTTAGCCATGATTAGGACATGTTTAAGGTCAATAAACACGACCCTTTTATTTTTTCAAAAGTTTGACCTTTTACAGCTAGAAAACGGTTCGTTAGATCGTAATGTATTCTATTTCTATTCTAAATTGAAAATAGGTAGAAAAAAGCAAGGTTGTCAGATATATTTTTCTAAAATTGCTAAGCTCACTATACAAGTATACTTCATACTTCAAGTAAACTGTTAGTTCATGACATTCTTAGAAAGCTAGTTTGGAAATATTTTTTAAAAAAATACATAGATATAAATTTATTAGTTAGCATTAAAATAAAGCTTTAAAAATGCTGGAAAAAATAATTCTAAATTAAAACAACTTTATGTATATTACTATACTTAAGACAATTTTGAAGAGCTAGCAACATACAGAGCTGCCGGCAGCCGCGAATGCACCAGCAAATGCCGACCATTGTATGCTGGGATTGCCTTATATGTAATACATCCAAATACTTTATTCGAGTCCACTGTGCATAAAAATGTTACGACGTCTTTCGAAATGATTTACGACTTTAAGAAATTCTACGCGTTTAAGACGCCAGTGACGTGTATTTCAGCTGGGTTTATTAACACAGACAATTTTTTGCGATTGTCTGGCTAAATGAACATTATTTACAGCAAATAATATCACAAATATTAAGTTTTGTATGCAGGCTAATTTTAATCTCCTATATTGATTTGAATGAAAAAAAATATTTCACAATTTTCGAATTTATAAAAGATGTATGCATGCCCATGGAATGATAAAGTTGCACCGTTTTTTTTGTTCCCAGGCGTATTTATCATTTTCAATTAAAATTAGAAGGACTTTAACTTTTCATAGTTTTGGGGGGTATATTCAACTGTAAAAGGCACGGCACAACATTAGTCATTTCATGAAGATTTGAATTTCAGCCGTTGATGTTCTGAAAAACCATCAATTACCCATTTTTTTCAAATTCACGTCAAGGATAAAAAATTGTTTTCTCCTCAAAAATCCGAAGCAGAACTTTGTATGGTTTATTCCAGTTTTCAGAACTGTCCTTAGATTTTCTGTGCTACCGTTGGTTGCTGAGATATCGTTGATGAAAGACAAAATGGTCCTTTTTGATTTAAAAGTTCGAGTATCTCAGCAGCAAATGGTCGTATCGAGATTAAAAAAAAGAAAATTGAAGCTGAATAAACAAGCTATCCGGTCCATAGCATAGGTAAGTTAGAAAAAAAAAGTTCAAGCTCGTGGACTTGAAAAAAAAATAAAAAAAAATCGCAAAATTTTCTTCTCACACTACTTCAAAAATTGCGCGAAACATGTGGCTCCTAAAAATTTTTTGCCGAAATATCTCAAAACTAGAAACTTGAAGCTTCGAAATGCTTTTTATAGACCTCGATAAGACCATTTTCACTGAGATAGAGGCATTCTGAAAAATCACTAAAAATTCGAAAACATTTTTTGACCCTTAAATTTTTTCCATTAGTGTAATAATAGTAGCCCACTCGCAAAGATCTATTAGGGCACAAAAGCCAATCGTACGTCCGGTACAACGGAGAATGTCTTGGCGTGGCGGGATGACGGACTTAAATCTCCGTGTTACGGAGACCATGACCCGGATTAACAGTGCTCCCCGAGTTACGCCGCCTCCGTTCTCCGTACTCCGTTCGCCTCTCGTTACTATTACGTTTATAATTTAGCGTTCGCGACCGGCCCACGTAACAGTCCGATTTCTTTTCGCTCGACGTTCGTACTCCAGTTCTAATGGCGCTGCTGCTGCTGCTGCAAAAATAGACGAATCTGCTACTAAAGGCCCGTTACGCGCATTTGTAACAAACGCCCACTCTCTCCACCGCCCGAGGAAATAGCCGCGATCATCGATCTCAGAGAGTCGATCCGCTCTCTTCGCATCCTTTCTCGGATGAATACAATTTCGCGCTTGCATGCGTTGGACTGCATGTGATTAATTGATTGCTCACGTTTGCCTTATAAAACGATCGGACGAGTCGGTGCCGATCGCAACCAGTTGACGGATTTAATGATGATGTTTCATGTAGGAACTCTGCGATAAATGAGGCTATATTCTGCATTTTTTTTGGTTCTCTCAGCGTAAGCGGATTTCAGTGCTGCTACCGCTTTGGATTACAAAAGCGGGACGCCACGCAGTTCTTACATTGAGTAAAAATGCTTTACATTTTCTCTATACCTCTCTGAATGCATTTTGTATTTTCTGAATGCATGTGATTGATCTCTGAAAGCATTGCCATTCGAATCGTGATTGAAGAAAGATAAATAATTCGATTGCAAGTTAACGCAGCTGCGTCTCCAGGTTCAGCTCCCGATTACGCGGCTCAGAGAGATAGTAGTTCTCTCCGCTAGTTCTCTCACAATGTTCTAATTAAAGACCAAATGCATGTTATCGGTTTTTTAAGGGTTTTGTGAACAGGATGATCCAACAGATTTCAGGATTTCCTTTCCACATAAAACCAACAATTCTAGAAAAATGGCATGCTTTTTATTATGTCACAAAGTAAAGACATAACATTCTCCAAATGTTTCCATCTACTGATCTACAGATGACGATTATTTGCATACCAAAGCTTTACCAAACCCAGTTTCCCACATCGTATGATACGTGGTTGTCATCTTATTGAAAGAACATATTGTTATGGTATGTATTATGTAATTGGGAACATACAAGTTTTCTTTACGTATTGGGGTAGCGTTCGCCCTTAACATTTATCGTTCTATCATCGTCATTTTCATAAAAAATGCGCCTCAATCAACCCCCAATCGGCATCACACGGTCACTCGAAGAGGATGTGAATGCGGAATGATGAAATGAGCTTCGTCAAGAAAAGATTATTTTATTCCAAAATTCATATTTTCTAACTTCTAGGATAAAGGTGGCTAACACACGGCGATGTTCACTGTCTGAGTGCTTTAACTTTTGTGTTAGCTAAGTTTCGCGTGGATAAACACCAGATATTTGGAAAAAATTCGATGCAGAGGGCTTTTCATTGGATCGACCGCTACGTGGACGTACTGACACTTTTACTTTCAATTTTTCTTGATGCAATCATCCCATTGGATGTTCGAATTGAGCGTTTTAGAGCCTCGATCTATATCGCATACAATTTAATGCCCTCAAATAGCGATTGGAAGCCCAATCATGACAGAGTATCGGCATGAATAAAATACCAGCGTAAATTATGACAGGCGTCCATTTAAACGGTGAATATTCCGAATAAACGCGGCATCCCGACGGACTCGAAGTGACTCACGCATTATTAAGCGAATATTTCGAAGAGCAGCCGTTAGACTGATATAACGTGTCGGCGCAAAAATTGGACAACGTCAGAAAACACCTTCACGCGACATTGATATTGAACCCGCTAGGGAGAGAAGTTTTTGAAATACAAGTGTCAGTTTCGGCATACAGGCTGGGCTTTTAACGTTTTCTACAGGGTCGCACTTACAATATTTCAATAAGAGTTTAATAACAAAAAACGCAGAGGTTCTGGTGCATTATGATCCGGCTTTTATCCGAGACCGCCAAGAATGTCGAGGGTCATCGAAAGATAGATACGGGTAGTTTACATTCGATAGATATAGTTTAGTTTCAAGTTGACGTTGACGGTTTACGCACCGTTGTTTGCGAATTTCAAACCTACTAAGCATAGTTTGCATTATTAAAAATCTCTACCACAGATATACAGGGTCGCTGATATGTATGGAAACGGTCGATTATCTCCTAAAGTAAGGTAGCTAGCGAAAAATGTTAAGACACAAACGTTTTAGGGTTTTTAAAATCTATCACAATAAAGAAAAATTAAGTATACAAGATCAGTCAAAAAGTAATGACGAAACAAAGTTGCTTTTATTGAATGGAATACCCTGTATATTATTCCATATTTCAATTCTTCTCAAAATTATAAACAAAATTCATATAGCACATCGAATACCTAAATTTAACTGTTTTCGAGATATCGTATTTTGAAAATCATTTTTCTTATAAAGTATACAAACATATTTTAGTTTATTAAGTTTATAGTCCATCAAGTTACCTTTGAAGATTTCTAGCTCCATAACAACGCCGCTTCGTTCTTTTGTCTAACAGTGATGATCTTGACAACACGTCAAAAATACATTTAGTGTAAATTATTTTCGCGCAAAAATGGCACGTTTAAGTGAAATCGAGCGTATTGAAATTTTAATGATCGTAGGATATGGTGATAGAAGACGAAGTTTTGACCAAGTAGTGGTTATTTTTAATGAATTGCATCCCGATCGGGAACCTCTTTCTAAATCAACCGTTTCAAAAACATTGCAGCGTTTTCCATGAAACTGGAAGTGTCAAAGATCGACCAAAAAGTGGAAGACCAGTAAGCGTTACAAACGAAGAAAATTCTTTGAATGTCATGTTAGATGTAATTGGTAAAATCCAATAAATGCACGACGCAACAGAGGGCTGTAAATCATAACATGAGTCGATATTCCATTCAAAAAATTTGCAAACGTGAAAATTCCATCCATATAAAATTCATATGTTACAAAGAGTTGAGTGAAGACGATTTTGACCGTAGAATCGAGTTCTGCGAAAAGTTATTATGGATAAATTAAACGATAATGTCAACTTTGTCAACCACATATTGTTTTCTGACGAATCTACATTTTGTTTAAACGGGCACGTAAACCGACACAACTGTAGGTATTGGTCAGACCAAAATCCACATTGGATGGAAGTTCACACCCAACGACCACAAAAAGTAAATGTTTGGTGTGGCATTTGTATTTCCGTTTATAAAAGTAATTTTATAAACGGAAATTTGTTTCTCTGAACGATATTTATTACTTTTGCAAGAGCGTATTATTCCAAGAGCTTAGACGATTATTCCCGAACAATAACAATCCCAATTTACCGGCAAGAACAAATATGGTTTCAACAAGATGGGACTCCTCCACATTTTGGACGTTTGGTACGGGTATATCTAGATGAAACCTTTCCTGATAAATGGATTGGACGCAGGGGGCAATTGAATGGCCAACTAGGTCTCCCGATATGACCCACTTGACTTTTTTCTGTGGGGTCACGTAAAAAATGTAGTCTACAAAAATAGGCCGCAAAATATCGAAGAGTTGCAAGAAAGGATAAGGCATGAAATTTCCACCATCCCTCCCCAACACACTTTTAGATTCACTATAAAATTTTGTTCAACGAATTCATTACTGTCAGGAGGTAAATGGTGAACACTTTGAGCACCTTATAATAAAATATAATTCAAAAAAAAATATTTGTTGTTTATTAAAACTTGTTTTTTTCTCTTTTTTTCTGGCATAACTATTGTTTTTCATAAAATTTGAAATATCCAGGACATTCATTAAAAAATACATTTTTCGTTTCATGCATTTTATCAACCCTGAACAATTATGCTTTTTATTTTCTGTAAAAAAATAATAATTAAAATTTAATCATCCATATCTTCCACCTTGTGTAATTTTCATAATAAATATCCATCATTTCGAGGCTTTTCCTTTAATAAATTTGAGAATAGTAAAAAGTTATTTTCAAAATTCGATATCTCGAAAACGGTTAAATTTAGGTAACGATGTGCCATATGAATTTTGTTTAGAATTTCGAGAATAATTGAAATGTGGAATAATATACAGAGTGTTCCATTAAGGAAAAAGCAACTTTGTTTCGTCATGACTTTTTGACTGATCCTGTATACTTAATTTTCTTTATTGTGATAGATTTTAAAAAACCCTAAAACTTTTGTGTCTTAATATTTTCCGCTAGCTATCTTAATTTAGGAGATAATCGACCGTTTCCATATATATCAGCGACCCTGTATATTCCCAGATTGTATCATCAAATATTGATAAAAAGGAATACTCGTCGTAAAAAAAAATAAAAAAAGAAAGTTTCGCTAATAAATACGAAAACTAAGCCAAGATTATTACAGGAGGTTCTTTTAGCCACACTTTGTGTTTCCCAGAATGCACCGCGAGGAGGCGATCCACTTAGCATTCCATTTTTTTTTTAACTATATTTAACAAGAATAATTACTAATAATATAATAAAGCAAACATGAAAAAATTGAAAAATAAAAATATAAAAAAAATAAAAAAACAAATAAAAAATATGGATCGCTAAGTGGATCGCCTCTTCGCGGTCCATTTTACCAAGAAACACAAAATGTGGCTAAAAGATCCTCTTGTAATAATCTTGGCTCAGTTTTCGTATTAATTAGCGAAAGGCTTATTTTTTACGACGAGTATTCCTTTTTATCAATATTTGATGACAGAATCTGGGAATATTTTTTTGAAATATTTTCATCACAAGATGTGATTATTGAAAAAATATTGGAATTCAACCTTTTTTTTTCCCTAAAAACTCATTCGCAAGTAGAATAAACTATTTTTTCCTGTTCCAATTCTGTTGCTGTTTGTATTTCCCTATGAGCATCTTGGGTGACTCACAGCCCTTTTGAGATGATTGTAAAGGTTTCCGCCGCATTCTGCATATTTTGGGGGTATTTAATTAAAGTAAACAAATAATTTCCTATATTTTTTCAACCCTAAACCCGTTTGCCTGATAGGTAAAAAATAGCCCATTTTTAACATTGTCCTTTTCAAGGTCACCGGCGTTGAGTCACAAGCAGGCTTTTTAAAATTGAGAGGTTATTAAACAAAAAACTGTCATCAAGCACAGGTGGATGCCATCAACTCTAACAGTATATTTGTGAGTTTGCAGAGTGCAAAGGTAATAAAAAGCTCGACAAATTCGCTCGATGGGTGGCAAGTGTAAGTATTTTTGGACCGGCTCCCAATAGTACCTTGACGGATGCAGCAATGATACAAATGATCAAAGTAAACACTCATGAGAAATTCAGGAAGGTGTGGGATGAAACAATCAGCTGTCAGTTTGCTACGGAATTCATACAATACCCTAGCGAGGACGTCGCGAAGACATATTTAGCTATAACCAGAAAAAACTCACGCCTTTTTAGTAGGAATCCTGACTGTCGGCTACACAGCACAAATAAGAGGCTAAGGCTAACACCAGTCAATAGAGCTCAAAAAAGAGGTCAGTTTATGACACGATTGATACCTGAAATCCAACTACGGGATAATTTTAAGTTAAGCTATTGAAGCAATCACATCGCTCCCAACAGGAAAGTTGTAGAGAATTCAAAAACCTTTAAAATGAAAAAAAAATCAAGTCAATCGGTGCATTTTTCGCCTAGAAAACTCGGGAAAACCGCGAAAATTACATTTTTTCTTAATAAATTCGTAATACGAGTATTTTTTTGCATTAGAAGAATCAATCTTGTGGGACAATGTAGGTAATATCACGAAGAATGAGTGCGCAAAAACTGGATTATGTCGGATGAATAGTTTTGCACGATAGTCGAACAAAGTTTTTACATCTTATTTTGAATATTCCATAACACGTCGAGCGATAGCTTAAATAGCATTTTCTCGACGGATTCAGAATCTACAGAGAGTGAACTACAATTCGTCCATTACTTTGTTTCATTTAAATGCCATTAAATTGGTGTAAAACGCCTCTGAACACCGCGCAAAATGTTCGGCGGCGCGTTGAGGTCGAGTGAGATGGGGTTGGCGGGGGACCGAGGGAGCAGCGGCAGCGGCCAGCAAATTTCGCGCGGTGTTCAGAGGCGTTTTACACCAATTTAATGGCATTTAAATGAAACAAAGTAAATGGACGAATTGTAGTTTACACTCTGTAGCTTCTGAATCCGGCGAGAAAATGTTATTTAAGCTATCGCTCGACGTGTTATGGAATATCCAAATACGATGTAAAAAACTTTGTTCGACTATTGTGCAAAAACTATTCATCCGACATAATCCAGTTTTACGCACTCATTCTTCGTGATATTTTCCCACAAGATTGACTCTTCGAATGCAAAAATACTCGAATTACGAATTTATTAAGAAAGTGCGGTTTTTCCGAGTTTTCTCAGCGAAAAATACACCGATTGACTTAATTTTTTTTTCATTTTTAAAGTTTTTTTGAATTCTCTATTACTCTTCTGTTGGATGCGATGTGATTGCTTCAATAGCTTTTTCTATAAGCAAAAAACTGAAAAAACAATTTTTTCACTAATTTGTTATTAAAAAAAATGCAACTATTTTCTACTCCAAATCATATACGTTTTCATCTAAGGACTGAACTTAAAAGTATCCCGTAGTCGGATATCAGGTATCAATCGTGTCATGTCAAAAAGCTCTATTGATTGGCCTATAAGTGAAACACCCCTTTGCAGAGGACGTGAACACAACACTCCACAGATGGCATTAATATAGTAAATATGCGTTGAATTTAAATGTGACATTTATCTTGCAAGCCGCACGGCTTGCGCATGACCTATGATCGACATTAATTTTATCGCCAATTACACTGCAGCAGTTTTAAACTCGTTTTAACGATTTCCCTCCGATTTCGCTCTACTTTTTGCTATAATGGACGTCCTTAACATGAAGAATTAAACATATTTATTGATTAGACGCCTTAATAACGTATGTCCTAAAAGTTCTGGCACAAAATATTTATAGCAGTTTTTTTTAATGAACAGATTTATTGAAACATCAATTATTTATCATAAACTACATCTTAATGCTTAACTAAACTATACTATCAAATTATGTGGAAGCGGCCCATACTCCTCTACCAGACGGAACTTTCTTCGGATGTCTCTCATGAGGCCCTGGACGGAATTCAAGTCAATTTCTCTCAATTTTCCAAAAATTCGACGTCTTAGTTGATGTTCGTTTTGGGCTTCCCAGCCTCTGTCATAAACTTTCCGCGACAATAAACCCCAAAAATCCTCTATTGAGCGAGCCTGAGGCAAGTTAGGAGGATTAGCGTTTTTAGGAAGAAAAGGTATGCGGTGTTGACGAAGCCAATTTTGGGTATCTCTAGAGTAATGACACGATGCTAAGTCTGGCCAAAACATGATATCATCCTCAGCATGATGTTCTTGGACAAACTGGAGCAATTTGGAAAGACAGTTCTAAATATACCCCTGACTGTTCAAAGCTTCGCCTCTCACTCTTCCCACAAAAGGTCGGGATATGCCCCTGTTAGATATTGCGCACCAGACAAGGATTTTTCGGCAAATTTTGCTTTAGTCTTAAACTTTACATTGTCAGGGCATTCCTCTAGGTTATTTGTATAAAACCCATAATTTCCTTTCATTTCGGAGTTAGCCAAAGTGAAATACTTTTCGTCGTCTAAAATAATGCTCTTGCCATCGGCAAAGTAGACCCGTCTCAGTTGACGGCAGCATCTTGGTATACGTAGAAGCTGCCCTTGAGTGTATTTGGGGCACTTACGTCTTTTTCGATATTTCAGACCATTCTTCAATGTCAACGATACCGTACTCTTAGAAGTGTCATATTGACGAGCCAGTCTCCTTGATGACATCCCAACTTGGTTTCTTGCTCTTCTTACCAACCGCTCTTCCCTCTGTGCAGTAAATACTCGTGGTCTTCCACTTTTTGGAAGGTTCAAACAAGGTATTCCCCTGCTCGCACTCCGCTATTGTTCGATAAATGGTTCTGTGAGAAATATTTTCATTCTCGAATATTCGAAATATTTCAGCTTTGGGTACCCGCCCAACTAAGTTATAGATACTTTTTCTTATTTTTAATTTATACGACATTTGAAAGCATAAACTTCAAAAATAAATAAGCCTCGACTGACAGTCAACAAAGTAAACAATCTTTTGTTACCAAAGGCGACTTGATATTAATTCATTATTGTTAAGATTTAAGTTCATGAATTTTGTGCCAAAACTTTTAGGACATATGTTATCACGGACGTTACATCAATTCATGTAAAACTAATCGCATGAAATGCGTTTGATAACTTCAAAATTACTGCAAATGCAACGAGGTTTCGAACAATTACTCAAGTGATCATAATCGCTTTTATAAAAAAAAAATTCAAGCTGTAAAGAGTGTAGTGTGAAGCCCAGACTGTAAACCAGCCTAAATACTTTAGCGTAAACCACACTTAATAATTAAGATTTAATACTCTATGAGCGATAGAGATCTAGAACAACTTTTTAGAATGTTTGTTTAGCTTCAGATGTTGTTTCAGTTTTACCGGCATTTCTAAATTGCAGCTATCCATGACCACTTCATCAATATATAAAATTGAAAAGAGACCAAATGCTAGAATGAGATAAAATACAGGGTGACTGGTGATAAAGTGTACAAACGCTGGATGATGATTGTACACCTCAAATGCAACAAAAAAGTTCCTCTTGACCATGGTCCGATTCTCAAGCATAAGGGAGAAATTTCAGGATTTGTGTTTTTTTCGGAAAAACGTGATTTTTCGCCTAAAACTTACCATATCTCCTGAACTATGAGTCCTACATCAAATTAAAAAAAAAAACATTGACAAGCTCATTAAATTTTCTTGAAGGAAACACACTTAGCAAGATTCCCAATTAATTTTTTTGTAAGCACAGACATAATTCTAATTTTAAAAATTTCTAAATTTCTAAATTTTACAGAAATTGACTTTGATCAAACGATATTTTTTTGTCTCTCAAAAATGTGCACATTTCACAAAAAACTTCCTTTCTTAATAAGCTTTCCAACGGTATACTCATTTTTTGAAAAATTCCGTATCAGGTAGAAGAAATCGTATTTCAAATGTAAATCGTGAGCTTACTGCAAAAACCCGTTAAGCCCATATTTGACCCAACTAAAAGTATCTAAACTATTAAGCCGAAAATTAATAGAATAATTAATAGAGTAATTACAATGAAATTTGTACTGTGCTTTAAATGAGATTTGTAGTTTTCTTAAACTACATATGTAGGTTGATGAAAAAGCAGACTTTTTCCTTTGAAAAAAAAAATGTTAAAATTAGGAATTTTTCAAAAAATGATTATACTGTTGGAAAGCTTATTAAGAAAGGAAATTTTTGTGAAATGTGCACACTTTTGAGAGACAAAAAAATATCGTTTGCTCAGTCAAATTCTGTAAAATTTAGAAATTTATAAATATTTAAAATTTATAATTGTGTTTGTGCTTACAATAATTAAATGGGAATCTTGCTAAGTGTGTTTCCTTCAAGAAAATTTAATGAGATTTTCAATGGTTTTTTTAAATTTGATGTAGGACTAATAGTTCAGGAGATATGGTAAGTTTTAGGCGAAAAATCACGTTTTTCCGAAAAAAACACAAATCCTGAAATTTCTCCTTATGCTTGAGAATCGGACCATGGTCAAGAGGAACTTTTTTGTTGCATTTGAGGTGTACAGTCACCACCCGTTTGTACACTTTATCACCAGTCACCCTATAACAAGAAGTATAACTATTAGAAGTCAAAAAGTTGAACTTGAATCAGCTTTCTTGGTTCAAAATTTTACATTTCAATTAACCAATCATATCATTCAAATAAAAGAAGTTGTCGAAAAGAGACCAAGCTCTACTCAAGCTCTGTAGCCCATTTTCGATGGCATAACATAGACAACACTGAGGCACCTAGTTATTTACCCCTCCATAACCTGTGGGACCAGTTCTCACGTGTTTTCATCGGCTCGTAACGCGTGCCCAGCGTACCATATCGGCAACGTGAAGCCGTGCAACTTGCAGATTGTTATTGCTATGGGGCCTCCCCCTCCCTCGAGGTGACAGACCAGCCGAGGATAGAAGGGGGAGAATGGATCGTAGGGATTGGAGACGTGCGTTGCCGCATTTTGCCAAAAGAAGCGAGATTTGCTACTAACGATATAACTAACATGCGTTCTTGTAGGTATAGGTTCTAAGGAAAAATCCTTAAAATGGTGTTACAGAAATGTATTCTTGAGGAATGTATTTTTTTAAGGGGTAACACCACTCTAGCGGTGGAAAAAAGTCCCAATTTTGATAATTTATTGTGGGGGAATGAGAAGAGGAATAGGATGTCTGTTTGAAGGGTCAATTATATATGTATTGAACTATATATTATATTATATTGCTATTTTCATACAAAATGGCGGCGATACAGCGTATCACCTTTATCAAAAAACACTTTTTAAAAACAACTTTAACCCTCCACGGGCGGACAAATTTCTCGAAAAGTTTTAGACCTAGAACAAAAAACCAAAAATTTTCTTAATTTACAGATTATTGGCTAGAGAAATTCGTAGGGATTTTTTTTTAAATTAATGTTTGTGGAAACTGTGCAGTAACGAAAAAAAAATCGATTTTCGCCTTAAAAAATTCAGCAGTAAATTGTTTATAAAGAAACATTACATTCTATCAAAAAACGGCTATGGAGAATATAATTGATAAGCTACTGTTAAAATTTCAAATCGATCGATGGAACGGTCTTGGAGCAATGTGTCCGCAAGTTCGAAAAAGTCATTTTGAGATAATAATGTTTAAAGTTTAAAATAATTTACACATACGTGTGTATTACGGTATTTGCGCACCCTGGTGGACTTCTGAGGAACCCGAAAGACCTTTTACTCTGTTGGTAATAGGGCCACTTATTATTTTGAAAGGTTAAAGCAGTATAAAAGCCACAAATCCGAACAGTCGCATCGCGCTAGACGCGCTCAGAGGTGCTGCGGCAAAATCGAGAATCAAACCTTTTAATTTTTTTTCGTTATAAGACCAAGTGCATATGATTTTTATGATCCTAAAGTACATTCTAAGCCAAAAAAAAACGATTTTTCGAAAATTCTAGAGTGGTGTTACCCCTTAACACAAAGGCGTCACGTAGATAGAAGATGCTGTGGCGATGTTGAACATATAGGATTTGCGCCTCTTTTTCATACAATCAGTAATATTTATAACAGTTAATCCCTTTGCGTGTTTACACACAAAAAAAAAACTCTTGCATTTGCAGAATAACAATAGGAATATAACCGATTACAGCTGATGCTGATAAGAAACATTGTGTAACAATCATATTTGAATAAAGTTTTTTTTTTACAAACAGTACTCAGGTAAATGACGGTCATAGATATTATTCTGAACCGAATGCGTTAATACTTTCCCGAAAATATTAAAATCGCAATGTCTTCCAAGACAGATTTCTGGCAATTTTCCAAAACGATCAGACAATACAAACATAACAATGTCGTTAACATATTTGCAAAGAGTGATGAAAAATTATTAATGTATCCGAAATTAAAAATACTTGGAACTTTCTTTTAATCAGTTCTGCAGCCAAGTGCCACATTATTTATATTTTTATTTAATGTACATGCATTACCAAATAAAAACAGTTTTAATATTAATATTACTATCAAATAAAGAATGTCTTCTTCTGGAGAGTATTGAATTATTCAATAGACAAATTTCAAATGACAATGTCACTCGAGAGACTCTACAAGTCTATGAATATTTGATCTTCTATACATAGTACTCTCGGGAACGAAAAAGTTTGCGATTATTTCCAGAAATCTGACGAAAGACGCCACTCAAGTTATTGACACGAATTAAACTTTTTCCCACACTCGCTTTATTTTTAAATATCAGAAAACCAACACTTAACAAGCGTTCGGTAATGAAGCAATTGGAAGGCTTCCAATTTTTTTTAATCAGCGGTAAAAGTGTTAAAAATACAACAATAAATACTTCGCTTAAAATTTTACTTCGCAGAAATGTACTTTTATTTCGGACAGTTGAGGCGCCTCGTCCGATGTTTATTACTCACTCAAATCACATCTGGTAGTTCTTAAATATTAAAAGCGCGGGCTAACAAAAAAGAAAATATTATTATATCAGAGGTAGATATGTGAATATTTTATTATTGAGGATATAAAAACTGTGAGCGATACTTCGAACGTTCAGCTGCTTTTATGAAACACCACAAGAATTACTGGCGTCAGAGCTACATACAGTGTCAGACAAAAGTTAAGCAAATAAGAAAAGTTGTACATATTTAATGGTATAACACAATAAAATGTAAAAATTGGACAAAACATTTATTATATAACAGTAGGTAAGAGGAGACAAAAGTTAAGCAACTTATATTAGATGCAATAATATTAATAGTGTATTGCATAGCCTTTATGTATAATGACTTCAGCACACCTTCGGGGCATAGACTCAATCAATTTCTGAATAGTATGCTGTGGTATCTGTCTGGTACTCTCGCGGCAAAGCCTCATGCAATGCTTCAATATTGGAGTACCTGTTGTTATCCCGAATTCGACGGTTAACAATCTCCCACAGATTCTCAATAGGATTGAGATCTGGGGATTGCGCGGACCATGAAAGTACTATAAGTTTGTTGTTCACGAACCATTGTTTAACGATATTTGCAGTGTGCTTTGGATCGTTGCCATGTTGGTATATCCAACGGAGAGGCATTTCCTCCTCTGCAAGGTAACATGACGTGTTTTAAAATATCCAGGTATTGAAGACGATCCATAATACCCGTTATTTTTATGCAGCGGTCCCACACCATTGGCCGAAAAACAACCCCCACACAAGAACACTCCCACCGCCATGTTTTACAGACTTACGGTAATAATGAGGTCTAACCGCTTGGATGCCATACACGCTGCATACCATCAGAATTTATTAAATTAAATTTAGATTCATCACGATGATGAATCACTGACGTCAGCACAGTGATGAATCTAAATTTAATTTAATAGATTCTGATAGTATGCAGCTTGTATGGCATCCAAGATGTAAGCGGTTAGACCTCATTATTACCGTAAGTCTGTAAAACATGGCGGGTGGAGTGTTCTTGTGTGGGGTTGTTTTTTGGCCAATGGTATGGGACCGCTGCATAAAATAACGGTATTATGGATCGTTTTCAATACCTGGATATTTTAAAACACGTCATGTTACCTATTGCAGAGGAGGGAAATGCCTCTCCGTTGGATATACCAACATGACAACGATCCAAAGCACACTGCAAATATCGTTAAACAATGGTTCGTGAACAACAAACTTACAGTACTTTTCATGGCCCTCAGCCCTAGATCTCAATCCTATTGAGAATCTGTGGCAGATTGTTAACCGTCGAATTCGGGATAACAACAGGTACTTCAATATTGCAGCATTGCATGAGGCTTTGTCGCGAGAGTGGACACAGATACCAAAGCATACTATTCAGAAGTTGATTGAGTCTATGCCCCGAAGGTGTGCTGAAGTCATTAAACATAAAGGATATGCAATAGACTATTAATATTATTGCATCTAATATAAGTTGCTTAACTTTTGTCTCCTCTTTTTACAACCATCACAACTGTTGATTTGATATATCTCTTACTAGTGTGCAAATAAAATAATTCTGTTGAAACATGACTTCCTGTAAGAATATGACCTACTGTTATATGATAAATGTTTTGTCCGATTTTTACATTTTATTGTGTGATACCATTAAATATGCACAACTTGTCTTAGTTGCTTAACTTTTGTCTGACACTGTATAACAAATTTTTCAGGTCCCTTCAAACCGTATATGTGTAGATACACATAATTATTTTTTGTTTACACTTTTCTGCGGGTCGAAATTAACCACGAAAAGTTTGTAAACTAAAACGTCGTTGCATTATAGAAAAACTTATTTCCCCCTCGATCCGCCCCTGTCTTGTCTCCCAAAATTCCGATGTCTAGTAATAGAAGACGCGGCCTTTCTGACCGAGATACTCTTGGCAACAGGGTAAGAGCCGATCGCCGAGAACAAAATAGCACACCGTCTATCACCTGAAAACCGTGTTCTTGGCATCGTCCTTGGCCTTGGATGTATCCAAGCCGACTACGGCTACATCCTAAGGGCTATACAGTCGTAAAAAAGACGCTCCGGTAGATAGGCGATCGAATCGTAGTATTGTTCGTCGACAAAATAAAAACAAGAAGTCACATACTTCGCGACGAAGAGAATAGGGACGAGACAAGGGAAATGCAGACGGCTGTAACGTAATATTGTATACATATATCCAAGGATTTTATTTCCCTTGTTGCGTGTACGGTATGCGTAACGAGGCGAATATTCGCAGGAATAAAATAAAATTGCGTATACACATATACAGTGTCAATTTGAAAACGAACAGCATTTAATATTGCCTAAACTAATGACGAATTCGGCGAAATTGGCGAAACACGTCAATTTACGTTACAAGGGGGACAACTTTTGAGGCATTTGTTGTCGTATTACTTTCAACCCCCTAACCCCCAGGGCACCTACCCCTAAAATTTTAAATGGCAACCCCTATTTTTTTTGCCATTTTTTGAGTTTCTTGTACAATTGAAGTACTCAACCTCACGAATGTGTGAAATGTATTTATTTTCTAAATTGACATAATGCAACTTTTAAAAGGGGTTACATTCACTGACCCGTCATGTCAGTCACATCCATTCATTTAAAAATATTTGTTGAAAAACTAGGTACAAAATTCTTTCGTTTATTCACATTTCACCGCTACAAAACACGAAATAATTTAAATTTGTTGACCGTCTTCGAACCTCGTTGTCTCTTTTGCTTCATACTGGTATTAATTAGAAGTGATAAGTACAGTTCCTTATTTTCTGATTCGTAGTGTTCATTCATTTGAGATACCTACTTCTTCCCATTGAATGGCCACCTAGGTCACCAGATCTGACACCTCTCGATTTCTTCCTATGGGATCACTTGAAATCAGTTGTATTCAAAACTCAACCAGGTTCAATTGAACAACTGCAGCAAAAGAATTGTACAAGAATGTAGGGCTGTTTTACCTGAAACTGTTCAACACGTCCGCGAACAGTTATCCACGAGCAGAATATCGGCTGTATTTGTGCTTAGAAAACAATGGAACCCATTTTGAACAATTAATAAAGTAATTATAAAGGTAAGAGTTTGAGTATTTCATTATCATACTTTTAAAAGTTGCATTATTTCAGTTTAGAAATCAAATACATTCCACACATTCATGAGGTTAACTACCTCATTTTTGACAAAAAAAATATGGGACTTATCTAGAATTGTACAAGAAACTCAAAAATGGCAAAAGAAATAAAGGTTGCCATTTAAAATGTTTGGGGTAGGTACCCTGGGGGGGGGTTAGGGGGGTTGAAATGTAATACGACAACAAATGCCTCAAAAGTTGTCCCTCTTGATATGTAAATTGACGTGTTTTTGATACTGTCAATTTTGATACTGTCATTAGTTTAGGCAATATTGAATGATGTTCGTTTTACAAATTGACACCGTGTATGTACGTATTAAAAGAGACTTAACAGCTCTAAAAAGTTTTATATTATATTATAAGGCATGTTTCGGCATTTTTTTCCAGCACTATCATGGACGTCACTTGACATGTTTTTATTTAAGGAGTTGGTTTAGGTATAAAACGTGATTTTAATAATAATTGCACAATCAGGATTAATAATTATGTGAATTTTTAACATTGTCATGGCTTATGGAATTAGTTTATTAGAAATAAACTGCTGTCACATTTTGTCACCAAAATTAATTGTCAAATTATTAATAACAAAATTTTAAATTAATATTTATTTATTACATTTTCAGCGTTTTTATTATCTAGTAACTACCCACACTTCTCAGAGTACTAAAAAAAAATTAACAGACAAAAAAATATAACATGCCTTGTATCACGGTATGTAAGTGACATCAATTAAAAAAAAATGTTCGTATTCTCCAGAAGTTTTCAAAAAAATCTAAAAAAAAACGCTCTTTATCTCAAGAACTAAGCTACGCTACTTTGAAGGGTAACACTTTGACCTTTTCTTCATGAACTTTTTTGGATGGCCCTTTACAATATACATACATGTATATGAAAATAAAAAACATAGGCTTTTATGATTTTTTTAATACTGTTTAATATTATTATTATTATTTCGCCGACTTATAGTCACACTTCTCAGCGTAAACGCTGAAAAACATCCACCCATTTCTGCAGCAGACAGTGATGGTTTCATATCTTATCCCCGCCTCCAGCAGAAATTAGACTCAGGCGAGGGGAGGAAATTCATACTACCACAAAACCTTTCTTGCAATGTTGCATGTTTGTAATACAACTGCCTTCTGGCCATTTCTAATTATAATATTTCTATTATAAGAAGTCCTAATGCCGTGATGTTCTTGTCGAATCTGGTCGTCATCACTCCCTCTGCCGATATTACTAGGGCGTACGTCTCCACCTTCTCCAATTTCCATAGGCGCTTCAGCTCGATTGACAGATTTTCATATTTCGCGATCTTTTCCCGTTCAGTCTTCTGAATGTTGTGGGTAAGTGGCACTGCGATGTCTATGATGATCCCTCTTCGGTGTTCCTTGTTGATCAGCACAATATCTGGTCGGTTGAAGTCCACTGTTCGATCGGTGATGATTAGCCTATCCCAGTGCATCACTGCTACTTCCGATTCCAGCATAGCTTGCGGAGCCGTCGCTAACAGGCCATACTTGAGTGCCAGTTGTTGGTGGACCATCTTCGCAAGTTGGTTGTGCCTGCCGAGATATGCTGACTCTGCTACCGCGGTACACCCTCCTATTATGTATTCTATAGTTTCGCCTGCAGATCCACATTTCCTACATACATAGGTCTTCGACGTCGTCTCTCAGGATATGCTTCTGGTAATTTCTTGTTTTTATAACCCTGTCCTGAATAACAGTCAAGAAGCTTTCGGTTTCAGGGTCGGTAAGCCATTTTAATGAGTTATCTCTGTCGATGTGGCCTTGCTGTAGCATTTTTGGAAAGCGGCCCTGTATAGCGTGTTCCATCCACTGTGTCTGAAGCTACTCTTCTGTTGGTGTGTCGACCGGAAGTTCACATCCTAGGCTCAAAGGCGTGTACCCAGCGTCCTCTCTTGCTGCTGCTGTTATTAGCAGGTCCGTGTTGGTTAGCAGTTTTTCTTCTTAAAGAAGCTTCTTGTTTAAGGCACTGATATTTTATGTACAATAGACCTCTCTCACCTCGTCTTAACAATAGAACATTTTGTTACTTTTTGTGTCTCATCTGGGATTATAAAAGATATTACGGCCTTCGGCGATCCCTCTATATTTTCGTTTATCTATTTTTCGAGGAATACGCGCGCTGTTCCCATTAACGCCTAGCGATACATAATGGGAGACCATTTAAAATGATGCGTTGCGAAAGAAAGGCAAATAATTAAAGTACACATAATTAATCCTCGAGCTATTTATAAAATGTGAACGTTAGAAATGTTAATAAAATCCCATTGGCATCTGGCAAACATCACCCGGCAATTGCCAACTGAAAATTTCCGATAACGACTAATTAAAATGCCTTTGGCATTTCAGTTCAGTTTTATTCACATTTTTGTGCATGATTACATAATGCGCGAAGAATTTCATCCACTGTCATCAGTCCGAGATCCAACCGCGTGCTTGCTGTCTTATGTTTGTTTGATGAACTGATACTGAACCACTCATAGAGTTACTGAAGAGCATGCATTCAAATGATAAATCAATCTTTATGGAGACATGAATCTTTGCAGCGGAAATAGACGTTGAAAATTGTCAATCACTTTACAAGATCAACAGCAACGATTTGATTACATTCGTATAATCTGATACTCCTTTAAGTGTGACATATGAGTACTCAAAAATTGCAAAATATTAAGCAATCTACAGAAAATCAAATCATCCAAAAAAATACAAGTATCGGCGGCGACAGGTGGAATTTGAATGTCTCAATATCTTCATATGGGGACATGACCCACATCAGATTGTTTGGGGTTATTAGTAGACTTAAGTAAAGGGTATAAATTTGAAGCACAGAAGCTTCAAACTTCAAAGGAAACTTACTAAAAGAAATTTTCAAAAAATGTCTGTCACCTGAAAATGTTGGAAATGGCTTGTAATATACCAATTTGAAAAACATTTTGTTTATGACCAATGTCTTTATTCTTCTGAATTCTTCAAAATTTCAGGATCTGACGAACATCTGTCATGGGAATTTGAATTTTTTATTTCATACCAGCATTTCATTTCTAATATTTTATAATTGAAAAAATTAAAATTTTGTAAAAAGCAACTGCTCTTACAAAAGTTTTATTTAAGAATCATTTGAAGCTGTTTCTACTGCTTCCTATTTAGGTCTAGTAATCAAATCACCGTTTAAAAGATGACGATGAGTCTCACGATTCTTTACGAAAATATCTAATATGACTAATATAATTTATAATTTACTATTTGATTTAAAAAATAGCTTACAAAATAAAAAGCAAAAAATATCTAGCAGAGGAAAAACGACAATAAGAAAAAGTGGAAAATTATTTATCATTGTATTGATCATTAGCGTATCGACTATACATACATATGGGGCATTTCACGCCAACTAAGTGAGGTCAAAAAAAATTTCTGTTTGAAACATATCACAATCGATAGTACTTGCTAAAAAACTAACTTCCCTAAAATTATAGATTTTTTGAGCCACAAGGAGAGGGATGGTGAGGGTGAGAAAATAAAAATTTTCGTTTCGACTCAAAATTTCAATCTTTCTCAATAAAAAAATGAAAAAAACTAAAAAGAAGGTTGCAATGGTTTTCGATGTGTTTTTTTGCGTAGAATACGATAAAAATATTTTAAAAATTACTGGGGCAGTTTTCACCCTTATTTTGAGGATTGAATGTTTAAAATCGAAATTGCGAAAAGTATGATACGATTTTTTTTTTAATTTCTCTTTTTTTTTGTACCTTCGATAAATGTTTAATTCATAATGGGCGTCGACCAGGAACTGGCCCAAAAAACGGCCCAAAGGTGAAGGATTAAGCGTATTTTCTCACCCTGTGAGATAGTAAATGGCAAGTCAATAATATATTCCAAGGTTTTTGGGGTCGCTGATTACGAATCTGCCGTAGAAAATTTCCCGTAGAATACGATGGTATTTTTTAAATTTAAAAATGTAGCCATTTTTTTAAAAGTTGACTACCATACTGGATCCGCCATTTTGTTTTTTGAAAATCTGACGTTAGATTCGTAATCAATGACCCCAAAAACCTTGGAATATATTATTCACTTGCCATTTACTCCCTCACAGGATGAGAAAATACGCTAAATCCACTTTTTTTCACCTTTGGGCCGTTTTTTGGGCCAGTTCCTGGTGGACGCCCATTATGAATTAGAAAATTATTCGAAAGTACAAAAATCAGAAAGAAATTTAAAAAAATTGAAAAAAAAACTGTCATACTTTTCGGAAATTTCGATTTTGAACTTTCAATCCTCAAAATAAGGATGAAAACTACCCCCAATAATTTTGAAAATATTTTTATCGTATTCTACGCAAAAAAACACATCGAAAACCACTGTAATCTTCTTTTTATTTTTTTTCATTTTCTTACCGAGAAAGATTGAAATTTTAGTCGAAACGAAAATTTGTATTTTCTCACCCTCACCATCCCTCTCCTTGTGGCTCAGAAAATCTAAAATTTTAGGGAAGTTAGTTTTTTTAGCAAGTACTATCGATTGTGATATGTTTCGAACAGATATTTTTTTTGACCTCACTTAGTTGGCGTGAAATGCCCCATATACTGGCGTTACTGCCTACATATACGTTGTATGCAATACACAATGGCAACAGTCAGTTGCGTTCGACTCATGAAATCGGATACCAATATCGGAAATTCTGCAATTTACCGTGTATTATTTCCGATTTCCAATTGCCAATTACGATGTGATGTTAATATATTATAGTTCGACCACGTTTCTTGCGGTCTTTAACTAATACGGAAACGGATATGTTTAACGCTCGAAACTATCTTCCTCTTTGGAAATAGGACATGTTAAATGTAGAACATGTAAAATGAGATCAAGCAGAAAAGGTATTCTTCGATTTCTTCTGTAAAATTACGTAATAAACTCATACAATGTATGAACGCACTGTCGCGAGCTTTTAATTTACTGGAAGTGAAGTCCTTTACAATTTTAATTTTACGATTACATTAAGTCACTGAGACCCGTTAGTTGCAATAACCTCTTAGGTTTCGTCCACCTGGCAATAAAACGACGAAATACGACGTTGATTTTGCATAAAGAGTATGAGCCATAAAAGATCCGTAACTGCATTAATGTACGACTTTACTAGCGGCAATAATAATTAATGAACATACTTTAGAGATTTAATTTTCACGCTCATTTAGGATTTAATTCATAACCATACCAGCAACAATACCAGCGAATCGCGCCAACAATTTTCTTAAAAATGTGCCCCCACCAAAAAAACGTTGGAACGACTTGCAATATACGTGGCGTTCGTAATAACTTCGTGTCATTATTTCAGGGAGTAATTCGACGTTAGTTGCAATAACTTCATGGTTTCATCCACCCTGCAATAAAGCGACGAAATACGATGTTGATATTGATTTTGCACGAAAATCGACTTACCCACAAAGAAGAGAAACTAACACTCGCATCTGACACGTCATAACTTGTTAAACCTTCAACTTTAACACTTTAACAAATGGCCATGAAGTGGCACGATATACAAAAAATATTTTTGAACATATTTATATTATTTACTTGTATTAGTACGTCACCTACTATAAAAAAAAAAAACAAAAGTAAACGTTTTTTGGTAATAATGAAGGTATAAGTTATTTTATTAATCCTAAATCGAAATATACTTTTGGGTTTTTTATTAAACTACGTGTACCATATGTAGACACGGCTTTATTGGTTTACAAAACAATAATTATGAATGATAAAGAAACATTTCAAACTTAAATATTCATAAACGCATGCTCCGCAACAACTTTCAATACGAGGATTTGCCTTCATGGCAAAAAACACGGCCATTTTCATCACTGTTTATCTGGTAACAGCTGTCACATGATCTGCTCTGGATACATAATCATTTTCCGAGTTCCGCCTGTATCAATGCTTCAGAAGACATTTTAAAAGCGAACATGTCACGTAGAGTCTTTGTGACTCCTAAACATAAACTAAATCGACGTAATACGTATTCTCTTCAGCAGGTGTTTCAAATGGCTTTACTGAGGGTATCTATCCAGCTATGACATAATCCCTTGCCAAGTTTTACATACACTCAATTTATACTCCCATTTTAACAAACGGAAGTGCAACCTTCCGTGGTACACGGCAGTTATAATTCCTCCGCTCCGTGACCAGATATGGTACACGCAATTTAACCAAGAATATTGGTGTGTACCATTTAAGGTACACACAGTAAAAAAAGTGTTAGCCAGCACGTAAAACACATTCATTAGATAAATCCTCGTGGCCAGGACTAAATGTAACGCTTTGTTACGATCAAAACGAACGCCAACCGATTCTACGTATCTAATAAACCCATTGAGATGAATTGACGGGACTCAAAACAATAGAAGATCGATGTTTCGATACGTACAAAGAACGGATATTAAAGCTCTCTGATCGCTCAAAGAGACGGAACATATTTATGGGATCTGGTAAATGGGCGCGACGGCGAAAATATTTAATTCAAGTTGAAACGACGGAACGTAAACCAACGGCCGGCGGTTGTTTTCGAGAATTTAACGCCAAAATGTAAATACACCGACGCGTCGAGAATTTAAATGGATTTTTTTACGTAGCACGTCTTTGCCCCAAAAATAAAAGCCGGCTGAGCTCCCCATTAAAACAAGATAAATCTACAGAACATAATGTAGATACATTATGGAAGGCCAGGGTTAACAGAGTCTTGTTGGAACATTCTCGAATGGTTATTAGGGATGGGCGATACCGATCCGATATATCGAAGTATCGATACTTCGTTTGTAATTCATCGAGTTTTTGGCATCGATAATTCTCTCCGAGCGACATTCTAAAATATCGATATTTTCGTTGCGATACCGAATAAGTGTCCGAAAATAATTACCCGGTAAAAAAACGCATGTTCGCCCTGTGTTGTTAGTTGCCAAAACAATCGTACAAGAGTGAATTTCTGTTCATCAAGTAAGTGTTTAACCTAACCTAAATCTCTGTCTTTGCTTTAATATTGGCAAGAGTTTGTGTATACAGCACAGGCCATCTCTTAACCTAACTTTCTGTACACTTTTCTGCTAATGGTCAAATGTTTTGATATTTCAAACGGGCGAATTTCAATATGCAAATGTATATTTTATAATTAACCGTTTCATTAAAAGGAAACAGAAATAAAAATGGCACCTCCGAAGAGCGAAGTCTGTTGTTGAAAAAATTGTTCCACTTTTATCAAAATGAGAAAACGCTTATTATTAGGGACAATATTTGTGATGCACGGAAAAAAGATATGTAAGCATTAATAAATAGTAATAGTAAAATGACGATGGAGGGAGTTTTCATTCAATTTTTACCATTAAAACAGTAAAAATTGAATGAAAACAATCTTTTCGAGTCTCTTTACCATTCTTTCTATAGTGTTTACTTTTCTTTTTTTTATGTGTACGATTAATCGAAATGTTTTTTTAAATTTATGTTATTGATCAAAACCAATGAAATGGGTATTTTTTATTTTTGTTGATCTCGCTTGGTGTTAAGAGAAATTTGAAGTTTTTAATTTATTTCAGAATGTTTTATTCCAGAGCAATTCGTTTATCCTTTTTAATATATAATAAAAAAAATAAAAATAAACCGTTCGTTAAACTTTGGATTATTTTCCTGCTCATCAAATAATTTTTTAACCTTATATTCACATTAAATTATTCTAAATGTTCAAATTTTGGAAAATTATTCATTACCAATATATCGATTAATTTTGATAGATGTATCGATACCCGGGTATCGAAAAATTCAAAATACATGCAATACCAAGTACCGATATTTTTGCTTTCGATTCTCATCACTAATAGTTGTACGCTCAATTTTTATATTAAAATAGAGTCAATTTACCTGCACACAGTCCAGGTCCAGACTTAACGCAAAAGCCGCTGAGCAATATTGCCGGATCAACTGTAACTCTGAATGATATACTTTTAACTTAAAAATTCTGTCTTTATAAAAACACATGTGATGAATCAATTTATATATCAGGCTATGTTGTACTTGATACAATTCACTGTTGCCATTTTGCAAATCTACTGAGGGCGTGAAACATTTTTCCACAATTTTAATATTGCCAATAGGGATTTCATATGTGGATGTGGTAACAGCGAGCAACTTCTGCGTTAAAAATGCTTATCTGATTTTTTTTTCTTTTTTTTTATTGGCTTAAATGACGTAAAAACAACCCAAAAATCATATGGCAACCAGGGCCCAAAAAATGTTTTAAATGACCCTTAGAGCTAACTTTCTGAATTAACTTCTGGTGCTTCGAAACGCTTTTGAACGCTTTGCGCGTTTATAGTCGCAGTGGAGTCGTTTAGCTCAGTCAGTACTTTTATAAAAGTTACTCGGACTAAGATTTATATGGCGCTAGTACGGGTGTACTAAAATTTATTCGAGTGGTCAGTCTATGCCTACATACTCAACAGAAAGAAAAATAAAAACGCGATTATCTCAAAACCATGTTTTTCAACACGCCCTTACAAATAACTTTTGCAACTGCAATTTTCATTCATCCGATCGACTTGAAATTGCTCTATAATCATGCGCTGAATCCGAATCCAAGGTCCAAATCTCTCAATTGGCTCTGGTCTCTGGTTTTCGAGATATCCTAACCTAAAAGTGCAAAAATAATGATTTTGGCCTATATTTGAGATTATGTAGCATCGCAATTTTTTTTTCCCAAAAAACTATGAAAGCATCTTAAAGTACAAGCCTTGCTGATTTAAATGCCGTTGAGTTTGTGAATTTCTCTATATTTGAAAACTCATTAAGGACATAAGGACCACGTGTACATCAAACAGTTGATTGGTTTTTAATTAGGAAACACTGAAAATGTTGGAAATTCAATAGCAGGTCAATGTTTTCTTATGTAAAAAAAACCTGCTCGTTGAGAATCCAAAAAGAATTCCTAGAAAAATTTTGAAAATCTTTCAGATCAGGAAATCTGTCGGATTTCCAAAATTTTCCTCGAAAAATTTTTAAAATCTGACCTTGGATTCTGAACGAGCACGTTTTTTTTACATAAGAAAACATTGACCTGTTATTGAATTTCAAACATTTTTAGTGTTTCCTAATCAAAAAAACAATCGACTGTTTGATATACACGCGATCCTTAATAGGTTTTCAATTATAGAGAAATTCACATACTTAAAAATTTCAAAATGCGATATCGCAGCGAAAAATAAATATATTTGACGTCATTTAAAAGGGCAAGGCATATACTTTAATATGTATTTCATAGTTTTTTGAGAAAAAAAAAATGCGATGCTACATAACCTCAAATATAGGCCAAAATCGCTTTTTTTCGCACTTTTAGGTTAGGATATCTCAGAAACCAGAGCCAATTGAGAGATTTGGACCCTCGGATTCGGATACAGCGCATCAAAAACCTTTGGAAAAATATATTCTGGTTTCTGGGTTAAAATCTTGTCGGCCTGTATTACTAAGATTGATTAACAATTACGTTTTTTATAAACGTTTAAATGTCGATTTTTTTCATAAAAAAATCCAAAAAGGTAAAATTCACATCAAATTACGATAAATGAATTTTTTTTCATAATCGTATATACTCCTCTGCTAAATTTAATATAGAATATGAAAAAAAAATTGTCCTAGGTGCAAAAGTTTTATTCGTAAGGCCGGAGACCTACTAAAAAAAGATATGCTGCTTCAGACGTCTGTACTGCCGTCATTTTGGAAGAAGAAATTAAATAAAAAACTGTTTTATACACTTTTTGATATGTTTAATAAACCCTGAAAATTCTACTTTGATTGTTTAATTGAATCATCAAAAAAAAATCCCAAAAAAAAAGTTTTATTTTAGACAATTCAAATAGGCGTAACCCTTTAAGTTTTAAAGCGCACTGATGCCGGATTGTTCAATATTTAAAAATAATTTTGACCAGCATATGGGACGGCAACAGCGGTCGCCAAGTTTCGGTAAAGCGACTTTTCGTCCACCCTGTAGTATCGTGGCCTCGTTCTTTGTCATTCGCCGTCACATGCATATATCACACTGATGACTTCTAATGAAATCGAAATCCGGATCTGTGGCTTTTGGTGGCGGATGACGAAGAACGATGAATTTTCTCGCTTCACGAGAATATTTATTAGAAACAAAGAAACATTTTTCTCTGTGTATATCTTGTCGCCATATAGAGTGAACGAAAAAAGATATACATTCTCTGTTTTATTTTCCATAGTTTTGCCCTCATCGAAAATAAAAATTCCGTTCACCGTCGAACGATAGTTTTGAATGACGGCGCGTATTACTCACTTGACTTCTTAAAAGTATCTCTCGTCCACACAAAAGGATGCCAAGCGACTGTAAATCACCCGTCTCCTTGCCGCATTGATCGAACGTTTATTTAAGGACCACGATAAATGCCACATTAAATATATACCTAGCCGACTGGCTCTTTAGCGGGACCAATAAAACGCTGTTTATTTAGGCCGGAACAGACCAAATCAGGGGCGGCTCGTTAATCATATTACTTTTTATCATACTACAATTCCAGAATCATGGGACCCAAAATGAAACAAAAAAAAAAGGTATACCTATACAGGGTGACTGAGAAATACATCCAAATATTTAAACCTATATTTAAAAACAAGATAGAAAGCACATCTCTTGGGTTTAAATAAAATTTGTGAAAGTGAAAATAATTTATTAAGGTGAAACCTCTCGCCCCCCCCCTATACCTACGGTAAGGCGAAGACCTCGGCCGAGGTGGAGCGACGCGCGACGTTGCCATTAGTTAGCAATTATCATAAACGGGTTAAAAAAAACATTGTAAACACTTACATTTCTTATCATGGCAAGTGCTGAAACTGCAACCCATTGTTGTCTATGCAGTCCCGAGCTCTACGTTCTAGGGAAGCCCGAACTCGACCAAAGACAGTTGGATCTTCGCGAATAGTTTCAGCGGCTACCCGTATTCGCGCTGTTAACTCCTCGATATTGTTAATTCACTGGTTCACTGTACACTAGTTGCTTCATATGTTCCCATAAATAAAAATCGCACGGAGTTAAGTCCGGAGATCTGGCAGGCCAATGAATCGGTCCATTTCTGCCTATCCATCGATTCGGATAGTACACGTTAAGGATGTCTCTCACTTGCCGAGCGAAATGCGGTGGAGTAACCACTGACAAAATTGCATTCGTTGGAATTCGTCCCCGGGTTGTAATGCCTGTACCTTTTGGACGTGATACGGATAAAGTCCTTGTTCACGCAGTGTTCGCCAGACAGTGAACTGTGAAACCCTAACTTGATGGACAAGCCTCCTAGTACTCAATGATGGGTCATCTTCAACGGCTTCTAAAATTTGTTCTTCAGCATCCATTACTCTTCTTGAACGTGTTCTACCACGATCATGCACCCGTGGTGCGAAACTTCCATAGTCTCTTAACCGTTGTACTGTAGACACAAATGTCCGAACGTCTGGAACATGGCGATTTGGAAACATTTGTTGATACCTTCTTTGGGCCTGTAACGCGTTATTTCCAGATGCACCATAACAAAGAACAATGTCTGTTAACTCTTGATTAGTAAAGTTCGGCATGGTTAAAACTTAAAACCTCGGTTAAAACTTAAATTACGATTTTTCGTCGTTCAGCAGGTACATAGGTGTGCACACTCACTAAGGAAGAAAAGCAACTGTTCTGTCGTCATCGGCATCACCCATCGCGACAGCCACGTGACTCTCGACCCAACTGGCGACTCTCGCCGAACCAATCCGAACCATGACCTGCACACTGCCTCGCGGTTAGCTATAGCTTACAAACTGGCGAACTCCAGTGCCGTAGTACATTTAAAACAAAAACAAAACAATTTTTTTTCAAACTGTATGACTTTCTGGGGATAACTAATATTTTTACATTTATTTTCAAAGTCCAACGATTAACAGGGTGAAATATTTGGATGTATTTTTCAGTCATATTGTATAGACGGATAAACAATTCTAAAGTTATTCATTTTCGTCAGAAATGTTCTTTTTATAGCACTGGTTAATCTGGTAAAATACTAACGTTAGATTATTAAATTTAAAGAAGATAATATAACAGAAAATATGATAAACATCGAAAAAATTAATATTCTTCAAAACGCTTCCAATTAAAACAACCAAAAATTTGTGGAAGATACAACTTGACCTGATTGTTTCAAAAATCCCCAAAAATGTTTTTCTGCATTCTGAAAAAGTGGTGGCATTTGTTGAAAAAAAATTTAAAAAATCCTGCTACGAGCCTAACAACTATATGTTAGGACAAACGCATTTTTCAAAAATATTGTTCACTGCCATGCAAAAATTTACAACCACTCTTTAAAAACCTAAAATATATAAAATTACATACATTTGCCAAATAATATTATGTAGAAAATTATTATTAGCTTGGATTTGTTATGAATTTATGGCCAAAAATATAAAGATCTGCTAAAAATGCTGACAACTAAATGTTCGGAAAGTCGAGAAACCTGCCCTAAAAAAATAAATAAAAACGTGTTGTTGCCGCGGTAACCATTAATTTCACAATTATAAGTGTCAGTCACAGGTGATTTCTGGTATTCGTTTGTGAATATACGTTATTTTTAGATAAAAATGGGCCGTGGACGTACGACTGACCAAAGATTGCGGCAGCTCATTGTAAAAAAATACTGCAGTGGCAAAAAAATCCACGAAATTGCGGAAAAATTGTGCTTTGCAAAGTCTACTGTTGGGAACCTATGTATCAAAGCATTACCGCGAGACTGGAAATTGATGTAAAGGTAAAGGTAAAAGTCCTGGAAGACCCAGACTTGTTACTGAAAGGAGCCAAATGTTGTTGGTGAAAATTTGGAAAAAAGTCGGCGGAACATCTTCAGGAATATAACAGCGCAATGGAACTCTGAAACAGGAGAAAGGCTATCCCGCGAATGTTGCAGTCATTCTGGGCTCAGGTTTTTATAAGTTTTTTCAAATTTTTAATTTTTCAATTTTCGTAAATGATCGTAGGCTAAAGAAAAGCCTTTATTAACTGAGGCACAAAAAAATCGACTGAATTGGGCCAAATTGAAGGTATCGTGGACTATAGAAGACTGGTCAAAAGTAATTTTCAGTGACGAGTCCAAATTTGACGTCTGCGTAGGCGATCATAGAAAAAGAGTAATAGAACAAAAATTGAAGCCTTTCATAAGGACTGCCTTAAACGAACCGTAAAATTCCCGAAGGGTATCATGATTTGGGGATGTACATATGTCCGCTAAAGGTTTGGGACAGTATGAGTTCATACAGGGTACCGTCAACGCTGACAAATATATACCTGTACAAATACTTACGAATAGCTTATTACCGACTGTTCAGGATGTGTAGCCAGACACTAATATCATATTCCAACAAGACGGCGCAGCTTCCCATGCTGCAAAAAGGCGAAAAAAAGTGGTTCGGGGAATAGCATATTAAAGTCCTATCATGGCCATCAAACAGCCCCGACCTAAATGTCATTGAAACACTGTGGCATAAGATAAAAACAGTTTTGAGAGATGATCCTCAAAGAACGGTCTCTACTTTAAAGGAAAAAAATCGGAGAAATTTGGGACATCTTTTCACCAAAACTCTGTCGAGGCTTGGTTGAAACAATGCCTGCAAGAATTCGGGACGTAATTAAGGCAAAAGATGACGTAACACCTAACTAATACCATTTTTTCCGAACATTATTTGCCAGTTGTTTTGTTAGATTTTATTTGTTTTGTTAAGTTGTGACATTGTTAATTTGTTTTAAATTTTAATTAAAACATTAATTAAGATATACTTTTAAATTATTTAAGTTCTAATGTACTGTCAGCTGCATTAGTAAATTTTTGCTTCATTATACATAAAAACAGTCTAATACGCGAAAAATGCTTTTGTCCGAACATATAGTTGTTAGGGATCGTAAATACACCATGTCAAGTTGTATTTTCCACATTTGTTTATTGTTATAATTTGAAGCGATTGGAAAAAACTGATTTTTTTCATTTTTCAAATTTTCTGTTGTATATTCTTTAAAGAGCAAAGGGCCATAAGGGGAAAATTTTACATTGTGACTCCGATTTTCAAAATGGTATTTTTCTTCGATGACCCACGATGACCTGCCACTAGCCTTAGAATATTATGGAAATCGACGGGTACAATTTTTTTATAAAAAATTAAAGTGTCAGATTCTTCAGCATCAGGTCTATGGTAGAAATTCGAACTTTGAGCCTCTTGATGCGCACGTGGCTCATCGATATGGGGCATGAAACTTTCAGGGCCGAAAGATATTGTCATAAGACATATTTTGGCAAGGCGGCAATTAATTGTAACTAATTTTTTTGTGGCCGCTAGGGGCGTCAAGGTTTTTTGTTACTTCTTGTTAAAATTCCGTTAAAAATGGGTTTCAATCGATGCATTGGGACGAAAATCATCGAATTAGATGAATTCTAATGTTGCAAAATACAGTGAAAAAACTATTCTAAAAACATTTATTTGTTATTCGTTACTGAAAATGTATTTTACAAAATAAAATTTTGTAAAATACATTTTCTTTTTTTTATTTTTAGCGGAATTTTAAGAAAAAAGTAACAAAAACCTTGACGCCCCCTAGCGGCCACAAAAAAATTAGTTACAACTTGCCGCCTTGCCAGAATATGTCTTATGACAATATATTTCGGCCCTGAAAGTTTCATGCCCCATATCGATGAGCCACGTGCTCATCAAGAGGCTCAAAGTTCGAATTTCTACCATAGACCTGATGCTGAAGAATCTGACATTTTAATTTTTTATAAAAAATTGTACCCGTCGATTTCCATAATATTCTAGGGCTAGTGGCAGGTCATCGTGGGTCATCGAAGAAAAATACCATTTTGAAAATCGGAGTCACAATGTAAAATTTTCCCTTATGGCCCTTTGCTCTTTAATAATTCAACGTTAAGATTTTGCCATTTCTCGTGAAAATTTACTACCTACCTAACTAATTTGAGATCACTCTTTAACAGAGTTCTCTTTTTAAAAATCCACGTTTGTGCCGATTGGAATATGGCAATTTAAAAGTGCTAATAAAGAAAAAAGACCAACGAGACTTTATTACAAACACACCAGGAACTTCAAACAATCAAAAATATCGTCAGGACATGGTTCCTTTGATCAAATAAAAAGTCCCGTATTTTCCAACAATTTTTTTATCTACTTTACATTCTGAGAACGAAATGTTCAAGATTCAATGCCTACTTAAATATGTCACTTCTGATTGCTGCATTATTTCGAGAGCAGTAATCAAAAGTGATTGGACTGAATTGATTGAGATGCGCTTCTAAGTATTTTGAAGGAACTGTGCTGATAAAATCCATACAAAAATTCTATTGATAAAAATAATTGACGAGACATGCAATTTGCATTTTAAGACAACGCAACGTCGATAAGAGGCTGTAGAGGCCCATAAAATTAATCTTCCATAAGTGTTAATATGAAAATCGTTACGATATTCTTTGAGTAAAAATTTGTGAAACGTGTCACGGATTTGCCAACTATTTAGAAATTTGGAATGAGTTGGCGCATTTCAAAGTACCTGATGGTAGTACCATCAGGTACTTTGAAATGAACTGCTTAATTTTTTTTCGAAAAAAAAAAACAATTATAAAAGTTATGAACAAATTAAATTTTATGCAGCGATTAAAAATAACATTTTTATCTCGAAATAGAAGGCTCTAATCGAAAAATTTTATCGGACTACTTTTTTTCGAGGCATTGAACTTTTTAGAAAAAATTGTTAGAACCTTAAAAATGGTTAAATAAATACAAAAAATATTGTTTATAATAAAAAAATGCTGAGAATTCAATGTTCTCTCTGTATATATTTTTATATTTTCGTCCGGTTATTATTTTCTGTCACAATCGCGGTTAAGTAATTGAAAAATATAGACCGTGTATATAATTTCCTACTAACAAAATAAAATAAGAAAACACATACTTATATAGTCAATTTTCTCCAATGGAAATTCACTTTTGGTGTTCCTTTTGGTAAATCTTGTTTTATTTAAAACGACTATTCACAATTTTCGCCACCTTAGAACACTTTAAAGACAATTTGAGACAACAATTATGAGGCACAAATTTTACTAAAAACTAATATACAATGCGCTCCTAAAGTATGAAATAAATTCAGTAAATGTGAAACAAAACATTTTTGGACAAATCCTCGAACAGGTCGATTTTGTTTAATAAAAACACACATTTTTGAGGGAACATCTATTTTCAGACGTCATTTGTTTTTGAGTAATGACGTCATCAACTTATTTTTCAAATGGCAACCCCCCATTTTTTTTATTTAATTTGAGAGACCCTTTCATTGTCGATTTAACGGTATAAAAATGTTGCCACCATACATAACAAAATTTTTGAGTAAATGACAATTGAATGATACAAAATGAAAAATATATTTTTCACAATAAATAAACGAAAATTTCTGAAAAACTGAACACAAATAAAACATAGCAAAAAAGTATGTTAAAAGTTTTTTGACGTATCCATAGTTCTTACTATCAGTTAATCAGAAGAATTGTCATTAAATTGTACGAAAAGTTAATGTAACGTGTTAGTAATTATAAAAATTCCTATTTTAATATGGCACATTTAACTGTGGCCCGCCAGATCCCCAAATCTTACACCACTTGATTATTTATATGGGGTTATTTAAAATCAAAAGTTTACTGCAGAAGACCACACAATTTAGCCGAACTACGAGATCGCATTAGAGATGAAATGGGATCCATTACCCAGGAAGTCATTCAGAATGTACAAGAAGAATTTGTACACAGGCTTGCATATTGCCAAGAAGTTGATGGACGGCATATTGAACACTTAATTTAAAACTGTATTTGCTTATTAAAGAAATGTTCGTTTATTTATTGTAAAAAATATATTTTTCATGTTGTAACATTCAATTGTCATTTACTCAAAAATTTTGTTATGTAAGGTGGCAACATTTTTATACCGTTAAATCGACAATGAAAGGGTACCTCAAATTAAATTAAAAAATGGGGGGTTGCCATTTGAAAAATAAGTTGATGACGTCATTACTCAAAAAAAATTACATCTGAAAATAGACGTTCCTTCAAAAATGTGTGTTTTTAATAAACGAAATGGACTTGTTCGAGGATTTTTTCCAAAAATTTTTTGTTTCACATTTACTGAATATATTCCGTAATTTAGGCGCGCACTGTATAATTAACATTTATCAACATTAAAAATAAAATGAAAAGTTAGGACAATTGGTTCTCAAATTACCACTGACTTCTTGACAATAGGCAAGTCTATCTACAATTTCACTCAGTACATCGTGAATAACCTCTTTCGTAATGTGTCTAATTTTACACGTATTCCATATTTTAAATCCTCTAAATTGTGTGGTTTGATGATACAGACTTTTGCCTTCGAATATTCCAAAAGAAAATAGTCCAGCGAAGGTAAGGTCTGGAAATCTCGGAGGCCACGGAAGAATTGAGGAAGAAGTTTTTCATAATGTACTCAGTGAATTTGTTAATAAACTTTCTTATTATCAAGAAGTCAGTGATTTCCAATTTGAGAACAAGTTGGCCTGATCTAGGAATTTGAAAAAATTGGCAACCAAAATATGCATTTCTGCAAATGAAATTTAACCTGTTTAGCATTGTTTGCTTGTTTAGGTTATGTTGAATTTGTACATTACTTCTGCCGCTGTCTGTATAATTTTCTATTAATAAAATAAAACAAGTCAATACGAACTAAATGTCTTGATTACGAGATATATATATTGCTGTTATATAATATCTAGAAAACGAGATCGATTTCAATATATTTACATTGATATTAACGAAAGCCACAATCAAATTAAATAAAATAACTAGATTGTTTGTATTTATTTGATATGTACATAAAAAAAACATTATTACCTGTCGTGCTTTCACAAATACATTTTTATCCTTGAATTTCGAGATTTAATCTTGACAAAATGTCATGTCGAGAGATGATCGTAACCGTTGATATTTGATTTACAAATCTGCACAAAAAAATATATGAAAAGTTTATCATTGAATTAGATAACATCTTAACACGACTGCAAACAATTCTTCCGTATGACATTTTCTGATTTTAATAATAATCCGATTTTGTAATGATTGAAAGTTTTTAATCACAATATTGACATATTGCCAACTTGATAGAACCAACGTGTTTGGATTTTTTTGTTTAAATTGCAGCACATAGCACAGACAATTTTTCAAAGAAAAAATTCACACAAAAAAATAACCATATCATACAGACCTTTTGGCGGTCACTGTGTAATATTCCCATTGGAGAATGGACCTTATTCCCATTGGTAGATAATCGATAGTCGGCAAGTGCGTTACTGAGACCGTTTGCAGACATGAGGCTTTGAACGCAACAAAATCGCTTTTTTTACTAACCAGAGGCGCAACATAGAAGTTTTAATTTTTACCCTTAATTCCTATCAAATAAATATTTCTTCAACAATCTATGTGATTTAATTTCAGAGATGTCAGAATACATCATCATCAGAAATACATACTCTCGGAACACCCTGTGCAACATAATTACCTCAAAACGCGATGTGCATTATTTAGTCCAACCAGTTACACGAAACGCCATAATCGTGTGCTTACGTATTCCCTTTTTGTTCTCAAAGGAAAATCACGATTTCGATTGCCAGTGTTTACTTTATTAATGGAATCGGTTGGGCTTTCGGTTCAATCAGATAGATATTAGATTTAGGAGCCTCGCGGCTTTTTTGTTGGCTCGGTAATAGCGCGAGTATCGATCTGTTCTCGATTTTACATGGTGGTCATCAAACGGCAAAAAAAAATATTTCCAATTCAAACGAACGTCAGACGACGTTGTCTTATTCTTTTCGCACAGTGAAGAAATTCGCGGACCCTAACAAAACGAAGCCTTAATAGGGGAAGGTAGGGGAATATCGCGCAGAGGGTAAAATCGCGCATCGGTGTTGCAAAGAACTTGTAAATATTAACCACATTTAAGCAGTGTTGTCGTCTAGCGGACTAAGCTCAAACTGCGGAAAATACATCTATAAACCCATTCTTTCTGTGGTCGTCTTGTCATGTCGATGTAGGTAAACGGTACCATTTTCTTATTAATTTGTTTAATGCTAAGAAGTGAATCTACATTTACTGAAATTATATTAAACAGTTATTCCCAATGGCAGTAAGTTGTGAATTGGTCTCTTTATAGCATGTATAAATACAATTTGCCTTCTTGCTTTACTTTTCCGGGTTATAACATATTTTGTGTTGTTATGTAGCAGTGGGGTTATTTCGCGCGTTAGAGATGGGGTAAAGTCACGACAATTACTGCGCGATATTACCTCATTAAATTTACATATATATACCTCTTCTAAACCCAATGAAATCTGTTGCCCAAGATTTCGTACCAGGAGACGAATTTCGAGCACTATTTGTTGAAGCTGAAGTCGAAGTGGATTGCGATTCCTGTAACGCCAGAAGTTGGCAATCCCAAGCTGTTCCAGGTTTACAAAACAAGGTAGTAGATAATGCAGTTACAACTCCCTTTTATGTGCCTATTTCAGAACTAGCACCTATTCCAAAACGTCGTGTACCCAACGGTACTAATATAGAGACATCCAAAAAAAAAGTCATCAAAGTTGGCCAAGAAAAAAAATACGTATTTCTATTCTTATTCGAATTTATAACCTTATTTACTTGTCAAAACTGTCACATCATATGACAGTTATTGTTTATTTTACAAATTGTGACAGTCACTTGTCAAAAGTTTGACATAACCGAAAAGCTTAGACATGACTGCTATTTCTATCTCTCTCGTTCATAGCCAGAGTTGATGACGTTTTTTTTTTTATGTCAAAACGGAAACGGCGCCACCATTAAAAATTACTCTAGAAGAAAAGGAAAAACATAACAAAAATAAAATTAGTCGAAAAGCAAAAAGTATAGAAGTCCAGAAGAAACTGAGGAATCAGATATTGAGTACGACAATCTCTGTCGTACGACGAACTTGATATGGGAGCGATGATGTATGCATTGAATGTGAACATGTAATTCGGAAATTACAGTCAGAGTGTAGTGGATGGGACAGTGCAGATAATTATCATTGTGATGTGTATTTAAAAAGAGGAGTTACTATTTAACGAAAGTTATTTAACGAAAATAATAATATTATTGGAGTGGCTACTGGAACCTTCGGCGTAGAAACAAAAAACTGGACGTTTTCCACGAAACACCGAACTTTTTAGTTTTAATCTTCTCGAAAACGTCCAGTATTTTTTTAATAGTAAAAATTTTTTACTGAATTGAGGTTAGGTTATATAATATTTGTTTAGTGCTTTTTCAGGATATTGTTTGAGAAAACTCTTGTGTCGCTTGCAGAGTCTAACGACAATAAAATAGTGAAAAAACTTAATGTTAGGGGGGTGGCCCCAGATCGAAAGTGACCGATGAGAAAAAAAAGTGGAAAAATCTGGTTTAAAGATCACACAACGTTTAAGAATAAAAATCTTGCTCCTTTAATTTTTTTTTCAAAACTGAATAATCGGCCAGGATAAACCGCTCGATGGATCGACCTGCAGATTTACAGGGCTATTGAGGGTACATTGAAGTGTAAAAATTTCTAAAAGTCCTAGCATCCCCATCAATATTTGCTAAACAATTTTACCAAAACAAGAGAAAAAGTCACTTTTTCCAACTTTTTTCAAGTTGATATTGAGGAAAGAATTTTTTTTAATGTCAACAGGATTTTATAGGTTTATTGCAGTTTCCGAAACTGCCCTTCAATTTCCTGTACGATCATTGGTTGCTGAGATATCGATGGTTGAAGACAAAAGGGTCCTTTTTCGTTCAATTTCGGATATCTCCGAGGCAAATGGACGTAGCAACCAATTAAAAAAGGAAAGTGAAGCTGAATAAACAGGCTATTTGGTCCATATAGTTGTTTAACCGAAAAAACATTTTCCGAACCCGTGAAGCGAGAAAAAGAAGGCTAAATATTTGGAAAACATTTTTTCGCGCTATCTCTTCGGAATGCGTTAAAACCGTGCCTTTTTTGGCCTGCATATCCGAAAACTAGAGTATTGGAGCTTCCAAACGATTTTTTTTAAATTCGCGATACGACCATTTCTCACTTAGATACAGCCCGTCAATATCGAAGAAAAATTTAGATTTTTTACTCCCTTAATTTTTGTGAGTAGTGTATATATAAAAAAAAAAACTTCAAATGACACGTTCAAAAAACGTCTGTCTCACCAAAAAATCTTGGAAGCATTTTGCGAAATATTTGCGAATTTTTTTTTTCAAAACTTGTGAACCAAATATCCAAATTGAATATCACAAATAAAAACTGTGAACCAAAATATTGGTTCACAATTGTGACACTTCAGGGACCCAACCACCACGAAAACTATCCGGTTTCCGAAACCGCACTTTGGCCGAGTCCGACCCTGTCACCGCTAGAAAAGGACGGCTCCCTCTTATTATGTATACATGAGCTGATGTCGGATGCGACTTTGAAAATCGTCTCCCGCATAATATTCCACGGATTGTGGCATGGAATTTCGACGAATACGAATACAAAAACATAGACTTAATACGTAAAATAAATTCGCCCGACAAATTTGCCTACAAAACGAATACAAAACCGATAAATCACGAATCGAAGACTAGATTGGGCGGACGCGTCTATATCTCAACTTCGCTTCCCTTCAATTATGCAGCCATGTGTTATGATGCTGATCGCGATAAATAAACGGGACCGTCGATCAAGGGTGCGTTCTACACGGAAGCTAGAGAAGCACAACTTCCATTGCCTCTGAGTAAAAAAAATATATATTCCTTCTTTTTCATTTTTTCTTTTCATTGGTAGTTTTTAAAACATCCTCCGAATTCCTCTTTAATTTAAATAATGTAGGTTTCTGATGTTCACTACTTCCCCGTCTATAAAACTCACGACACGCACCGATGAATCAGATGAGAATGAAATACCTAAAGGGTGGGCCATCTATTGGTTTTCTTTTTAAACTGAGTGTTTTTCCGACACTGACGCGCTTGACATTTGGCATATATGTGGTGTATAACATCCGCTGTAAGAAATGGATCGTTTTACACTTGAACGTTGGAAAATATTGAAAAATTATTTCCAAAGCGAATGCTGTGTTGCAGAAACAGTGAGAAAATTGAGAACAATTTTCGGTCGAAATGAAGCTCCGTCAAGTGCCTGGTGTAAAATTATTAAGGAAAGTTCGTGAAACTGGCATGCTTATGGATAACAGAAGTCATCCACGTGCTCGTCCGGTGCGCACAGCTGAATGAATTGCTACTGTTGCCCAAAGTGTGCGTGAAAACCCAAGAACCTCAACTCGTCACAGAGCATAACACTTCACGTCACAGAGCATAACAATGTCAGTCGCACTTCTCTGAGGAAATTTTGCATAAAGACCTCGGAGTATTTGCTTACACGTTGCAATTTACTCAAGAGGTAAGGAAAATGACCATCCACTTCGTTATCGGTTCTCCGTGTGGGCTTAAATGAGTTTTGAAAATTACGCCGATTTCAATCGAAAAATCATATTTTTGGACGAAGCTCATTTTCGTCTTGGAGAACATGTTAATAAACAGAACTGTAGGATTTGGGGTTCCGAAAATCCACACGTAGTCATAGAGAAGCCAATACATCCTGCAAGAGTGACTGTTTAGTGTGGGTTTTGGAGTGGTGGCATCATTGGTCCGTACTTCTTTCAAAATGAAGATGGTAACAGCATTACAGTAAATGGAATCAGAGACATGTTAACTTATATTTTGTGGCCGCGATTGGACGATTTGGATTTGGACGAGCTTTGGTTCCAGCAGGATGGAGCAACGTGTCACACAATCCGTGAAACAATCGATCTTTTGCACACTAAATTCGGTAACCGTGTTATCAGCGGTTTTAGAGACATTCGCGCAGCTGCGATTTAACATCGTTGGACTATTTTTTATGGGGACATGTTAAGGACCGTTGTTACTCCAAAGATCCACAAACAATTGACGCACTGAAGGAAAACATCAATTCGTGCAATAGAGCCACAATTAATCGAAAAGGTACTGTACAATTGGGTGAAAAGAATGAACTACTGCCAGTCGCGGCGATCATTTAACTGAAATTGTTTTCATAAAAAATGGGAAGGCATACTTTTTTGAATAAAGCAAAAATGGTTTAAAAATATTCAACGATGTAGTTTTAATAGCAATTTTAAAAAGAAACCATCTGATGGTCCACCCTATATATTATCTTGAAACATAGATTTCAACATAACACTCAATTTTAAAACGGACGTAAAAATAATGTCGATTTAAAACATTGACGACTGACACAAAAAAAAATCATCAGCGAAAGTGAATATGGAAAGGAACAAGTCTTGTCTACACACAAGTGGTAATGGCATTGTTTATTCCATTATAACAGCTTGGCAACACAAACACGTTTTGTTCCTCGCAAAATCGAATCATCTCAACGGCATTTCTACAGTCACGTGAAAATCCATGTGTACGCACTGAGTGACATTTTGGCTGCCTTTCCTCTACACTGACGGCAAACGAATATTACCGCATGACGTACGTCACGTGTTCTTCATTCGTAGATACTGTTATCCACCTTTACACACGACTCTATTGCTTCCCTTTCCTACCTAATGAGGGATATCCTTCCCACTAATTTTCTGAGTCTTCCAGTTAAGTAGTTCCTCCAATTTTTTTGGACGATAATGACACCGGACAGCAGTACAGGCCCGGTCTACTCCATGTTTTTTGGGGTCGCTGAACACGAATCAGTTTTCCTCGTTTACCGCTAGTTTTTTTTTCTAACCTCAAAAAAACATATTTACACGGTAGCTTGCTTATACTGGCACACAAAACCAGAGAAGACCATTGCCCTTCTATGTTTTTTCAACGCGCTGAATCAAATTCTGAGGTCAGGAAACATTTACGACTATCAGTTCTTTCCTAGGAACGAAAATCCCTATGAAAAACACTAAATCCGAAACCATGCCATATACTTGACGAGCTTGCGACTATAATGTTACGGGGGTGACCTAGCAACAACCCTAAGCCTCAGAAACCTTCAACCCTACGACACACATACTCAAAACCCATATTGTACTTCCGCGCATTGGACAAACTTTTGTGGTCCTGTGTTATTTGTAAAAAAATGTAAATCAACTTGTAAGAAACATACCAAGTAACGTAGAATTTATCTTTCAACAATATCTTTCATTCTATGCCATAGCGAAAGTTTCGTCAGCAGCGACGGTTTTAGTTCGCACCTTTTTTAAAAGTACCGACTAATAGAATACAGTTTAAAGACCTTGAGTACACTGAGAGTAGGTCAGGTAGTGAACAATGACAAACCGTATACAAGAATTTTAATCGATTAATTTCGTGTTTATTAAATTAAATCTGGATTAAATTTCACAACCTGTCCTTTACTTTATCGAGACCACAATCGAAACCTTACTGTTCTATATTCACTTTTATTTCATCTTCTAGCAAACTACTAATTAAACTGCTATGGCAGAAAAAAGAAGACTACACTTTACAGGATTTTAAAACTCTTTAGGACTGCACCTAAATATGTCTATACCGCATTTCATTGACAATTGAGGTCTGAATTTCACCATAAAACGGGGGCAACTATTTTCCATTCCAATACTATTCTCCAGGTGGATTCCGCGGTGATCACATTCTCGTCACTATATTTCCAGTTAACATGATTTTGTAATAACCGAGTAAATTCGGGATGATTCACTGTGTTGGAGTGGAGTGTTACATGCTACTAGAGCATTTTAACTAGATCAAAATTAAATGCTTCCTGTCTTTCATGAGCAGTTGACAGAAATAAACAATAGATCGACACGATGTTTAATATACAGGGTGTTAGAAAAGTACCGGAACAGCAGAATAACTCGCCAGGAGTGCATTTTTTGGAAAACATGTTTTATACAAAAGTTTTAGAATTCTTCCCAGACCGACGTAACCGAACCTGAGTACGGCCCTGTAATGCCACAAAAGTTAGTACCCTGATACGCACGCACATAACGTCACTGTCTCTTTACGTATCACATTTCTCTGGGATTTATTTTTCCGCAGAAAAGGTCGTTTGCGTATTACACGCGGACATCAAGGCGGCTTAGGTATATTCCCTCTCTTTCGCTCCGTTTGTGAGGACAGGTTCCCCAGCCGGTTGATATTAAGTTAAGGCGACGGATTTGACGATAAAGGCAGCCCGCATACACGTACACATATAAGCATATTATGTATTAAGGTTTCTTATACCGAGTGTCTCAGTTGTATTGTTCCAACGGCATATTATAAACGACCCTAAATTTCTTATTTCAAATGACACTCTGTATATTTTTCTCAAAATTTGAATTCTACGCAAAATACCATTTCCAATGATGTATCACACTTTGTATTTTGAATGTATCATGCTTTGGATTTAAATTATAAAATTGCTAAGAAACACTTTTCAAGATATGTATCTTTAAGATCTATGTCAAAAAGAATAGTTACTTGGATAAGGGTGATTTACAAATAACCATGAGCACCGATAACCATGAGCACTAGAAATTATGCTAAAGAAAATGTGCAAAGTGTTGTCCATTTGATTCAACGCAACATACGGCTCGATGCAAAAGTTCACGAGTGGTAACACTTCTTAATAACTGGACATTAAGAGCTTCACATTCATTTCTAATTCTATTTTTTAAGTCTTCTAAATCTGTAAGAGGCATCTGGTATACCTTATCCTTTAAATACCCTCATGGGTTCCGATCCACTTATTTGGAAAAATTTGATTTAAATAATCATTTACAGCTCTAGAATAGTAAGGGGATGTGGCTCCATCTCAGTGGCGGTGGGCTATAAGGTGCGCTGGTGCGCGCGCACTACCAACAATTTAGCATTAATAATTTTATTTAGTAATTAATGGATGCATTCTTAATTTATCGCCTTGCCGCATCCCTAGCGTTAATACCATCTCAATATTATTTGGCCGCAGCGTTACGAATCCACTAGACGCTAGGTCTCTATCTCCAACGCCACTGGTTTCCGATCGCGGCACGGGAATCGACAATACGATCGTGGATCGTGCTTCGGTGCAATACGAAAAAGCGAACGCGTATTGTTACTGCTTGCCTTTCCACAATTAGCAAAAATAGTGGGCGAATCCTATAGATATGATGTACGGAGTTTAAGAGCGCACGAGAGTTATCGATCGGTTGGTTTGTGAATTGTTTTCGTACATTGCGATTGCTGTTTTATCGCTCACGTTTTATAAATATAAACTCGGTTACAATCTAGTTTGGAATAATGAATTATATTCAAAACTTATTAAAAACTCCATTCTCTAGCTTGAGTTTGGAGGAAAAAGTCCACAAATTAATTTAAAATTAGCCGTGAAAGGAAAAAGTAAACAATTTGTAAGAACATTTAATAATGACTTATTTAAAAAACATTTGTGGTTAAGTGGATGCGATGTATTGAACGCAGTGTTTTGTTTGGCGGAGAAACACCTTGGACCAAAACTGGAGTAACGGATTTAAATCACATAAACGAGAAAATAAAAAAAAACATGCAAATTCTGCTGGACACATGAATAATGTTTTGAATTTAGCCATGCTAGGCACTGCAAATATTGCGACAATGCTCGATTCTGCTCATCGACGAGCAGTGGCAGCATACAATGAAGCGGTTTCAAAAAAACAGGTATGTTTTAAACATTATTATTAACTGTATTCGTTTTTGTGGAAAATTTCTATTCAAAACGAATAAAGACATTTTTGGCAACACCTGCAGGAAAGACGTTGGGTTTGGGTTAAATTCCCCATTGAAAAGACTTTATTACAAACACCGATTTTTTAAAGTAATTAAAAAATTTGCACAATGTAAAAATCGCAGAATTGAGCTCATTTACAAAGAAAATTAGGTAAGTTTTCAAATTAATAGAGTTAATAAGAATAACCTTAATATGAGATAAATATTTATCTCATATTAGGGATATTCTTATTATTCTTATGATTATCGTTATTTTTATGTATGGTGCACCCCCAATCTTAGGATCACGCACCGCCACTGCTCCATCTTGTTGAAAATGCATGTTAATACGTATCTCCAGTGGAAGATTTTCTTGAAAATCTAAAAATTCGCTCTGAAGGAATTCTAAGTATACCTCACCAGTTAATGTTCCTCCATAAAACTTTGGTCCAATAATGTACCCATCGATCATGCCACACCACACATTAATTCCCCAAATTCTTTGAAAATTAGTCTCTCTCATCCAATGAGGATTATCCTCAGACCAATAATGACAATTGTGCGGATTTATAGTTACATTATTATGAAAACGGCTTTCATATGTCCATAATATTGAGCTAATATTGCCATCTTCATGAGCAGTCACTGGCCATGCAAGAAACGTCATTCTTCTCTCATAATCTCCTGGTTCTAATCCCTGATGGATTTTAAAAGGTCGTATTTTGGCGAATTTTGGGATTCGCTAAATAGAAGAACGAGAAATATCGCCTTCTGATGCAATTTGTCGAATTGAAATATGTGGATCATTAAACACACTTCCCAAAACACCAACACTATGCTCTTCGTCAGTAGCAGTCTTTCTTTTAAAAACAGTTTGTTTTTTTTTTTGAGAACGCCCCACATGTGGCTAAATTAGAAGACAAACGGGTAAAATACATATCACTTGGTATACGTCTGTCAGGATATCTCTCTCCATAAACACGTAACGCATCACGCCTATTTTTCCTATATTCCCCATAAATTAAGGATTATAACTAACTTTCCTACATTTGAAAAATTGTCGTTATTTTATTTTTAATACAAAATAATAACTTTATAAACTGTCAAAGTCAAACAATTAACAATTATTCAAATATTTTCAAAGCCTGCTTCAGTTTTCCTGGGTTGATCGATTTAGTTTCGATCATTTTTTAAAATCTTTAAAATTCGATTTTGCTTCCTTTCTTAACTCCAAAATACAGTGTGATACATCATTGCAAAGGGAATTTTGCGTAGAATTGAATAAAAAATTCAAATGAAATAAGAATGTTAGGGTCGTTTCCGGTTAAACCGGAAGTGGCAGAATATTAATATTAGGCTCTATGTAAAGAACTTTAAGTGTAAATTAGATGCCCCTAATTTCAAATTTATATCTTATGAACTAAAGAGATATGCCATTGGAACAATACAACTGAGACAACCGGTATACAGCCGTTTCTAGAGCATATCAAATATTTACGGCGGCTTTGTCGAAAAACACTTGTCCGGAGCCTGTAGAATTATATTGCGCAGCCAATACGTCAGAAAGGTCAGAAGGAGCGAATCGATAACGTATTAATAAAATACATCGAGAAAAAAAGATGGTCTAAGTATATATAATTTTTTAAACAAACGTCCCACGTTAAGAAACTTTATGTTATAGTAAACCAATCGCAATTTGCATAATATCCCAAAATGAAACAGTGATTATTAATTGCTATTATTAGGTTTGCTCCAACAGAAAATTCACAGTTCAGCACAATATTTTACTTAATTGAATTAAATTACAGATTCCTTTCAATCGCTCCAACAATCAGATCTTGAAACATTGCGTCCTGCCAAGCAATCCTGTCACCTCAAAGCATTGTTATCCAGTGGCGGTGCGTGATCCTAAGATTGGGGGTGCACCATACATAAAAATAACGATAATCTTGTCTAGTTCACTTTTTAAACACTCCGCCAATGACTCTGCATCATGTCCTACTGGTTTTAAAAAAACTCCAGAATCTTTCTACAGGCTTTCCACCCACCATGTAACGATATATTAAAGCCAACTGAAAAATTGTAGAAACGTCTGTAGTTTCGTCTGCTATTATAGCAACAAAAGTGGATTTTTTAATTTCAATGGTTATTTCATCGTGACAAACTTCAAGCATGCACTGAAGTAGCTCGTTTTGTATAGTATTAGAAGTTCATTTGAAAGCCGCCGCGTTTTGTAAATGATACTTCATAGCCTCGTCTAATTCGACACTGAAATCAATCAACCCACGAAAAATGCCTGTATTGGATGATGTTTCCGATTCATCGTGTCCTCTTAGGGCCAGTTCAAATTTTCCACAAAAACGAATACAGTTAATAATAATGTTTAAAACATACCTGTTTTTTGAAACCGCTTCATTGTGTTCTGCCACTGCTCGTCGATGAGCAGAATCGAGCATTGTCGCAATATTTGCAGTGCCTAGCATGGCTAAATTCAAAACATTATTCATGTGTCCATGCAGAATGTGTCCATGCAAACATGCAGAATTTGCATGTTTTTTTATTTTCTCGTTCATGTGATTTAAATCCGTTACTCCAGTTTTGGTCCAAGGTGTTTCTCCGCCAAACAAAACACACGGAAAACAAAACACTGCGTTCAATACATCGCATCCACTTAACCACAAATGTTTTTTAAATAAGTCATTATTAAATGTTCTTACAAATTGTTTATTTTTTCCTTTCACGGCTAATTTTAAATTAATTTGTGGAGTGGGCCTACCTAGAGTTTTAATTTGCACTTTTTCCTCCAAACTCAAGCTAGAGAATGGAGTTTTTAATAAGTTTTGAATAGAATTCATTATTTCAAACTACATTCTAACCTAAAACCCGAGTTTATATTTATAAAACGTGAGCGATAAAACAGCTGTGCGCGAAAACAATTAACAAACTAATCGATAACTCTCGTGCGCTCTTAAACTCCGCACATCATATCTATAGGATTCGCCCACTACTTTTGCTAATTGTGGAAGGGCAAGCAGTAACAATACGCGTTCGCTTTTTCGCATTGCACCGAAGCACGATCCACGACCGTATTGTCGATTCCCGTGCCGCGATCGGAAACCAGTGGCGTTGGAAATAGAGACCTAGCGTCTAGTGGATTCGTAACGCTGCGGCCAAATAATATTGAGATGGTATTAACGCTCGGGATGCGGAAAGGCGATAAATTAAGAATGCATCCATTAATTACTAAATAAAATTATTAATGCTAAATTGTCGGTAGTGCGCGCGCACCAGCGCACCTTATAGCCCACCGCCACTGTTGTTATCAAATTTCCGAAGATAGCTGCGGCTATCAGCTATAGCTATTGAATCAAAAATATTTGAATATTTCTCTTCAAAATCCAAATTATACAAAATTATAATGGAGGTAACTGGCGAGTGTAGCAGTTTGTTTCATAATAATAATAATACGAGTTGTAATGACACTCAAATAAATATTCGAACCTGCAATGATATTGTTGAGTATCTTATAAAGTACAAATTTAGTCACCTGTCTTATGAGAGTAAATGATTTGTTAAAGATTTAAGGGGTCTTTGCACTTACAACAGCGAAAAATGGCCAAGTATTTTTGGGAATTTATTATAAGGAGAACTATGAAAGCCAGGATTGTGGAATAGGGCTCATATTAAAAAACAAACTCTCAAGTATGCGAAAAAAATTTGTATTGTCATTAAAAAAAAAAAATAAATGTTACATAAATAAATGTCATTAAATACATTGAAAAATAAGGCGACATCTTTTTTTTGCGGAGACAAAACGGTGTCCTGTACCTGATATTGCATTCATCTGAAACAACGCAAATTTTTTAGTTGTTTATACCATTTCAACAATCTGTACCGTGGGTTTTTCAATATATTTTTCCATTTGTTTATTATTAACAATTAAGTGGAGACAAAATCAATTTTTTTTAAACTCCCAATCGAATTTTTTCCAAGCCAAAAATCGAATTTTTAAATTTTTCAAAAACCCACGGTACTGATCGTTGGAAATGGTATAAACAACTAAAATAAATTGTTGCATTTGTTTCAGATGAATGCAGCCTCACCAATCAGGTACACCGTTTAGTCTCCGCAAAAAAAAAGATGTCTCCGCATTTTTCAATGTAAACGTTTACTTTTTTTTTTAATGACAATAAAAATTGTTTTCGATTACTTGAGAGTTTGCTTTTTAATATAAGCCCTATTCCACAATCCTGGCTTTCATAGTTCTACAATAAATTCCCAAAAATACTTGGCATTTTTCGTTGTTGTAAGTGCAAAGACCTATTAAGAATACGGCCAGACCTAAGCAAAACTTTAATTAATCAGGGTTAGCCGGCTCGTAGTTTAATACGTGGTATGATTAATGCAAATGACTTACTGGTTAAATTATTGTGTTGGTCCTTGTTAGGAACAAAAACTGGTTGGTTATTGTTAGGAAACAAATTTTTTTATAAAAGGGTATCCCCCATAAGCATGGTGAAATGTCCCCCCTTTTTTTATTATCTTCGCATGATGAAAGTGTTTCTTAGGGCTAATTATGAAAGGTAGACCGAATTTTAGGTCCAAAAAATTTTCCTCTTAGCTAGGTATGGAAAAAACCCTGTTTTTTACGTTTTATTTTTTTTCTCGGTTTTTAATTGTTGAAAAAATCTAAAAAAAATCATGAGTACAGAAAATATGATTAATTTTATGTGAAAAATTTTTCAAGCTCATTCAAGGTCATTATGACCTCTAAAAAAATTATTCAAACTTTAAAAATTCCATATCTTTTAACCAAAAAAAGCTTCAGGTTCAGATTTTTAATATGTTATATTTTTAACTGTTTTTTACTACCTCAAATTTTTTCAGATTTTTTTGAGTGGTGGGTCATGCCCAAAAGTGCGAAAAATCAATTTTTTTGTCCGTGAAACGACTTAAAACGGCTTAAAATCATCATTTTATAGTGTCCTGATTTTTTTTCTTGTACTAAAAGGACTCAAATGACATCACACAATTAAAAAATATAAAAACTACTAGTTTCGATAAGGCCCATTCTGCGGTGACGGGTGTTACATTTATACGCATTCTAACTGTTGTAATTCCTAAATTGGAACAAAATTGTCTGCGTTTTGAGTATAATTCACTTCATTTCAATGATATTTTAATTAAAACAAAAACGTATTAGGAATTACTCAGGCGTTTAAATGCAATAAAAGGTTTAAACCCTGTGACGGGTGTTACTTGTACTTTTGCAAAATATGCTACCTTGTTGGCTAAACATCAGAGTTCAGCTAAATTAGAAGTTTTTTTTACAAAACGAATAGCTAAGTAGAGAGATAAATGACCTTCATTTTTGATAATTGTAAGAGATTTGTGGATATATTGTTTTTTACATTTTTTTTTGCAAGCAAAACTTCTGATGGGTGTTACAAGATTTGTGACGGGTGTTACGAGTGCAAATAAAATAAAAGCTTAGTACACTTTGAGGCTTTATTTCTATTTTTTTCTGTTCTGTAATTTTTATTGTTTTTCCCGCGGTTACAATTTTATCAATAAAATGAGTTGTACTTACCTGATTAATTCAACTTTTTTCACGACAAATAATAACAATTGATGGTAACCAGAGTAAACGAAAATGGCGGCCTGTCAATGTGATTTACTTCAAAAACAGTGTTGCCACTTTAATGTTTTTTTCTCTATACTACACTACCTAATTTGAACCATCTGAGTTTCAAGAAAATATTACGAAAATCGGCGAAAATATTGATTAATCTCTTTTGAATTATGGAAATTGAGAATATAATACCTGTTAATTTTCTATTTTAACATATATGTATATTCGACCTTGGTATCGATTATCGCGGAATGGGCCATAAGTGGATTTTTTTTCTTACTATTTTTAGTGAACATATTTTTTAATTGTTTGAAGTCATTTGAGTCCTTTTAGTGCAAGAAAAAATCAGGATACTATAAAATGATGATTTTAGGCCGTTTCACGAATAAAAAATTGATTTTTCGCACTTTTGGGCATGACCCACCACTCAAAAAAAATCTGAAAAAATTTGAGGTAGTAAAAAACAGTTAAAAATATAACATATTGAAAATCTGAGCGTGAAGCTTTTTTTGGTTAAAAGATATGGGATTTTTAAAGTTTGAATAATTTTTTTAGAGGTCATAATGACCTTGAATGAGCTTGAAAAATTTTTTACATAAAACTAATCATATTTTCTGTACTCATGAATTTTTTCAGATTTTTTCGACAGTTAAAAACCGAGAAAAAAAATAAAACGTAAAAAAAAGGGTTTTTTGTATACCTAGCTGAGAGGAAAATTTTTTGGACCTAAAATTCGGTCTACCTTTCATAATTAACCCTAAGAAACACTTTCATCATGCGAAGAAAATAAAAAAAAAGGGGGCATTTCACCATGCTTATGGGGGGATACCCTTTGTTTGCCTCCCAAAAAAAAGTCACGAGCCGCCACTGCACCTAAAGCAGTCCTCTCCAAGACGAGCATACGGTGCCTGCGCGCACCGGTGCTGCACTTCTCAGCACCGGTGCCTGTCCACTGCCTTTTCACTCGTCCGCAGCACAGCCGCCTTTGCGCGACAGAGATAGACAGCATCATATTCTTGCATTTAATTCCCGGTGCTTGGCCGGCGCTCGGCCGGATCGGCAATAGCACCGGAGTTGGAGAGGCCTGACCTAAAGGGACCTCCCTCACTTTAACCATGGAAAGCCAGCGCTCTCCTAATATGGAATCTTGCACTGAACAATCACAACGTATATGCTCGGCTGTCTCCCCTTTTCCTGTTCACGCCCTCTGCAAAGGGGTGTTTCAATTAGGCTCATCTTGCCCCCTACCCACTCCAAATTTAAATTTAGACTTTTAAGGCCACCCTGAATAGAACCATCGAAGTAAATTGATCAGTTCAAGAACAAGGTAGGCACGTATTGGTGTTAAATAAAGAAAATGCCCAACCACATCCTTCCATGTGCTGCAGATTCCAAATATTTACTTTTCCAACAAGCGCGATAAAGGGAAGCGAACGAATTGAACATCGCCTAGGGCCGAACATTTTCCGTTCTAGTTTGTACCCACGGCGAACTCATTTGTTGGCCCTTCAATAATACATGCCGAAAAAATAACATTTTCCACCTCGTACGGGCCCGTGTATGGGAGGCGAGTGGGGCTCTACAGCAATCTTGATACATACATAAAAAAAAGCATCCGAGTAGGCGATTCCCAGCCTCGGAGTGCGACGATTAACGTGCGCAATAATTTATTATTCGTGTGTCGAGAGCGCGGCTATTCTGTTCTTCGAGGAGATTGCGAAATAAAAAATTCACCGGATCAAAGCGCAAGGAGGCGCACTAACGGCGGATTCTCTTAGAGTGTTCGCCCAAGAGACAGAGCGGTGCTGGCCTTACATCGCCGGGATGTAGGGCGTGCATGGACGTAGAGCCGCTGATTTTCAAAAAAAGTAGGCTAGACTTTTCAAAAAACTTGAGAGTTTCCATACCACAATCATTTATGAAAGCCAATAATAAAATTAACATCCCCATTATATGCAAAAACAAATTAAAGATGCAATATACAGTGTGGGACAGCCAAATGGAATAATTTCAGTAGCTCCTTTATTATGCATTTTTTTAGAAAATTCTGAGGCACGTCAATTTTCAATTCTAAAATGACATCTTGCGACATAAAAATTTCATCCCTAAATTCAACCCCCTTCAGGTGACAGCTACAACCCCTAAATTTTCAAATCGGAAGTAGGGTCTTGTGATACTTCATTTGAAAGGTCTTTTCATTCTCCATTCAAAACTTCTATGGTTTTAATTTTATTGCAGAAATTAACAAGAAAAAAAAGTTTCTCTAGCGTAGGAAATTCGTTACATTAAAATTAAAAACATTATTAATGCAAAATATACATTGTTAATGCAGCAGAAATGTTCAAAATGCATGCCTTCAGCATCTTGGCAGCATCCTAGACGTAAATAGAAATGTCTTCTAACGTTAGGTAATATCTGCGGGGTAATCGACATAATTGCAAGTGTTATTCTTCTTCTTCAGTCAGCTAAATATTCGGGTTTGGTTTTGTAGACCATACTTTTTACATATCCCCATAGGAAGAAGTCTAATGGCTTGAGATAAGGTGATCGTACAGGCCATTCTACAGAACCACGTCTCCCTATCCAGCGATTTTGAAAGATTGTGTGGAGATATTGCCGGACATTGACTTCGTAATGTGCTGGTGCACCATCCTGCTTGTTGTGGGTAAAGTTGTGGGTTTCCTTCAGCTGGATACAAATTGCCATCGTTGGTACAACATTATTTTGGAGCAACGCTAAATAAGTTTCTCCATTCAAATTGCCGTCAATGAAGAAGGGACCGATGATATTTTCTCCAATTATTCCTGCCCTAACATTAACTTTCTCTGGGTTTTGCGTGTGTAGTTCCCAATTTCATCCAGTGAGGATTTTCTCTCGACCAGTAACGACAGTTTTGACAGAAGTGTAAATGTAGATTCATCCGAAAAATAAAACATGTTCTATTTGTAAAGTATCGTCATCTATCATTTGCATCATTTGTTCACAAAAGAGAATTCGTCTATCAAAATCGTCTTCCCCTCATTAGTTGGTACCAGTTTAATGCTGAAGCTGTTTGACGAATCGACGTATGTGGATTTTCTTCAAGCATAAGCATTACATCCAATTTCTGATCATCACTGAGTTTATTATTATAATACAATTTCTGTTAGGTAAACCATCTCTCTGAATTGCAACACGAAAACTAAATCAAAAAGTTTAACACTGATAACTGTTAACTACTGTTACAATGACAAGCACGTTTCTAGGTAATTTCACTAAAGCTGATAATTGCCAACTTCTTAAATCAGGTTTGTTTTTTTTTGCCGCTTGCTCGTTTTTGCCGTTCGATTGTCAAGCAAAAAATCGTATATATTTATTAGTAAGTTTTTATCTTATAATAGGGAATGTCGGCAATTACAGACATGTATTTTTTGTTATTATTAACATTTCAGAACCTAAAATTGACAAATAGTGTTACTTATAAAAATTTTATTTTAATGTAACGAATTTCCTACGCTGGAGAAACTTATCTTTTTTTTCTTGTTAATTTCTGCAATAATATTTAAAACCATAGCAGTTTTGAATAGAGAATGAAAAGACCTTTAAAATGAAGTATCACAAGCCCCTACTTCCAATTTGAAAATTTAGGGGTTGTAGCTGTCACCTGAAGGGGGTTGAACTTAGGGATGACATTTTTTAAGTCGCAAGATGTCATTTTAGAATTAGAAATTTACGTGTCTCAGGATTTTCTAAAAAAAATGCATAATAATGGAGCTACATAATTTATTCCATTTGGCTGTTCCACACTGTATATTCCTCAGTGGAAACTGCCTTCTTCAGAAACACTTGACTTGTAAATAACATTAAAAATGAAGTGTGTAACAAGAAACTGTGGATTACCATCTAAAACGAAAGACTTATAAAAACATTCTACGGGTAAGCTTATAGTACGTGCGCTAAGCAGAAATTCTATTTCACGGCCCTATATGTTAGCCTGTAAAAAAAAGTACGGCAGTGTACTGGTAACACAATTACAGAACTAGTAAAATTTACATTCGAACAATTTAAAATTCCCGCCGGTCAAATAGTAACGTTTGTTAGTAATAGCGGTGTATATATGATTCGTGCCGGTCGTTTATTAAATGTATATCACCTTTAATTCACGTTGTTTACATAATTCATACACTGCGTCTTGTAGCAGAAGATCGCTAAATATAGAAATTAAAGCTATATGTTACGAAATCTCCAAACATTTTGTTCCAAATGTTCATTTTATTTCACATTAAAATAGGCGACGCCTATGGAAGTGAATGAAAATCCAAATCCGCATCTGATATTTCTAATGATAAATGACAATGAATGGGGAATAATTCTTTCTTCAAAAAAAATAACTTTTTGGACTTCTACGCGCCACTGTATTTTTTTTAATTTCCGGAACAGGCCCTCGTGGAAATCTCTAAACGCCGCCGCCTATGGCCAAGGGTAACTACATACGTGTAATAGAATAATAGAATCGTGAAATTAGATACCGGCATCGGATGCGAACACGTCATACGATGCTCAGAAACGGGGAAAATTCTTTGGAGGTACTCCTGTTACATTATAAAACGTCTCATTATAAATTTATTCGGCGAAAAGGAATCGTAGGCTAGAACTTCGAGGCGAGGATCGCAATTACAGGTGGGCCGTGAAGTTTCCACGCGTTCTTCTGTTTTAATATTTATGTACGTAAAGGGTCGAGTAGGAAAACTTCCAGTTTCCCATCTATATTCTTGAAAATGTTGCTTCCGCAACTCGAGGACGATGTGTTTCTGGGCCGGTTGAGGTCACAGCTCAATCAGCTCAATCAGAAGGATTTTTCCATTAAAAAAAAGGAAAAAACATACAGGGTGTTCACAAATTACACCGACAAGTTTAATTGCAGGTTAAGGATGACAAATCAATACAATCTACGGAAAAAATCCATTATTTTTTGTTTTTCCGTTATAAAAAAAAAAAAAAGATATACAGGGTGTTCACAAATTACGCCGACGTTGGCTAGTTCCAAATGTGCAATACAAGGTGTGGCTATTAAATAACCGAACTGCTGTTATAGCACTTTTTATTCGTTACCAATTGCAGTAACAACTTTTTCGTCTTCAATGTACTCCCCTTGGCGATCTCTATACCGCTCCATACGACTTTTCCATTGTTGAAAGCAGCGCTGGAAGTCCGCTTTTGTCGGCTGGTTCAGAACCTCTGTCGCTTTTGCTTTAACCGCTTCCATACTTTCAAATCTTGTCCCTTCAGCGCTGATTTGACCTTGGGGAAATAAAAAAATCACAGGGGGCAAGGTCGGGCGAATATGGTAGTATGTTCCAACACAGTAATGCCGCATTTTGCAAAAAACGCCTTCAAAGACAAAGCATCATGGGCCGGATATGTCTTGGTGAATCTTCCATGATCTGGTCTTTTACAAATCGAGTAATCGTCTTCTCACACGCTTACGAAGGGCCGTCAAAACCTCGATGTAATAATGCTGATTGACCGTCTGACCCTCAGGGACCCAGTGAACGTAAACAATGCCTCGAATGTGAAAAAAGATGACCATCATCGCTTTGAAATTGGATTTGCTCATACTGGCTTTTTTTGCCTTGGCGAGTTCGGTCACCGTGTCTAAGAAGCCTGGATCAGTGTCAATGTTGTTTAGAATGTCAACGGAAATGTTCATTCTTGATTCTTTTTTGCTCGGGAGTGAGTTTTGGCACCACTTTTGCGCAACTTTGCGATGTTCAACGATTCATGCAAAATCTGTTGAACACATTCTTTGTCGATTCCTGTTATTTCAGCAAGCCCTCGGATGCTTAGACGACGATCTTCACGAATTAATTTACCAATTTTTTCAATGTTTTCGTCCGTTTTTGACGTCAAAGGCCGTCCGTGGCGCGGATCGTCTTCGATCGCTTCACGTCCCTCTTTAAACCATTTAAACCACTCAAAAACTTGTGTGCGGGATAAACATTCATTCCCGTACACTTCTTTTAACATTGCATAAGCTTCTGTAAAAGTTTTCCCCGGTTTAACAAGAAACTTAAGATTAACCCGTTGCTCCATTTAAACACTTAACATTTTTTTCGACGCGTCACTGGTGCGTAGACTAATTCAAACGACTGCTACAGCCAAACTGAGCGACCCACTGGCTTGTCCAGCGAGCTCAGGGTGAGAAAAGTATCACCAGACACAGTTCTGTTCAAACTTGTCGCGACACATTCGTAGCGCGCTGGTAACACCATCAGTTCGGTTCCCTTCCACACCTAATCTTTCAGCTGTTAATCTACCGTGTCAAAGTCAACATGTTCCATACCCCGGTCTTTCTAGCGAGGTCTTTCGATCAACCGGTTAATCCGGTAACCCGTACTTCCAATACCACAGCTCTAGTTCAGTTGAAACTCCGGTGCTCCACATGGATCAGTTTTGGGACCTTTTCTCTTTTATACTCTATAAACGACGGTTACTAATTCTCTTCAACGTAAATGTCTGACGTAAGTATATGCTTCTACATGATGTTTTTCCACGTTTTCATATTAAAGACACGCATTTATCTATTTTTGGAGGAAACCGCCCGATGACGGCAGTTGATTTGGTCGCTTGGCGCGTAGAAGAGAGTAGGGATTAATCGCCTATAGATCGGCGGCGACCGTGCCGACGCGCACGAGGAAGTGAACGTCAATTAATTAGCATTCATCGAGTTATGCGCCGCTTAAAACGGAATCGTTGACCTTTTGGAGCGTACGCGAAAACGCTGCCAGCGCCAGCGCTACGACGGTGACGTTCGGCTCGATATTTGCGAAGGCCTCAATCGAAAGGATTAGACGTCTATACCCCGTTAATTGGAGATGCACCGATCAGACGGTCTTTCATTAACGGCCCACCCATTCGTACAACGCGTTTACATGTCATTATAGCGGATTGCGGCCTAATTGAAAGGACATTTCAAGGAACGCGGAACATACTGGGGCTGTATCATAAACGCAATTACAAAAAAACCTTTTTTGAATATAAACTGCTCGTCAAAATTAGCGTAACACTTTTTAGATTAGCGCCATTTGCGTTGTATTCGAGTTATAGACTTGCGATTTTAATTTAATCGGTAACCGATAGGGTTGGTTTTTGTGACCCTAATAAGTCGCTACGCTGGGACTTGAACGATTCGCCGTTCACACCCCAAAAAGCAACCCCATGTTTGAATTAGCAAGATTTTGACGCCAATTTCAGGGAAATATATGATCGACTAAGAAGGACGCTGTCGGGTAAAGACTCCATCCCGACACACATTAACCCGTTTCGGCCGAAAACGCCATTCCCGGTACATCGCTCTTCAGCGCCTCATAACTAATACTATTTGCGAAAGAAAAATTTGACAGGGACATATTTTTGAAGTTTAAGACGTGCCCTTTCCGATGGTGTCCATGAAATTCTTCCAACAAATTATTAATTATAAATAAAAGCAGTTTTTTTTTTAAAAGATACGATTTTTTTTGCACATTTTTTTAATCAAATTTTTAAGGGGTTTCCGGTCTGCAATGGACCTGGAACCTATAACCGGTGGAATAAATGTGAACTTTAACCCATTAACGCCCAAACTTACACAATTCTTCGTCCTTTTTGAAGCTCAATCTCGAAGGGAAATTAATGAATTCACTCAATAAAAACCACTTATCCTGATGTGTTCGGATGTGATCTTTCGATTTCAGAATTGTGATTAAATGCTCTAGAAAAAAAATATGGCTGACTTTTTGAAAGTACTGAAATTTTGGGATTATTTTTTTATAGAATTTTTTTTTAGTAAAAGTACTCTAACCTACTCAGATTGTGGAGGGATGAGGAAATAGTTGGAGTTGATGATAGAATTTTTTTGCCGACCTCAACTGACTCTAATCTTTTAAAAATGGCAGATATTGCATAAAATCTCATGAAATATGAATTTTTCTAGTATCAGAAATTGTTTTGTGATTTTCCTTGATCAAGTCATTTTCCTCGATCTAAGGAATACTAGAATTTTGCAAATTTTAATTTTCAATGTGCGCATTCAAAATGGAGGCCGGGATTCTTCAAGAACTTTTTCATTATAAAAGTAAATAGGAGTTTGCAATTATACTTTTCCTATGTCATTTCATGTTTTAGTAACATTTTGAGTTATTCCTGGTGAAAAAAGTCTGAAATCCAAGATGGCGGATTCAATATGGCGGACATCATACTTAGAATTTTCAAAATTTGAAAACGGAAAAATTACAGTCATATTTTATGTAGAATTCTGATGGAAAATGTCGTATCAATCTTTATCATAAAAATGCGTTCTATCTGTAAAAAATTATTGTCATTCTAACCTCAAAACGCAGTCGCACCAAGAGTTGCTCACATGCCCTTTCGCTCGAGTGCCGAAACACAAAAACAGCCCGTTTTTCAAAAGGTATTTGGGATAGTTCCTCAAATTTGACAAACTTGATCCATTGCATGATTGTAGAGCACCTCTTCACGAACCAAACGCACTTTGAAAAATTACCGTAGGACTGTTATTGACAATTGCCAGGTCATTTCTTGTAAACACCTTTTTTAAATTTTTTCGAATTGCGCCAAAAGTTACGAATATTTTTTGATAAAATTTTTACTGTACCTAAGTAGCCGCCGAAAAGTGCTTACAATTTGGTCACTCGCGGAAGTCCCTATGACTTTCGTAGGCCGAGTAATTAGATAGTAAAAAAAGGGCAATTTTCGAAGGTTTTTATTTTTTTGAAAACTGATTTTCTTCGTCTTTTTAAGAGCTATAATGTGCTATTTTTTGTTTTTCTGAAATATTATTTTTAACGCTTAAGGATTTTTTGAAAAAATTTTCTCTTTCGTCTTTCCTAGGCTAATGAAATTAATGTTCAGTTTACGTTTAAGACCATACGAAAACGCAATACATTATTTTTTTTATAAACACGGAACGCGCGAATATCCGCCAGAGCGGCAAATAGGCTCTCAAATTAATTTAATTAATTAAAATAAACGTTTCTTACGCCGTTCTGCTCGTTTCGCCAGGCGGTGGGAAATTGTGAAACTCTCGGCCGCTGCAAAAAAAAAACTCGCCGAAACAGAAACAACGGCAACTACGGGAGGGGGACGTAATTTTAGAGCTCATTATAAAAACAAATAGTCGAGGAGGTCGGCATCCATTATTTCGGGAATGCCTATAACCTTGCCAATATAAACACCTCCGCGTCACTGGGCCGATTGATTTATAGGCGGGCGCGGGGGGCAAGGGAACGGAAACGATAACAAAAAAAAAATTAGACGCGGAATTACACATTTTTTTGTGATTGTACCGCTCTAAAACGCTAATTACTTTTTTTTGTTTCCTCCTCTTATCCGCGCTACGATGCGAAACCGAGAAAAATTGTATAAAAAAATAGAGTAGAGCCGCATACCGATCTTATATTTATTGCCGATCGAATGTATTTATAAACGCTGAGTCTAAAATAAATTGTATGTGTGTTTACGAAATAAATTACAGGTATATACATACATTATTTTTCGTCGGAGAAAAATTGTCGCATGAAGTTTTATTAATCCTATGGTATACTGTAATGTTTTGTCCACTTCGGGTTCGTTCGGTGTGAGACAAATTTTTTTCAAGAGCACTTTGAGCTAACTTTGAACTAACACAATTTATCTAAATAAATACAAATACGAATTAAGCACTAAATTATCAACCACTAATTTATTTACGTACAATTTATGTCTTGGTATTATTATTTATGTCTGAATCTGGGGGCAGACCATCCGTTTCTTATGTATTTTTCGACGCTGAATTCGAATCTATTTTTAGTTTTGCTCTACCACGTCAGGATTTTGAGATATCCTAACCTAAAAGTAAAAAAACACGCTTTTGTGATATATTTGGGGTTATGTAGCTATGCGAATTTTCTCGAAAAACCATAAACGGCATTTTATAGGTGAAGATGTGTACTTGTAAGATCCCACACATTATTTTTTTGAGAACAAAATTTTCGAAGCAACATAACCTCAAATATGTCAAAAAAAAACAGTTTTTTTGCACTTTTTAAGTTACAATATCTTAAAATTCTGAAGTGTTAGAACAAAACTAAAAACAGATTCTAATTCAGCGTCGCAAAATACATAAGAAACGGATGGTCCGAACCCAGATTCAAACAACTTTTTTTTTGTAAACCTGTGTAATTATTGGAGTGGAGGACAGCACAAAGTAGACAGGTTTATATTTGTCTAAAATAAAATGCCGTCGTTTCGACGTTTTATTGACGTCTTTTTTCAAGGTTATTTAAAAAAATATAAACCTGTCTACTTTGTGCTGTCCTCAACCCCAATAATTATCTACCAAAACATAAACCAAGGACATATATACCCTGTTGGATGGTGCCCGAATGTACTTTCATTCTATTAAAAAATCAAATCGCTTTTATTTAATTTTTGCATAAAAAAAAATGGGTTGTAAAATCATTTTTTTCGAACCGTGTTTTCGAATAACTTTTTTAATTTTGGTTTTACATTTTTCGCCGTTGCATATTTGAAAACTGGCATTCAAAACACGCATTTAAAAAAAGGTCCTACGACCTCAGGAGCCGAGATAATTTTTTTAAGCGGAGGAAAAGATAATTTTGCGAGCGCGATCGATTTGAAATCGTGTTTAGTTTTCGATGCGCCCAAGCGGAGAGTCCATTTACTCTGTCGCCATGCGCTGCGCGCAAGGCTCGAGAGGCTTCCCGCAACGCGGTGAGGTGTCGCTGAGTCACTCTTGTTTTGTTAAGCTGATCGGGCAGTAAATCATGTTCTTGATGATTTCGCCACAATACAAATGACCACAAACTCATGCATGTACATTAGACTCTCCATGTACAGTTTGTATAGTATAAAAAAATTCAAAAAGAGACCCGAACAACTTCTCAGCGAAGTCCGAATTACACAGCGCAAACTCTATAAAAACAATGTGCCAAACTAAGGCACGACGAAGGGACATTACGATGAGCTGTGTAATTCAGATTATTCGCCCTCTGTGTTTGTTTGTTTTTTTGCGCTTCTTCAAACGTTCGTTACAATGCGGAAATAATTATTGTGCACACGATATTCTGGTTATATCATGTTTTACGCTTATAATAAATAATTTTGTGTTTCTTATATAGTTTAATTATCGATACATAACATTTATAAGTGAAATATTCACTACCATTAGTATATCTATTTTAAAGCAAAACATGTGCATTTTAAACATCTGAGAAATGAAGAAAAAGCCCAAAACTCATGTGACATTAAAATAATGTATGGAGATGCTTTATGTTTAACTATGGAAGCCCCACTTCTGAAATCTGGGCTTCCGAGTACGTGTTTATTTGCAATATTATAGAGCAGGTAACAAAAGGCCGTTAAAACCAAAGACCAACGTAAACCATTAAACTTTATAGTAATATTATTGCATTTTTTGTTTCATCCCTTCACTATGCATGCAAGAGTAGCTTAAAATTTTTACATACCTTTGCGAAGTCTATCTTCAGCGTGCAGCATCCTGAGTATATGTCCGCTCCATTTAATGTGTCCTTAGCCCTAACGGCGGATTCTACACTGTCAAATGTGTTAAAAGTTAAGGAAAATAACATAAAATCTATCGCAATAATTTTTAGTTTTATAATTTATAGTAGACTAGATATTCATAAACTCACCCCAAAAAACCGTTGCCCGATTTTGTTTCCCTCCCTAAGCACTATGTAGCTTTTTTAAGAAGAGAGATATTACAAACCCCTTATATACTAACGACGTCACTAACTCATCAAAAATAACGGTTACTCAGTCCAGTTTAATAGATAAGTTAATAAGGAAGCATAAATTTAAGAGAACCCTGTACAATTCCACGACTTTTCGTAGAGATAGTGACAATTCGAAATTTGTTTCGTTACCACATGAACCTAAATTCACCCGCGGACTAGATAAAATTTTTAAACATATTAATATCAATTTGGTTTATAATTCTAAAAAATAAACTACTGACGCTTTTAGGCAACCCCAAAGACAAAATCGACAATAACGAAAAGTCAGGAATATACGAAATATGTTGTAAAGACTGATCAAAAGTATATTGGGCAAACAAAAAAGATCTATTTTGACTAGATTTAAAGAACACATGGTTCATTTGAAATATGGCAAAACGGAAAAATCTTGTGTTGCCCAACACCCTTTTGACAACAACCATAGGATAGACATAAATAATTTAAAATTAATTACAAATGCAACAAACAGTAGACAATTGGATGCTTTTGAAAGTTTAAAAATCATTAAGTGTAACAGTAGTATGAATAAGGACAATGGTTCGATACCCACCAGTCCACTGTTTGCTCTGATAAACAAACACAGATGTTACGGTTCAGTGAACTGTGGCAACAAATACAGTATAAGTAGGGCCGGTTAGAATTTAGTTTTAATCTTCTCCTGGAAGATGCCAACTTAGTTGGCGAAATGCGCGTCAAGAAAAGTATAGTAGTTCGGTGTTTCGTGGAAAACGTCCAGTTTTTTGTTTCTACGCCGAAGGTTCCAGTACTCACTACAGGATGTAATAAAAAGCTAAATTGGAGAAAGCTCATTTGTCCACTAACAGTTTTCTGGTTGGTTGCTGATTTCCACACAGTCTCGGCAACTTTGTGGAAAATATGGAAAAGAAAACGCTTTTGAGACGGGAAAAATAGTACTAATAGTAGTGAGATTTCGCTCAAACCAATAATCACCAACCCTACAACTAAGCAACATGTCAATGTCCTTTCCGACCGAACAAACCGCTAATATGTGGAACGACGCTGAGAAGCTCACGGAAAGCAATATCCTGCTCCCAATTACAAATAACACCGAAGCACGTACCTTATCCATCTCGTGCATACGTCGAACCGGGGCTAAGACATAAGGCAACCCAAAGAAAACACGACATATGCATCGGCTTACCCCGCAGTCGGCACGGGGAATGCAGGCAATTTAGGTTTATGTGTGTGCGGAGATGCAACGGCTGAGTTATATTAAAATAACGCCCCATTGTTTCCGGAGGAGCCGTAATGGAAGACGGCAACACGAAGACGCCCGCGTTCACCCACGTTATTTTATGTGGATAAGGCATGTGCAATGTCTCGATGAATCTTTATTATGCGATAGAGCAGACGGGAATGACGGATTCCTAAGTGGAAAGGAAAGATGTTCCGATGCGATAAAGCCGAATCATCTATCAGAGTTTAGGTAGGAACTGTTTGGATGACGGAAACTTTCAAGATGAATTCGGTTTTCGGTCTACAACGAGTGCTCAACAAAATTTGGTCGCAAAGTAGACTTTACCAATTGAAACGTATGTCACGTTTTGATAGGTTCAGCTAAACATTGTTGTATTAAGTTCTGGCGTTTGATAACTGTCAAAAGGTTGAAGTTAATCCAAACTAAACCAGTTTGTGTAGCATCGAAAAACTTCAAATCGTGTTTACGAGTCCTGCTTAAAGTCCTGCTTCACAAATGGACGGAAAATTGAAAGGACGATGGACTGTCTGTCTCACGAAGTCTGTTATTGGAGTTTCAAGAACAGTTTCCTGATGTGGTTATGGATATCGACTACACCTGTAAGTGTTCTCTTCGCCACATTATTCAACTGTTTAGGGAAACAAGAAGTGTGGAACGAGGTAGTAGCCGTCCTACCGTACAAACGGAGGATCTGTGCGTCGAGTTATAGACGATGCTCCCAAAACTGTCGGCATCAACCGCTGTGTCTGTTGGTGTGTCATACTGTTTAAAAAACTACACTTAAAGCCTTACGCTTGCTTTCCTAGCATTTAACTGGTCATCAGGAGCATCAAAAAGTCGATTACCCTCGTATAACACTGTTTTGCCCGTGGTTTTTAAATAACATGGACTAAATTTTCTTCTCCAACGAACTATGACTTCAGATTAGTGATTATGGTCAGTGTGAACAATGCTCTCAGTCGAGGGTACGACGTTTGGAGTATGCACACACCTTTATCTGTAAAGTGAGCAACGAAAGTATACTCACTTTTTGAAGGTTGCTTAAATTCTGATAATTTTTGTCCTACACAGTATTAATTTTTTTTGCTCCTGCTAGGATTACAGCTTGTGAAATTATGCGTCTAATAAGCCCAAGTTGAGGCTGACAAGCTGATTGTGTGAAGATATCTACTACAAGTAGTGAAGTTAATGACCGGTGATTTATTATTATGTATGACCAATAACCGATAAATTATGTCATTTTTAATGATCATTTTTGGTCAGTTATTTTTTATTGGTCACACTAGGGTCATTTTACTTCCTTTGTTGTTGTCTGTCTCTGTTGATAGACATGTTGTCTGTCGTGTATGGAACCTGTTTTCTAATATTTCCAGACACTGTTTATTTTAGTCATTTTGGTTTTCACTTTTTGGACGTGATCTGAACTGAAGTAAAAGCTAAGAAGTGACGGTTTTAAAAATGACCGACCGAAGCCTTAAAGACCGACCAATAAATGACCAATAAATAACTAAGTGACCGCGGTCACTGACATAACTCACAACACTACTAAAAAAGGTAAAAGTACGACGATTTCAAAAACCATGAATAAAAATGCGTGAATATAAAAATATTTTAAGAAATGCTATAGATAACTCTAAATTGACTTAACAATATAAAAAGTGTAAAGTATCTATATATCTATCGGGAATATCTATTCCCGACTGATTTATGACCTCAACTTAACTAAAGTAAATAAGACTTAAGTTATTTTAAATATGTATATAATTATAGTTTCCTGCTTCGTTATTTTAGGTTATTTTTTTTTAGCAGTTTTATTATCCACCTCCCTATAGTGTTGCAAAAATGAGAATGTCCTGCGAAGAGTATTTTTGTAAAAATTGTCAGTAATTTGAATCAGATCGTTTTGTGTATCTACCTGCATATTAGAAACTATTAAAAGACAAGGGATAAGCTCAAAGGTGTATGTATGCCTGGATGCAGTTAACACTCTATGTTTTCATTTTATTTGTGATACACACAGTTACCACAATATTCGCCATTCGCCTTATTTCATGATTGTACCCACATTTTTTTTTATTAGATAAATACAATGATTAAGCAAAATCAACATTTATTAATACGTAGGTTTCCTATTTAAATTGAAGGAGAATTAAGATTAAAATATTTGTAATCAGTAATCAGGAAAACGTCTATTTAAGGAAAACCATGATTCAATTGAAAGAGGCAAGTACTACAGGAGAAATTTTAAAAGAAACATACCAGGGTTAAATTGAAATAAATACATACAGACATGTATGTATATTAAATTTAAACGAATTAGGTACTCTGTATATTTTTCTGCGATTTTTACTTACAAGTCGTCCTGGGTAAGACGACATTTTGCTTTCAGAAATCTTTTTCGAAACTATCAAATCCTTTTCAAAGAGAAACTGAGCCACTTCTGAGCCAAAGACAAACTGAGCCAAGTGAGAACATTGTTCCAATACACGAACATTTTTTGTTTAGGAACAACGTTTCCAAAATTGCTTAGTTAGTCGCATAGATACGTTGAAGATTTAATATGAGTCCAAGAACATTGAAAAAGATTTAATATTTTCGAAGTTATTCACGATTTTTTGAAAATATCGTAATTTTACTTTTTAGCGATATCTTTTCACGACATACCACCTTCTACTTGGGCTTGCTAGACAAAAAAAAATCAATATTGTAGTACAAAAATTATCAGAACTTAAACAACCTTCAAAAAGTGGAAGTGTGATGACTTTCCTTGCTGACTGTATGCATTATATGACATGAACATCTCGAATTTTCCTAAACCACAGTGACAGTACGAAACAATAATTACCGAGACAATAAACAAACGCAATAACGAATCAGAGATTAAATTCGAAAATTATCGATGACCAATTTCCGATATTACATTATTGCGCTTGATAACAAAGCTAATGTTCCAATTTAATCCGGCCATGTTCGCGCTGTAATTAGCGCGTTATTATTGAAGACCGTCGTTGACCCGTTTTAAAATCCCATTAAAAAACTGCGCTTCACCGTCGCGAACACGGAAAAGCTTTCAGACTCCTTCGACGGCCGTTTTTGTTTCGTCCCGTTTGGGCCGATTATTTTCCTTTTTTCCGACTTTTTTTTACGTGGTCGGATCGGCTCCGACGAGCGACCGTGAACGTTTTAGCTAACGCGGATTTTTTTCGGGCTTTCCGGCAAATTTAGTCGGACAGCAGTTGGCGTTAGATCCGATTTTTTTCTAAAATCAATTAGTGCGAGAGGGCAGTTTCTTTATTCTATCCCGAACAAGAAATACAAAACTCCCATCGGAAGAATGACGATATTGACGGTATTTCCTTCAGAAACTGAGGGATACTACTTTGGGAATATACAGTAAGCAACGAAAGTTATCATTCACCCACTTATTGAAGTTTGCTTAAATTTTTATAATTTTTGTATTACAGCATTTTTGTTTTTGCTTCTGACAGGATTATAGCTTGTGATATTCTGCGTCTAATAAGCCGAAGTTGAAGGCGGTATGTCGATTGTGTGAAAAGATATCGCTAAAAAAAGTAAAATTTCAATGTTTTTAAAGAAACGGAAATAACTTCGAAAATAGTAAATCCCTTTCGAAGTTGTTGGACTCGTATTAAAGGGAAATCTTGAGTGTATCTATTTGACTAACTCAGTCATTTTGAAAAAAATTTCCTAGACATGAACAAAATCTAAAGTTGAACCAAAAATTTCACGAAAATTCAAAATTCTACCATCCTTAGTATCGTTTTCGTAAAAATCGATGTTCCTGAAATTTTAATAAAACACAGAGAGATCTAGAGGGATATTAATCCTAAATTTTTGTTGGAGTAATGTGTTGGCGTACAGGGCTTTTTTGAATTTTCGTGATATTTTTTGTTCAACTTTAGATTTTGTTCATGTCTAGGAATTTTTTTTCAAAATAACTCAGTTATTCAAATAGATAACACTGAAGATTTCCCTTTAATACGAGTCCAACAACTTCGAAAGGGATTTACTATTTTCGAAGTTATTTACGTTTCTTTGAAAACATTGAAATTTTACTTTTTTAGCGATATCTTTTCACACAATCGACATGCCGCCTTCAACTTCGGCTTATTAGACGCAGAATATCACAAGCTATAATCATGTCAGAAGCAAAAAAAATCAATGCTGTAATACAAAAATTTTCAGAATTTAAGCAAACTTCAAAAAGTGGGTGTATGATGACTTTCGTTGCTTACTGTATAACTTTCTTGTTGAATATTTTTAATAATACCATGTGTGTAAATTAAAAAATGAGACTGGCAACGCAGCGCCCGATCTAGACGAACACTGCGGAGATGGGACTTGGAAGGCTTGGAATTACTTGAACATGTAATGCACACTCGATACAAATTTGAACTTGTGAGAGTCATTTGTTTGTTCTTTGTGACTAGTTTTGCAAACAGTTTTTTTTTTCTAGTGCGTTTTAAAAATGAGTGACATTAATTTTGAGCAACGGTGTGCTATCACGTTTTGCTGCAGACTTTCGATATTTGCAAAACTTCAACACGCCTACGGAGACAGTGTTTTCCAAGAGCTCAGGTTTTTCGGTGGTTTAAGGTATTCTCAGAAGGAAGAGAATCGATTGAAGATGAACCACGCATCGGAAGGCCTTCATCTTCAAGTGCCGATGAAAATATCGATAGAATACGGGATCTTGTGCGTTCAGATCGAATAGGGGATGAGAAAAATCTGCGCAAAAATGGTTCCCAAAAACCTTTCACAGGAATAAAAGGACATCAGGAGAGAAAGGTGTCTTGACTTTTTGGAATCGATTGAAAATGATCCCCATTTTATAGAACGTGTCATTACTGGTGATCAGACTTGGGTGTTTCAGTACGACCAGGAAACCAAACGCCAAAGCATGGAATGGCACACTTCAAGCTCTCCAAGACCCAAAAAAGCAAGAATGGGCAAGTCGAAGACCAAATATTATATATGCTGATTTGCTTTTTTAATAGCCAGGGAATTAATTGTCCACAAAGAGTTTGTGCCTCCAGGCCAAACAGTAAATCAACACTTTTACAGAGGTTCTTGAAAATCTTCGAAAAAAAGTCATGCGTGTGAGGCCAAACAGCAAAAACAACTGGATGGTGCATCATGACAATGCGCCTTGTCACAGCCATTTCAGTAAACGAGTTTTTAGCCAGTAAAAAACAATCCTGTGGCTCCTCGGCCTCCTTATTCGCCTGACTTGAGTCCTTGTGACTTTTCTCTCTCCCCGAGCTTGAAAATCACCTCAAAGGACGTTATTTTGGGACCATAGAAAACATTGAAACGGCTGTAACCGACCATCTGAAGGCTATGCCAGTATAAGTGTTCCAGCACTGCTATGAGGAATGGAAGAACCGTCTCCAGCGCTGTGTGGCTTCCCAAGGAAGTTATTTTGAAGGAGACGATTGACAGAAGACTGAATTGTAATTCTATTCGAATAAAAAAATTAAAAAAAACCAGACTCATTACTTAATTTACACACCTCATTTTTCGGCATTCGATGCGAAACAACTGCAATTTGTAAAAAAAATATAAAGAATTTTTAACACCGACTCTGATAACCTAGAATGCAGAAATTCAAGTGACGAACAAGTTTAAAAAGTCGTAAAAACACGGAAAATCATACCAACATTTCTTATATACGACTTCTCTACTGATGCCAATCAAAAAATATTAACAAACGATTATTTTTTTACTTCTTAAAAATAAATAAAACGTAAGGCAATAATTTATTTAGTTGTAACTGATAAACATTTGCTAAAAATTGACATTTCTATATTATTCATGCTCCTCTTAAAGCCTAATGAAATTCGTAATGGTTCTGTACAAAAATAATATACATGGCGTCCCATAATTAATGATACCTGGGGGAGGGGAGTTGAACTTGCCCCCAGCAACTGAAAAAAGTGCAGGTAAATTGAAACCATAGACCATCTAAACTTGATTTATAATGGAGCCGTGGTCCCTCCTAGAAAGTCAGACTAGTTACGCCTCTGGATTTAACCAAACTTACCATAGTCCAAGAGTTAATGGCAACCAAAATACAGGGTGTCAAATTTGTGATTTCATTTTCGAATTTCGTGAATACATTTTTTCATTAACATTTTTTCACATAAATTTTTGCATTTGGTGAATGGCTGAGGAAATTTGAGGAATTTTAATTTTTCAATTTTAATTTTGAAGTAAAGATTTTGTCGGCAGCGCTTTCTACAACATTCTGAGTAGCTATCCCAGACATATCTATTTCTTCATATAATTTTTCCTACCTATATCTACATATATTCAAAATTTAGAACATACCTCATGATGATGTTGGTATATTTATAAATGTTATTCCTAAATAATAACGATGCCAATTTATTGACCGAACACACTGTAATGTAAAAAAAAAACTGGACGTTTTCCAAGAAACACCGAACTACTACACTTTTCTCGACGCGCGTTTCGCCAACCAAGTTGGCATCTTCAGGAGACGATTAAAACTGTTGTACCCACTCCAGGATACTGTAATGTAATCATTAATTATGGAACATACTGTCTTAATTATTAATACAAATGATAAGTAAGGACATTTTGACTATCATCTAAATAATTATATTTTTAGATCGTTTATAAAACTACCAGTATCCACAACCAATCGATTACAACACAAATATTATATAAAAAATATGCATTAAGGATTGTTAAACTATTTTGCATATATATATCTACTCGATGACGCACAAGCGAGATATAACGTAAACCTTTAAATTAAAAATAATTTAAACTAATATAAGTTTAAACTGTTACGTAAAGTGGACCACGCGCGTATTATTAACACGAAAAATTTGTAAAACAAACCGCTGACTGAATTTGTAAATGCCTCAGTCAACGGCTACACTTTTGCACTAAAAGGATATTCAACCATGGCTTGGACGCCATTCTTCTTAAATATAACTATTCTTAATACTTGTCCACTCGACTGACATATCGTGTGTAGAACATCCTGAAACAAGAGAGAAACAATTAATAAAACGACGGTAAAACACAAAACTTACAATAAATCACACTAATGGAAAAAATTAAAGGGTCAAAACATTTTTCCGAATTTTTAGTGATTTTTCAGAATGCTGTATGTCAGTGAAAAATAATGGTCTTATCGAGGTCTAAAAAAACGTATTTTGAAGTTTCAAGTTCCTAGTTTTGAGATATTTCGGCAACAAAATTTTTGGAGCTACATGTTTCGCGCACTGTTAGGAAGTAGTGTGAGAAGAAAATTTTGAGAATTGTTTGCTTTTTTTTTCAAGTTCACGAGTTGAAAAAAATGTTTCTAACTTAGCCATGGTATGGACCGGATAGCTTGTGTATTCAGCTTCAATTTGCTTTTTTTTAATCTCGATACGACCATTTGTTGCTGAGATATCGAACTTTAAATCAAAAAGGACCCTTTTGTCTTTGATCGACGATATTTCAGCAACCAACGGTAGCACAGGAAATCTAAGGGCAAGTTCTGAAAAACTGGAATAAATAACCTACAAGGTTCTGCTGCGATTTATGAGAATATTTTTTTATCCTTGACATGAATTTGAAAACACAGGAAAAAACAGGTAATTGATGGTTTTTCAGAACATCAACGGCTGAAATTCAAATCTTCGTTCAATTCTTCAATGTTGCGTGTGCCTTTTACAGTTGAATATACCCCCAAAAACCATGCAAAGTTACATTACGATCTAACGAACCGTTTTCTTGTTGCAAACGGTCAAACTTTTGAAAAAAATAAAGGGTCACGTTTTTTGGAGCTTAAACATGTCCTAATCATGGCTAAAGTGAAAAAAAAATTTTTCGAGCGTATTAACATTTTTGTTTCGCAAATACCTACCGTTGAAATTTTCAAAGAATAATTTCAAGTTTTTTTTTTCGAAAATTGAAAAAAAAAATGTTTTTAAGGCTTCCAAAACTTGAAAAAAAAATTGATTTTTCACTACCGTCGGCATTAGCATTACGCAAAGCGTACCACGTGGAGGTTGCACGATCGGATTTTCAAAAGTTTGACCGTTTACAACAAAAAAACGGGTCGTTAGATCGTAATGTAACTTTGCATGGTTTTTGGGGTATATTCAACTGTAAAAGGCACACGGAACATTAGTCAATTCATGAAGATTTGAATTTCAGCCGTTGATGTTCTGAAAAACCATCAATTACCTGTTTTTTCAAATCCATATCAAAGATAAAAAAATGTTCTCCAAAAATCGCAGCAGAACCTTGTAGGGGGTTTATTCCAGTTTTCAGAACTGCACTTAGATTTTCTGTGCTACCGTTGGTTGCTAAGATATCGTCGATCAAGACAAAAGGGACTTAGTTATTTGATTTAAAGTTTGATATCTCAGCAACAAATGGTCGTATCGAGATTAAAAAAAGCAAATTGAAGCTGAATAAATAAGCTATCCGCTCCATACCATGGCTGTTAGAAAATTTTTTTTCAAACTCGTGGACTTCGTGGAAAAAAAGCAAAAAAATTCGCAAAATTTTCTTCTCACACTATTTCCAAAAATTGCGCGACATGTAGCTCTAAAAATTGTTTTTTTCCGAAATATCTCAAAACTAGAAACTTGAAGCTTCAAAATGCTTTCTTTTAGACCTCGATAAGACCATTTTTAACTGAGATACAGTATTCTGAAAAATCACTAAAAATTGGGAGACATTTTTTGACCCTTTAATTTTTTCCATTAGTGTATTAGGAAAAAAAATGTTTTGTCACTATTTTCATTACGTTTACAATTACATTTTTTAGATTGCTGAACCTTCTAGAATAAATCGATAGTAATTAAATTGATAAATGTATACATTATTTAATTCAATTAAAATACGAAACTGATTACTGTCACATTTTAAGCTGAAGCTCTTGACACTGGACAAATAATTTACTACGTCTTCATTAGATTCGACAGATGATTTACAAATACCGCTGTATTTTTTTTACGCTCGTAATAATATTACTTTGCTTTATTCACAGATAGTTCAGTTGCACATCTGTCACTTCCAGTGCGGTGCGACGGTTTGGGATTTAGTGTGCGTTTTTTTTTATTGTTGTATTCTTTAAATATATGAAGTAAAGTTTTTCTTGTGATTGTGATCTAAGTGCCTCAGTGGCTTAGTAGATTTTCAAAGTAGGTCCTACCCGTCATATCAAAGTGTAACAGTACCTACTAATCTTGACCCCGTCAAAAAAGGAAAATGTGCACGCTTCTGTTCAAAACCGATATCGTTATGTGCCGGTTATTGAACTTTTCACACATAATGGTTAGACTAGTAACTTAAGGGGTTACACATATTTGAATTGTCTAAAATTAAACTTTCTTTGGCATTCTTTTTTCCTCAATTGAACAATCAAAATAGAATTTTCAGGGTTTATTAAACATATCAAAAGGTGCATAAAACAATTTTTTATTTAATTTTATCTTCCAAAATGTATGCGGCCTTACGAATAAAACTTTTCCATTTGCACCTAGGATACATTTTTTTCATATTCTATATTAAATTTAGCAGAGAAGTATACACGTTTATAAAAAAACAAATCATTTTTCGCAAAATGGCATGAATTTGAGCTTTTTTTAACAAAAAAATATACATTTAAACGTTTATAAAAAAAAGGAATTGGTAATCAATCTTAATAATCGTGTGTACTTCTCTTTAAAAACTATCTGAGAAGCTACAGTTAAAATTTCAAATCGATCAGATGAAAATTGCAGAAGTTATCTGTTAGGCCGTATTGCAAAAAAAAACATGGTTTTGAAATCATCGGGTTTAAAGTTTTAAAAGGTATAAAGGATATGCAGGTATAGACTAACTACTCGACTAAATTTGAGTACACCTGTACCAGCGCCATCTATACTTACAATTAGTATGAGTAACATTTATAAAAGTACTGACTGAGCTCAGCGACTCCAAACTGCTAAGATAAACGTGCCAAGCGTTCAAAGGCGTTACGAAGCATCAGAAGTTAATTTAGAAATTTAGCTAAGGATCATCTAGACAATTTTTTGGACCATGGTTGTTATTGGATATCATTTTTGGGTTATTTTTACGTCAATTAAGTCGAAAAAAAAATGCGAATATGTATAACCCCTTAAACGAAAACCCTTTGTTGACAAAAGCTACATTTGGAGTACAAAAAAGTAAACTCTTTAGTTCAAAAAACGTCAAAAAACACATGCCATATTTAATTCTATAAAATTGCATAGTGTCATATTAGAATCGTAATTGTTTCTTACAAAAAGAGATGGAAAATTTGTTCGTTTTTTTTATTTAGGAAAAAATATTTATTAAGGGGTAACACCACTCTAGGGTTTTGCAAAAATCGATTTTGTTTTTTTTTTTTTGGCGTAAATTGAGGATTCTGCTGCAAGAACAATGCAGCTCCATTTTCAACGCGTGACGAGGTTAGCTGCTTATAATTTCGATACAATTATTAGGCGTTATTTAACGCAAATTCCACACATCTCAGTGCATGGAATATTCATACTGACATATGCTGAGCTGCGTCAAATTTGCGTTCAATAACGTCTAATATTTTTATCGAAATTATAAGCAGCTAACCTCGTCACACGTTGAAAATGGAGCTGCATCGTTCTTGCAGCAAGCTCCTCAATTGTACTTTAGGGTCATAAAAATGATATACAATTGGTCCCATAGTAAAAAAAAATTTAACAGATTTTGCTTTCAATTTTGCCACACTCACTCTGAGCGCGTCATTTTCGAAATTTCGCGCTCTCGGATTTTTTTCTGAGCGCTCTCATGCAGCAAAAAAGGCCCGATTGTCTTTAAAATCATCCAGAAAGGAAGAGGAGGAAGCTAACATCAAAATAGATGGTCAAATGTAAGGAGCAGGCATCGCACATTAAAGGTAAGAGATTTTGAGAATTTAAGTGCTCATAAGACTTTGAACGCGTTTTTTCTCGAAACCACATTTTTCGAACTGGCCGGAAAGATTATTCGGAGACCGTTCAATGGATCGATCTGAAATTTATAGCTTCCCAATTATATTTTCCGTAGAAGTACATAACCGTTTTTTGATTCGATGCAAATTTTTTTTTTTATAAACAATTTACTGCCGATATTTTGGTCGAAAATCGAGTTTTTTTTCATAAGTGCGCCATTTGCACAAAAATCGACTTAAAAACAAACCCCTATGTACTTCTCTAGCCCATAGTATGTAGATTAAGAAAATTTTTCGTTTTTTGTTCTAGGTCTTCAGTTTTCTGAGAAATTTGTCCGGCCGTGAAGGACCTTAAAAAAAGGCGCTGTCGAAGATTGGCTGTATCTCCGCCATTTTGTATTAAAATAACAATAAAAAATTTTTGTTTATACTTCAATACATGTTTAATAAGCTCTCTAAAAAGAAATACTCTTCCTTTTCCCATTATCCCAAAATAAATTCTTAAAGTTAGGCCTTTTTTTCGGTCACTAGAGTGGTGTTACCCCTTAAACTTAAAAAACTAATTAATTAACGCTTTATTTGTCGAGGGATCCGTTTATTGCCCTAAAGAATAGTGACTTCACAAAAGACACTTTCACAAAAAAAATCGTACCGTCCTGAAACAATCGTAATAAATCATCGGCTTAAATCTAACAAATTGGTAACACGGTACAAACCGCCAGCGTATTTCAAAAGAAACCAAATCGATTTATTAATTTGACAGCTTCTTAAAACAATCAAGTGTGCGGCTGTATAGCTAAACAATTATTGAAACCAACGCTTACTAAGTAAGATAAGTAAATTACTTTTAAGTTTTTAAATTTAAATACTGTGATATAAATAAAAGCAAGGTGTACAAAGTAGTAGTTGATATTTAGCAAATACTTTTTTTAAACAGACGCGTGATTAATTGACAACGGGTCATTGAATCCTCGGTGTGCATGATCAGAATTATAAACTGAAATTTGCATAATTATCAGCTGAAAAAAAAATCGTACACTGTTAAATGAAAGAGGATTTTATTCTGAATACTATGTTTGATTATATCATATGGTACTAATGTTCAGCTAACTTTCGTTTATATGATGCCGTCAGAAGCATGAAAAAAAACATGGCGGAAGCGCCCCCCCCTCCCCCTCCCCCCCCCCCCAACAAAAATTTGAACAATTCAACATGATATATTCGTATGTTTTTCCAGATTTTTCGACAAAATCCGTCCTTTGAAAAAAATCCCCAGAACTGCAGAACACACTTTTTTTTAAAGCATTTCTTAAATAACCATATCTTTATTTTTATCTATAAAATTTTTCGGTTTTGTTAAATCGAGGAAACACATTTTCAAAATACTTTAATACCGGGTGATTCTCAAAAATGGCTCACCCCCATAACTTTGTTTTCCAGAGATAAAATAATTAATATAATTTTATAACTGGATACTAGACATAAATCTACATTTATTGACATTGTCAATAATTTTTACCTACTTCGGTGTTTACCGGAAATTGTCCCAACTTCCGAATCTTAAATGGCACGTCATATATATCTTCATTGTTTTGATTCTAAATGTAATTCTGAACATATGTATGTCATTTTTCAGTTTTTGACACATCATGTCATTCACTTTTTGATTTACAAATTTTGATCTAGAGTGCTTGGATTATTATTTTACACAAAAAATTATTTGAACGTGTTTTTATTGACAGTTTGTATTTTGTAATTGTTTAAATATGAAAATAATTTCTTAATGTTTCCTCAGTTTTTTCAAATAGGAATACCTACTATGACTCATAATATGCACTATTTGAATAATAACGAGCCATCCAAAAAAAAAGTCATCAAAGTTGGCCAAGTAAAAAAAGACTATACAGGGTGGGGGAAAAGTATGTAAACACCCAGGAATTCGACGAAATTGGTTACAAAACGAAAAATCAAGGTCGTAGCCTATGATAACTTTCAACGAGGAGTCCAATGGTGACCTTGGATTTGACCTTAAACCTCAATATCAAAGTCACTTCGGGGTGCTTTCTTCAAGCGAGTTCCAAGAAGTGAGAGGCAAGGGTAACTCACTTGAAAAAAGCACCCCGAAGGGAAGAAAATCCTTCTACGTCCATGTCGTTGTTCCTGGGTAATGCTGAAAGGACGAATATGGCTTTAAAAAATTTTTCCACTATAAATAAATTTTCTTGATGTCTTATGCTACTGTAGTTTGACATCTGTCTAACCCATAGAGGTCACATTGAACTCAGGTCTGTATACATATCTGAACGTGAAATTTTCTGCTCTTTTCGATTGTGCCATCAAAAATGTGGGTTACCATTACAAAAACCAAAGTTGACCTTGATATTGAGGTTCAAGGACAAATCCAAGGTCACCATTGGACTCCTCGTTGAAAGTTACCAAAGGGTACGACCTTGATTTTTCGTTTTGTAACCAATTTCGCGGAAGTCCTAGGTGTTTCCATACTTTTTCCCCACAGTGTATATCTAACTATCTATCTTAAATTTATAACCTAATTTAATTGTCAAAGCTGTCATCTTAGGTATGATGAGGCACTTGTCAAAAATTTTACATTACCGAAAAGCTTAGACATGACCGCTATTTCTATATCTCTCGTACACAGCCAACTTTGATGACGTTTTTTTTTTGGATGTCTTTATAATATTCAAATAGTGCTTTTTGTTACCAACATTGTTACATGTAACAGCTTAACGTCAACATTTTACTAGATTAATCAGTACCAACAAAAATATATTTCTTATGAAAATTAATAAATTTTTATCACAATGACCATTTCTGACCTACAAAATATCTAAAATTCACCTGGTTTGAATGTTATTTGTAATTATATGTATCTATAATAAATACGTACCTAATAATCCAGGCAATATAGCAGAAAAGTGCTCAGTTTTTTAAAAGAGTCCTGAATAAGGTTTCTCGGCGCGATAATTAAGTAAAAAATAGTAGAAATGGATTGTGTATGTTTTGGATAAAATTGGTATGTAGGAACCTTAGAAAAAAATCTATAAAAGTGCCGAAAACCGTTTTTTTTGCGGATTAGGGACGAAAAATAACTTTTTTCGTAAAACAAAAAATAGCACGTTGTAGCGCTTGAAAAAAACGAAAAAAACTAGTTTTTGATGATCAAAATCGGTTCAGAAGTTTTTGCACAAAAAAAATAAAAACCGATGAAAAATGCCCATTTTTTGGAAATCTAATTACAAGGGGTTCTAATGGTCGCAGAAACTTCTACTTAAATTGTAGATTTTGGTCGTGCCCATCTGCAGAAAAAATTTCATGCAAAAATAATAAACACTTTTTGCATAAATCGAAAAAAACTAAAAAAAAGGTCTTTTCGGAAAACGGCTTGAACAAGCCGAAAAATGGTCGTAGAGCATTTTTCCTGGACTTGAATTACTCGTCGTTAAATTCCCTACAAATCCGTTATCGTGACTTGTGGTAGAGGTTCATTTAATCGGCTGAAAAACGCGTTTGAAAATCGAGCGTCGCATTGCTTCGAGCGCTCGGATAAGCGAGTGGACGCCTGGTGGGGGAAGCCTCTCCCGCCGCAAACTTCTGTCAGCGCGTCTGCGGCGGGAGAGGCTTCCCCACCACGCGTCCACTTCCCCCTTCACTCGCTTACCCGAGCGCTCGAGGCAACGCGACGCACGATTTTCAAACGCGTTTTTCAGCCAATTAAATGAACCTCTCCCACAAGTCACGATAACGGATTTGTAGGGAATTTAATGACGAGTAATTTAAGCCCAAGAAAAATGATCTACGATCATTTTTCGGATTGTTCAAGCCGTTTTTCGAAAAGACCTTTTTTAGTTTTTTTCGATTTATGCAAGGAAATTTTACTGCAGATGGACACGACCAAAAGCTACAATTTAGGCCAAATCAGAAGTTTCTGCGACCATTAGAACCATTGTAATTCGATTTCAAAAAATGGGCATTTTTCATGGGTTGTTATTTTTTTGTGCAAAAACTTCTGAACCGATTTTGATCACATAAAATCATTCTTTTCGCTTTTTCAAGCGCTACAACGTGCTATTTTTTGTTTTACAAAAAAAGTTATTTTTCGTCCCTTAATCCGCCTAAAAAAGGTTTTCGGCGCTTTTATCGATTTTTTACTAAGGTTCCTACGTACCGATTTTATCCAAAACATACACAATCCATTTATACTATTTTTTACTTAATCATCGCGCCGAGAAACCTTATTCAGGACTCTTTCAAAAATAAACTATCTAGCCTGGACTATAAGTCCACTTACACCCAAAAAATATATATATATACTTCATTACCCTTCCCAATTTCAACAATTTGATTTCCTACGCCACTGGCCCCACGAACAATCCCAGCATATGTACATTGGCTTACAAATCACCTTTCATTACCCTATTTACATACATAACGACCACAGGATTTTTTACAGCTCCGCACTTACATAAAAACCCAGTGTACTCGCCAACAAATCTCAATACCAAAACGTAAACAGTTTTATTTCGACGTTTACGGGTTTGTAATTTGAATTTTACTACGCAAAAAAAAACAATTGCTGCTCGCGAGACAAAAAATACCATTAAAATCCGAACGATATTTACACAGGAACGTCGAGTTTTTGTTTGGTGTTTATTTAATCGAATTGGTGTGTTATATACGCGAGTTCGATCTCGTTGGACCTACAAACATTACAGATACGGATTGTTAGTAAATGTCGAGCAAATAAATCACTCTAACGCCATCGTAAAATACGAGATGAGGCTTGAATGGATTGCACAAAGAAGAGTCGACGTATTTCATTTCGACTTCGTTTAAAAATTTAGTTTCCGCCTTAAGGGGGTATTCTAGTCTACAAATTTGAAAAAAATTGTTTCATATTTCCAAAGTTTAGACATTCAAGAATATGCCCTTAAAAGGATTTTTCAAAATTTCAATTATTTTATGAGTTACAGCCATTTTTGTGACGCGGCATCGGCTCCGGTCCGACCGGAACAAATGAACAATAGACGGTAGACGCTGCCCGAGTACTTACGAAACACGAAACGTATTTAGTCGGAATCTTTTCGTCTTAGTATTTATTTCAAATTAGTTTTGAGCCGAAATTGCCGGAAACTTGTCTCAAAACTTTAAACGCGTTTTTCTCAAAACTACTTTTTTCGAGTTTTCGAGACGAAAATCGCCAAAAAAATCTTCTAGGCCAATTCCGGAAGGCTGAATGCGGATATCCTAAGAAACAAACCGATGGAGTTTGTTTCTTGGCTCAGAGTGACCGTGTATGGCGAAAAAAAAAACGAATTTTTCCGAGGTGTTTCTTCGTTCCCAGGAAAACCAGTACAGTCCAGTAGGCAGAGATTTTTATGTGTTCTTGAAAGATATAGGGCTAGTTTTGACGGTTTCATAGAGCTGCGCGGGGTCCATAGAGCTGAAACAGTCCGGTAATTTTATAAATTAACAATTTGTGAAAAAAACGTTTTTTTTCACATTTCCGCTTATACCTCCGTTCCTTGGCATATTTTAGATAGCATATTCATATAAGAAGTTGTAGCCTATCAATTTCTAAATTTTAAACCCAACCCGAAGTATCCAAATGTTATTGTTAACTTGCAAATGACTGCTGAAGTTGAAAAAGTGTTTTTTTTCATCTTTTTTTTCCTTCGAAAGCAGGGCGAATATGATCATTCAATTTCTTGGAGGGACTGCTGTTTGTAGTATGAAGTTACAAAAAATTTCAGCTCAGCTCGATCTGTTAATAACTTTTCGAGTAATTAACAATCGATTTCTTTTAAGCCTTAATTAAAATTGATTGTGATGATGAAATTTCATGATCATATTCGCCTACTTTCGAAGGAAAAAAATAGTGAAAAAAAAGCACTTTTTCAACTTCAGCAGTTATTTGCAAGTTAACAATAGCATTTGGAGACTTCGGGTTGAGTTTAAAATTTAGGAAATTAGGCTTACAACTTCTGTATATGGAATATGCTATCTAAAATATGCCAAGGAATGGAGGTGTGAGAGTGAAAACTTTTTTTTCACAAATTGTTAATTTATAAAATTAGCGGACGGTTTCAGCTCTTAGGGCCCGTATTGTGTTCTACGCAAAAAAAAAATACGTGAAAAAAAAGCATTTTTTCAACTTCAGCAAGTTAACAATAGCACTTGGAGACTTCGGGTTGGGCTTAAAATTTAGGAAATTCGATAGGCTACAACTTCTTATATGAATATGCTATCTAAAATATGCCAAGGAACGGAGATATAAGCGGAAATGTGAAAAAAAAAACGTTTTGTTTTCACACATTGTTAATTCAAAAAATTTGCGGACGGTTTCAGCTCTACGGACCACGTGCATTGTGTTCTACGCAAAAATATACATAGGAGACCGTCAAAACTAGCCCTATATCTTTCAAGAACAGTTTTTGATGATTTTAGCTCCCTGCCTACTGGGCTAGTAGTCGCAGCTGCTTTTCCGGCTTTCGAATTAGTCGGTGGGAATTTTTAGAGATTTTGGTTGGTAGATTTCGCAGGTTTTTAAAACTTTTGAGGGAGTTTTTTGTCTTTTCCGGAGGAACAGTGGGTCAGACGGGATTTGAGAACGCTATCGCTGTTCCCGCGTTGATCTTGTTGAATTATTTGGCGCCCATCGGAGCGATTTCGGTTTTTCGACAATTTCAATGTGTAAGCAAGAGGTATGAGGGTCGAAAAATTAATTTTTGTTCAATTCATGGAATATTCAATACCTTCACATTCAACAGTACATAATTAAATTACCAACTTTGTCATGCGGTCCTTGGAAAATTAACAAAAACATACGTACACCTATAAGGGTGGTACAAAAGTATCAAATAATGGCTTTAACTTAAGTTAAAAAAAAGTTCAATATAAAAGTTATTTTGTTCATTACCATGTATGTTTTAAGTTTTTTCGTTTGTTGATATCTTCTTTTGTTTTGTTCCTATGGCAACCAATTTTATTTTAAATGGCACCCATACTTTTTTTTCGTTATGAAAAAGCATATTTTTTCTCTATTCAGTCACAAAATTTTGCAATTTTTGAAAAAAAAATTAACGAGAAAAAAATTAATTTCACAAAACTAAAATTTAGATCAAATTAAATTTAAAGAATAACAAAGATAGACTGAATATTAAAAAAAAAAACAGCAAACTAAATCTGATGTTCAAACTGAGCTCCGTTGACGGCCAAGCAATGGCCTAAACGGTATTTAAATTCTACTGTAGTAGCTCTGTGTAACACCTCTGCAGGTATTCTGCGCATTTCAGCAGTTATTCGCACCAAGTCCTCCAAATTACGAGGTCTTTGTTTGAACACATGATTTTTAACATGACCTCACAGGAAAAAATCTAAGGGCGTCAAATCCGGACATCTGGCAGCCCACTCAATAGATCCTCTTCTGCCGATCCACCTGTTTCGAAAAACATGATTTAAGTACTCTCTAACATGTACCGCAAAATGTGGAGGAGCTCCATCTTGTTGGAAGAAAATTCTATTGTCAATACCTCAATTTTTACCCGGGAATAAGGCTGTGATCGCAGGTATGACCTGAGTTTGTAGCAGTGAAAATATATCGATCAGCGGTAAGGGTTTCATCAAGAAAAAATGGGCCTATGATATGTCCTCTTATAATGCCTGCCCACACATTTACTTTTTGCGGATATTGTGTGTGTGCTTCTTGCACCCAGTGTGGGTTCGCTCTCGCCCAATACTGACAATTATGTCGATTTAATGTGCCGTTTAGCATAAAGGTCGCTTCATCTTAGAATACAATATTTGAAGCAAAATTCTCATCTGCATTACATCGTTCCATCGTGTACTCACAGAAATCCATCCGTCTATCAAAATCGTCTTCATTCAATTCATGTATTAAGTGAAGCTTATAAGGATGATTTTTTCTTTTTTTTAAAAAGGCTAAGCACAGAAACATGGCTAATTTCTAAATTGTCTGCGACTTTCCTCGTTGACACCTGTGGTGTTTCTTCAATTGTCAACAGAACATTTAACGCTTTTTCCTCACTTGTTGCCGATTTTGGTCTGCCAGTTCTTTTCACGTCTTTAACGTTATCAGTTTCTCGAAATTTTTTAATTAGTTGACAGACTGTTCCTTGAGATACAGGAGTATCTGGGTAAATTCCGTTGAATACAGTACACACTTCGCTTTGAGTCCTCTTCCTATTTCCGTACCCATAAATCATCAATATTTCAATACGTTGTCTCTCACTCAAATGTGCCATGTCTTCAAATTTAATAATCTGCAAGAATGTCAAACAAAAACTTTGCTTTAAACCGACAATAATCATTTATTCTTTGTTTGTATTAATTTAAATGTCAAATTTACATGGCGTTCTTTAGCAAAAGTAATGTTTCTGTTTTAAAACTGCATGACTTTTTCCCTTATTAGATGTGACGAGTGAATCGTAATAAATCATTTTTTCTCGCTTATTTTTTCTTTCAAAAATTGCAAGATTTTGTGACTGAATAGAGAAAAGTGTTTTTTTCATAACGAAAAAAAAAAAGTATGGGTGCCATTTAAAAAAAAATGGTTGCCATAGGAACAAAACAAAAAGAAGATATCAACAAACTAAAATACTTAAAACATACATGGCAATGAACAAAATAACTTTTCTATTGAACTTTTTTTTAACTTTGCAAATAACAAAGTTAAAGCCATTATTTGATACCTTTGTACCACCAAGTATATCTGGGCATCGTTAGCGCACAATAAAAAAATTATCAAGGCAAAGGCGGCGCCCGTAAAAGTTGAGCCAGTAAAAACTAATGCCACGGACAAGGCCACGCAAAGAAAAATACATTTTTTCCTTCGACCGAAACCGCACGCGGTAACCCAATTACACAGTCGTTGAAAAAAGCATTCGGAAAGTTTCCCATTATGTATTTCCGACCGGTAATCATCATAACGCTCTCACTTTCGAGCCCGTTGCTCCGATATTGACCTTCGGCGTTAAGTAATGCATGCATGTGTTCGCGAATAAATACAGTCTAGTGACCGTAATTATTATGTAAATAGAGAATTAGGCGATGACTCGAGCTTTTTTTCCTACGGGGTTTACCAAAGTTCACAGCTGTTCGGTGGATTATCGTTAATGTTAAGTTCTGTTTAACATACGTTTTTTTACTACTCGTACTCGTATGAGTGAGTAGCAATACAATATAAAAGTCCGTGACTTTTAAAGGAGAAAAATTAAAATCGTCAATGCGCCTACATCCCTAAGTGCATAATATATTATTCTCATGATTTCATCATGAGAACCTCAACACCGGAAAAAAACTCGTTTTGAGGTTAGAATGACAAATAATTTTTTACTTAGATAGAACGCATTTTTATGAAAAAGATTGAGAGGACATTTTCCATAAGAATTCTACGTAAAATATGACTGTAATTTTTCCGTTTTCAAATTTTGAATTTTCAATAACGATGTCCGCCATATTGAATCCGCCATCTTGGATTTCAGACTTTTTCACCAGGAATAACTGAAAATGTTACTAAAACATGAAATGGCATAGGAAAAGTATAATTACAAACTCCTATTTACTTTTTATAATGAAAAACGCGCCATTTCTTGAGAAATCCGGCCGCCATTTTGAATCCGCCATCATTGAAAATTGAAAATTTGGTCAAATATATTCTGTAGTATTGTTTTGATTGAGGACAATGACTGTGGATCAAGAAAAACTTACAATAACATAAATTTTCTCGTTAATACTAGAGAAAAATTAATATTCATGAGATTTTATGCAATGTCCGCCATTTTGAAAGATTAGAGTCAGTTAAGGTCGGCAAAAAAATCATATCATCAACTCCAACTATTGCCTCAAACTCCCTCCACAATCCGGAGTAGGTTAGAGTACTTTTTGGACTAAAAAAAAAATATAAAAAAATCTCCAATTTTTCAGTCCTTTTCTCCATAGTCCATAGTTTTTTCGCAAGAAATCATTTTATTTTTCAACATAATCTCCTTTTAGCTCGATACATTCAGTCCAACGTGTTTCTAATTTTGTTATTCCTTCTAAATAATATGATTCCTCAAGGCCCTCAAAATAAGCGTTTGTTTCAGCGATGACCTCTCATTCAAACCGAATCTCCTACCACCCAGCCATTTCTTCAGGTTTGGAAACAGGGGAAATATACCCGAGTCAAGATAGCATTTGACCTAGACAAAAATAATATAAAGCTGATTTTTTGTAGAGATCATGCCTGAGGGCTAAATTGTAACATACTAAAAGTCCTGGAGAATCCTCCTTCCGCAACCCCCTTTTTTCGCCCCCTAACTCCCCCCCTTTTAATATTTTGGTGATTTTCTCGAAAACTATCAACTTTAGGAAAAATGTCAAGAGAGCATTTTTTAAGGCCGATGAAATTCCCCTTCCAATGACGTATCGCAATCCATATTCAGTAGCACATGCCATCCACCAGTGGCGTATCAAATGAAGGGTTACTTTTAAAAAACATACTTTTTGCTATTTATTCTCATTTTTTTAGAAGAAACATTTTTCTCTAAAACGACCATTAAAAAGATAGTCTACTTGCAAATCTTTTAGAAGTTCATCGCAATTACTTCAGCCAAAAAAAAATTAAAAGTTTATCGGAGACTTCTCAGTTTTACGTAAATCTGGAGCAAATTAATTTTTACGACCAATATAAAACCTTTTTAGAGCTGATATTTGATTTTCTACGTATACAATGTATGCTCAGCGAAATACATATTAACTATTAAGTCACTTCAACCCCGGGATAATAACCCCTATAATATAGAATTTCTAAGTCTGCCCCAAGATTAACAATTTGCCAAATAACAGGTGCGCGTAGCGCCCTATGCGTGACGTTAAGCACTATGTTTGAGCTTTTTTAAGCACTATG